>RJWJ010000013.1:0-213962 GCA_004363605.1 Indri indri | reverse complement strand
AAACTCCTGAGCTCAGGAGGATCCGCCCACCTCGGCCTCCCAGAGTGCTAGGATTACAGGCGTGAGCCACCGCGCCCGGCCTGATTCACTTTTTAAATTCCAGTAAATTTATCTTCAACTTTGTGTTTAGTCTCAGTGAAAAAGAAGTACCACTTGTAATTAGAAGTTAAGAGTAAAAACAAACATAAGAGAAAAACAGTGCTGATGAATTCCAACTCTGCATGGTTACTTGCCTGCAGCCACTGAGTGTGAGGCTCATTCTCTCTGATAAAAAGTGAGACTGGCCACTGTTATAGGCATTTAATTGCAGCACCAAAGTGTGACTCTCTATTTGGCCTATTTAGAAGGATTAAAAGACAATAACCCACTCAGCAATTCAATATATATCACCTAGAGGGAGGAGAAAAAATGGCGGATTAGGGGTGACCTCCTTGGTCTCTGCTCCCAGAGTAGGAGGTGAAGAATGCGGACAACCACACGTGAGTGAATAGCTCTTCCACAGGATCAGCTTCATGAATCTGCAGAGAGCAGCGAGGGACAAGCAGCACTGGGGGGAAAAAGGTGAACCAGAGAATCGACCGCAAAATCTGGAGAGTGCAGGATATACAGTGGGGAGTGGAGTGTGGGATAGCCGCACCTGCTGGCCAGGGCAGTGTGATCTTCCTGACAGGAGGACAGCTCCTCCTCCACACCCACTCAAGCAGGGAAGCACCTGAAGTCAGTGCGAAGTGGTAGCATGGGCAGACAGGCTGTGTGGAGTAGAGACACGAGTGGGAAACATTTTGAATTCTCCTGTCCTAGGTCTGCTTTGGGCAGGAGAGGGACTGGTATGAGTGGACACTTTCTGATCCCACAGGAGAGAGCTTGGAGACAGGCTTCTCGCCTCAGGAGACAGCCAGGACCAGATCAGGGAAGGTGAACACCCCAAAGGAGGCTCTGCCCTCTGAAATCACCGAAGATTTGGCTGGCACAGGGTGGGACAGAATACAGATTCCCTCTTACTGATCAGTCATGAGTCAGTGTGTTAGGGAAGCAGCGGGCGGCTCTTGGAGACAGTGATGACAAACCCAGCTCCCGATGCCCACCTGCCCATGCAGTCGCCTCCAGTGCTGGAGCAGCCACCATTTTGGGAATCCATAGCCTAAAATTACCAGTGCCTGTTGCCCAGGCAATGGTCTGAGGCATCACCCCACTTCTGCCTAGCAGAGCTGGTCCCACCCTGCGAGGAGGAGAGTATCATGGGAAGCCACTTTCTCTCCCAACCCAGCGGACAGTCTTTCTGAGCCAGTGGCTCAAGCTCCACCTTTGAAAGGGTAGAAAAGGGAGAAAGGTTGCTTTCTTAACTGAGCTGCCAGGTGGTCTTGGGCAGCTCCCATTCCACCCAGCCACTGGTGCTTCTTGCCAAAACGACGGAGTACTGAAGGAGGCAGCTTGTCGAGCCGTGACCCAAAGCGACATAACCACTTCAGGTGACTCGCACCCCCACCTAGCACCAAAGCGACTGACTCCACCCCTGGGTAGAGTAGTAAAAGGGGTCACTTTTTTTTTCTTCTGAAACCTACAACTGCTGCTGCTCCTTTGTTGTATCTCCAAGGCTGGGTGACTTTGCACCAAAGAGTGTGTAGTAACCAAGGAGGCCTCTTTTCAAGCTGAGACACATGGTCACCTCTTTGCTATGACTTGGTAGCTGGTGCCACCTGCCAAACAGACAGTCTCCACAATGGGAAAGGCCTCCACAAAGGAAGCTCTTTTTGCAGCCAGGACACACAGCTGCCTCTTCGCTGTGACTTGGTAGCCAGCACCTCCCGACAAAGAAATAGTCCCCCACTCTTGGAAGTACCTAGTGGCAAGGGAAGCTTCTTTCTGGGCTGAGATCTGCAGGGGTTGGTGGATGGCCCTTGGCTGCAATCAGGCCACTGGTATTTCGTACCAAAGGGACTGACCCCACATCCACAGGCGAGGAGTAGGGGGGCAGGCTACTTTCTGGTCTGGGTCCCTCAGTGGCCTTGGGCAGGGCTTCTCCAGCAGCCCTGAGGTGTGCACTTCCTACCAACTAGACAAACCCTGCCCTTGGAGGGGTGGAATAATGAGGGTAGCCACTTCCTGAGCTGAGACACCTGGTGGCCCCAGGAAGTGCAATTTCCCCAGTCTGGGGTGGGAGGGTTATCTCCCCTTCTGGCAGGGCAAAACCCACCCTCGTAGAAGGGGAGAAATGAGCAAAGGCATTTTCTGGGAGGGGTCTTGTGGCGGTCTCAGCCAACGCCCCTCTAGGACAGACTCCACCCTTGAAGGAAGGGAGAAAAGTCACTTTCCCCATAGGACTAGCTTGAATCTGTATGACCTTGATTAAGCAAAAGGGGAGAGTCTGTTGACTTGGTATAGCTGATTGGTTTTGATCATCTGATAAGACCATAACACAAAGGCTTTCCCTGGGTTCCCAGGCTGTGGTCATCTTAGGGGCTTGTGGTCTGGGAAAGAAAATCTCAGCCAGAGTCCTTAGCAATTGCACCAATTGACACACCCATCAGGAGCTGCTCCACAACAGTGGCAAAAGAGCCCTGAATAACATATTAGCAGCTCTCTCCTAGCTGCAGATCAAGCAACCTCTGAAGTATACTCTCTTAGGCTCGCTGATACCTGTTGCTCTTCTCACCCCAGCTAAAGTGGTAATAGGGATCAAGTAACCCTTGGGAGTGGCATGACATTCCCCAAAGACTGAGGCGCCTGTATGTCCCATTTGGGGCTTTAGAACTCAATACAAAAGTTTTAGAATACCTTGATAACTGACTCCTCCATGCAAAATACAAGCAACAAAAGAGAGAGTAACCTCATAGCTCAACACAGTGCCTTCCACTTCAAACAAGTGGTTGATAGTGGGGTCACACAAACAAAAGTGATCCAATGCCTAGGAATCTAAGGGAAGGAAACTCACTAGTCTCCATAAGCAGAAGGTGAAGACAACAGGCCAGAGATAACACAACATGCTAAAACTCCACTAAGATAATACAGGACCAGAGCACATCTCCTCACCTCTGCCAAGGAACGTCCCTTTGGAATCCCAAAATTAAATCCATAAACCAGTCCCAGCACCCCCAGTCCTTGACAAAGTAGCCTGATGAGAAAGAATCAGCGAATGAACACAGGAAACATGAATGATCAGAGAGAAAATTCATCTCCAAAAGAAAATATTCGATCTCCATCAATTGATACCAACATGCAAATGGACAGAGGAAGAATTCTGATAATGGATTACAAGGAAACTCAATGGAATTGAAGAGGAAATAGAATCCCAACATAAAGAAACCACAAGAACAATCCAGGAAATGAATGAAAAATTCTCCAAAGAAATTGAAATACTACGAAAAAAACAAACAGAAATCTTGTCAATGAAGGAGGAATTCAGGGAACTTCAAAACACAGTGGAAAGCCTCAAGAACAGAATGGATCATGCAGAGGAAAGAATCTCAGAGCTTGAAGATAATGTCTACATTCTGAACAAATCAGAGGAAGAAAAAGAACTCAGAAACAAGAGACAAGACCAAAACTTATAAGAAATGTGGGATTATGTAAAGAAACAGAATCTTAGGATCATAGGTCTTCCAGAGAGATAAGAAGAAGATGCTCAAGGGCTGGAAAACTTATTTCATGGAATACTGGAAGAAAATATGCCAGGCCTGGCCAGAAATCTGGATATCCAGATAAAAGAAGCACACAGAACTCCTGGGAGACTCGATATGAAAAGGCAGTCACCACGTCACGTAGTTATTAGGCTGACAAAAGTAAACAGGAAAAAAGCAATTCTCCGAACAGTGAGACAAAAGGAACAAATAAACTACAAAGGAAAGTCTATCAGACTAACTGCTGATTTCTCAACTGAAACCTTACAAGCCAGAAGGGATTGGGTCCCTATCCTTAATCTACTAAAGCAGAATAAAGCCCAACCTAGAATTATTTATCCAGCAAAATTAAGTTTTATCTATGGGGGAATAATAAAGACCTTCCCAAAGAAGCAATCACTGATGGAATTTGCAAAGACCAGACCAGCCCTACAGGAAGTACTCAGACCTACATTACACACTGAACAGTGCAATAGGCACTCTTCAAAGTAAAAGCATTCAAGAGTTAAAGCCTAGAATGTGGACTTCATGATGGCTCAAGGAGCAAAACAAAACAACAGGATTTCACCCAATATGAATAGAAATCTACCTCAAATCTCAATCCTCTCAGTAAATGTGAATGGCTTGAACTGTCCTCTGAAGAGACACAGACTGGCAGAGTAGATAAAAATCCACAAGCCTACTCTCTGCTGTCTACAGGAAATTCATCTAACTAACCCACAAGGATGCCTTCGGACTAAAGGTCAAGGGATGAAAAACTATCATCTAGGTGAATGGAAATCAAAAGAAAGCAGGGGTAGCATACTACTTTCAGATAACATAAGCTTTAAAATGGCAAAAGTAAAAAAGGACAAAGATGGTCACTATATAATGGTGAAAGGGAAGATCGAACAAGAAGAATTAACAATTCTTAATATTTATGCACCCAATGCAGGAGCACCCAGTTACATAAAGCAAACCTTGTCTGATCTAAATAGCATGATAAACAACAATGCCATAGTAGCAGGGGACTTCAACGCTCCACCAAATGAACTGGACAGATCTTCCAAACAGAAAATAAGCAAAGAAATAATGGACTTAAATAGAGCTCTAGAACAAAAGGGTCTGAAAGATCTCTATGGAACATTCCACCGAAATAAAGCCAAATTTACATTCTTCTCATCAGCCCATGGAACTTTCTCCAAAATTGATCACATACTAGGCCACAAATCAGACCTAAACAAATTCAGAAAAATAGAAATTATACCATGTACTTTCTCGGACTATAGTGGTATAAAATTAGAGTTCAATTCCAACAGAAATATTCGTCACCTCACAAAGTCATGGAAATTAAACCATCTATTGTTGACTAACTATTGGCTCAAGGAGGAAATACAGAGGGAAATCAAGAACTTATTTGAACTAAGTGATAATGGAGAAATAAGCTATCAAAACCTGTGGGATACAGCAAAAGCATACCTGAGAGGAAAACTAATAGCAATAAATGCTCATATCCAAAAAACAGAAAGTTTAGAAATCAACAACGTAATAAATAGACTCAAGGAATTGGAAAAGGAAGAGCAAACCAATCCCAATCCAAGTAGAAGAAACGAAATAACTAAGATCAAAGCAGAACTAAACAAAATTGAGAACAAGAGAATTATACAGAACATTAACAAAACCAGAAGCTGGTTTTTCGAAAAGATAAACAAAATTGACAGCCCTCTCGCTGGATTGACTAGAATCCAAAGGGAAAGGACTCTAATAAACTCAACCAAAAATGAAAAAGAAGAGGTCACAACAGACACCATGGAAATACAAAACATTATTTTTGATTACTATAAAAACCTATATGCCCCAAAACTACATAATGAGGAAGAAATGGACAAATTCCTGGAAACATACAACCTCCCTAAGTTCACCCAGGAGGTAACAGAATATCTGAATAGACAAATCTCAAGCTCAAAAAATGGAACAGGAATTAAAAACCTCCCAAGACATAAAAATCCCAGAACAGATGGCTACACTTCAGAGTTTTACCAAACATTCAAAGAACTCATACCTATACTACAGAAATTATTACACAATATTGAGAAAGATGGTATCTTTCCTAACTCATTCTATGAAGCCAATATCACCTTGATACCAAAGCCAGGAAAGGACACAACAAAAAAAGAAAACTTCAGACCAATATCCCTCATGAATATAAGTGTAAAAATCCTCAACAAAATTTTAGCAAATAGAATTCAGCAGCACATCAAAAAAAATAATTCACCACGACCAGGTGGGCTTTAGTCCAGGGATGCAAGGCTGGTTTAACATACGCAAATCTATAAATGCAATTCGCTACATAAATAAAAGCAAGAACAAAGACCATATGATTCTCTCAATAGATGCAGAAAAAGCATTTGACAAAGTCCGACACACCTTTATGATAAAAACTTTCATCAAAATAGGCGTAGATGGCTCATTCCTTAAAATTATGAAGTCCATTTATGACAAACGCACTGCCAATATCATATCGAATGGGGGAAAATTGAAACCATTCCCACTTAGAACCTAAACTAGACAAGGCTGCCCTCTATCTCCACTTCTATTCAACACGGTGCTCGAAATCCTTGCCACAGCAATTAGGCAAGAGAGGGGTATTAAGGATGTCCAAATGGGGGCAGATGAGATCAAAGTCTCTCTCTTTGTCGATGAATGTTATTATATCTAGAAAACCCCAAGGATTCATCCAAGAGACTCCTAGAATTGATAAATGAATTCAGTAAAGTCTCAGGATACAAAATCAATACACACAAATCTGAGGCATTCATATATGCCAATAACAGTCAAGCTGAAATTCAAATCAAAAACACAATACCTTTTATAACAGTCTCAAAGGAAATTAAATATCTAGGAATATATTTAACGAAAAATGTGACAGACTTATACAGGCAGAATGACGAAACACTAAAAAAAGAAATTGTAGAAGATGTAAACAAATGGAAAAACCTACCTTGCTCATGGATTAGTAGAATCAATATCATCAAAATGTCCATACTACCTAAAGTGATCTACAGAATTAATGTAATCCCTATCGAAGTCCCATCATCATTCTTTTCAGATCTAGAAAAAATAATTCTACACTTTGTATAGAACCAGAAAAGACCTCATATAGCCAAAGTGATCTTAAGTAAACAGAACAAACTGGGAGGTATCAGTCTACCAGACTTCAAGCTGTACTACCAGGCTATAGTAACTAAAACAGCATGGTACTGGCACAAGAACAGAGACACTGACCTCTGGAACAGGACTGAGAATCCAGAGACGAAACCGTCCACATATGGTAATCTAATCTTTGACAAAGCTGACAAAAATATACACTGGGGAAAAGAATCTCTTTTCAATAAATGGTGCTGGGAAAACTGGATAGCTATATGCAGAAGAATGAAACTGGATCCCCACCTCTCACCTCTCACAAAAATCAATTCAAGATGGATAAGTCTTAAACCTAAGGCATAAAACCTTAAGAATTCTAAAAGAAGATGTTGGGAAGACCCTTTCAGACATCGGCCTAGGCAAGGAGTTCTTGAAGAAGAACCCCAAAGCAATCGCCACAGCAACAACAATAAATAAATGGGATCTAATCAAATTAAAAAGCTTCTGCACTGCCAAGGAAACTATCATTAGAGTGAACAGACAGCCCACAGAATGGGAGAAAATATTTGCTCTCTACACATCTGACAAAGGGCTGATAACCAGAATCTATCTAGAACTCAAAAAAACAACAAGAAAAAATCAAACAACCCCATCAACAAATGGGCAAAGGAAATGAACAGAAACCTTTCAAAAGAAGACAGAATAATGGCCAGCAAACATATAAAAAAATGCTCAACATCTATAATCATTATAGAAATGCAAGTCAAAACCACAATGAGATATCACCTAACCCCAGTGAGATTGGCTTCTATCAAAAAATCCCAAAACATCAAATGCTGGCGAGGATGCGGAGACACAGGAACACTCTTACACTGCTGGTGGGACTGCAAATTAGTGCAACCTCTGTGGAAAAGAATTTGGAGATACCTCAGAGAGCTAAAAATAGAAATACCATTCCATCTAGCAATAGCACTATTAGGCATCTACCCAAAAGAGCAAAAGATATGCTATAATAGAGACATCTGCACCCGAATGTTTATGGCAGCACCATTCATTATTGCAAAGATGTGGAAACAACCCAAGTGCCCATCAATTCATGAGTGGATTATTAAAATTTGTTATATGTATACAATGGAATATTACTCAATCATAAGAAACGACAGTGATCTAGAACCTCTTATATTTTCCTGGGTTGAACTTAAGCCCATTATCCAAAGTGAGGTATCACAAGATCAGAAGAATGGGCTCCACTTGTACTCGCCATCAAATTGGTACTAACTAATGAACACTAGGGTGCTCACATGGCAATAATACTGTACAGGGATTAGGGGGATGAGGGGGTAAACCTGCAACTAGAGGACACAAGGAGCATTGTAGAGGGGAAGGGCAAGCCTCTAACCCTCGCTTGGGTGAGGCAAAGACATAAAGTGTAACCATAATGTTTGTACCCTCATAATACCCTGAAATAAAAAATAAATAAATAAAGTGTTTCTCCTTTTCATCTTCTCTTATTAAGGTGCTATGTATTATGTTTATTTGTTCTTGTGTTCCTTCTAATTTAGACTTAATTTTGACATATTTTTCCTTTTATTTCTAATTATTTTCTGAATTTCATTAACTCATTTCTTTTTTTAAAAAAAATACATATATGTAAAAATATATATATGTAATATATATATATATATGTATATATATATATCTCACCTAAAATGATCTTACAAAGGCATGTGATTCCCATCCTTGGAGAAACAACAGTGGAGGCCAGATTTCAACCCAGAACAAGCGTGCTGTATTCCTACTCCAACCCCTAAGCCAGTACCTCATCTCCCAGTTCCAGCTTCCTTGTACCCTCCAAATGTTATTTTTAGCCTCATCATGTTATCTGCTGGCCTCTCTACAGGCACGTGGAGAAGATAAGGTGCATGGAGGAAAATCAGAGTCAGCTTCCTAGGGCTGATGGATCATTATTTTGTATGTGGCTGGATGACACCAGGCAAGAAGCCATGCACCACACCCCACTGCTGCCCACGGGCACTTAGTGGGCGATTGGATCAGTTGGATCAATTTGAAATTGCTTCTTCTTCTAGGAAACCAACTCCCAAGGCTTGCCAATAATCTACCTAAAAACCAACAGATTACAGAGAGGAATATGAACTGAGAGATGCCATGTATAGGAAAAGGGAATATAATAGGCAAGGAGTTGCTCTTGGCTAAATGCTCGTTGTGGACATACCTAGTGTTTCCTTGCTAAGTAGAAACCCTCTCCTATATCTTCTTTGTATATAAACTCAGATTAATCTTCAGCATGACAGGAGCACCATTAGGACCACAGAGGTGAACGTTCCAAAACTATAAACTGTCTCCTCAGCATCTTGAAGCTGTCAAGGCACCAGTGTTGGATTATGTAGAAGAATTCTCTTTATCTTCCCATACAAAACTGCAGGAGGTTTTGATGTTTTAGCCACTCTGTATCCTTTGCCTAGCAGAAAATGACTTTGACTCACTGTTTCTTGAGCAATCGTGAAAAGCAGACATTACCTTTGCCGTGCACAGAGAGATCAACAGTCCAGAGACTGCCGAATAAAGCTGCAATTGTCTCACTCACTACCTGACAGATCCCTGATGAGGCTGGACATCCTTTAATTCCAGGAATCCAGCAGCTGCTCTCTGCACAGGTGAATTTATGTATTGGCTCCCCGCACACTGAGCTGAGTTCCGGGATGAGGGTTTTGCAATGGCCCTTTTAGTCTATGTTCTAAATCACGTTAGATGACAGTGGGTCTGCCTTTCTTATCTAACATTGCCTCCTTCCTGGAGTATGATAATTCTCAATGCAAGAATTCTTGAATACTTGGACTTGCTGCCTCTACACTCCTGTGTAGATTTCCTACTTAATTTTAAAGCAACACTGTGTACACTAGAAGAGAAAGATTTTTGTCATCTCCCCATTCCCACTCCTACCCCATGTTGGAATTGAGTGGGGTGTGTCATTTGTAGAATATGCAAGCATCGCCCCTAACTCTGATGGAAAGTCAGAGCCAGGCAGGTTCCCACACCCTGTTGTGTCAGTAGAGTTCATTTGTAATTCATCAAACTCTCCGCTGTGTGCATCGTTATTTTATAGATAATTGGTTGTCTCTCATTTACTCATAATAGAGCCATGCAATTTCAAAGCAACTGAGTCAGCCCAAAACAGCATTATTAGTAGCTATAGATGTACTGTCAAGGCAAAATTTCAACACTGGCATTTTTGAAAAATCACTGTAATTTCAGCCACTGGACCACACTTAATCATGGACAGTTGAGGTGGCTGAGAAAGGACAGATTTCCCTATTTAGCACATGTTCTGGTCTCTAAAGAGTACCTTTTGAAATCTACTCCAAATCTCAACTTTCTCAGAGAGGTTCTATTCTCAGGACAGCAACCTCTGATAAGAAAGGCCCAGGAAGCAGATCACAGTACTCTCGTGTTTTCTTGGGGGAGGACTTGTTTTTAAATTCAGCTTCATGACCAATTCAATCCTAAACCCACTGGGGAATCCCCATTGGGTGGGGGCTGGGGTGGTCTCATCAATGCCAATGTAAATAATTACCGTCATTCCAGCCATCCCGCAATTGACATGATAATAGATTGTCTTTAGGATGGAGGTACAAGAGAGGATGCTTTGTTGATATTTGTCTGAAAAAGAACTCACTATTTTAAAAGAAGAAAAGAGATTGCAGTTTGCTTTTTCCTGCCTCTCCACTCCATGTTTCTATTTTCCTGTGCTGTTTCTCCCTCCATTCTACTTAGATTACATTTCTGGAACCTGATTTCAATAGCAGAGAATCGAAGGCTCTATTTACTTGGATTAGAGAAATATAAACTAAGAAGTCCCTATTGCTTAAAGACTTTATAAATCATCAAATCTAGTGTCCCATTAAATGATTTATTTTACAACTCAAAAGAGTGAACATCAAACTACACTTTAAAAATCTCCCTTTATAAACATTCTATGAAGACAGTCTACCCCACAATTTCAAAATGGATTTTTAGTTTAGTTTAATTATTTTTAAAATGTTTTGCCAAAATCCAGCTTCCTCTAATATGTACCCAGTTGTTCAGGCAAAAGATTTTCACAGGCCATTGGCTAAAGAATCTGCAGAACTCTTCCTTTGACTTGTACTGGTAATTGAAAAATGACCGGAATCTTGTAGTTAATTTTAGCCCTTATGAATCTTGAAACTATGTGGTCCATCAATGCAGTGCCCTTTTCAGGAAAGTGTAATCCAAATACCGAAAAATAATTTTTAAGCATTTCAGACTATACTTACATCTTGTGTAATGATAATAAAATAAAGGCTATCATTACCATCCTCACCTCCATAAATGTATAATTGCATGTTAATCTATATACTCTTTCATGGCAAAAACCTTCAAAAAGTTTCTACTCCCAAGACTGTTTCTCTACCTGTTTCTCTCTACTCTATGTAGTTCTATCCTCCCAGTTTTGCTATTTTGTCTGTCTCTGCCAGAAAGGAGGGTGAGAAAAAAGATTCTTCTAGAGGGAATGGAAGGTTAATAAGAAGAAAGACTATGAAAATTCACATCCATAATCTTTGACCCCATCGCTTAATAATAGCTAACATTTATGCAGCTCACTTGATCCTACGCCTAAAATGTCCCTCAGCCACTCCTTACATAATAAGTGCTCCATTATTTTGACATGCTGGGGCATCAATCAAGTTATCATGTAGCTATTAAACTGGGATTATCAATGCAGGATACACTCGCAAAAGCAGCTCTAGATTGTGCTCCTGCTGGTTTTAATACTTCTCTCCTGATCTGAAAGACAGTTCAGTGTGTTCTACCACCTCCAATTCATCACGAGGGGCAGGCAGTTGAGACTATGAGTGTCTTACTTACTGAAGTCAAATCCAAAAGCAATGGGGAAAAGAGAGGGTGGGGCTATAGAGAAAACATCTTGAGAATTCAAATGCCACTACCTGTCCCAGTGGTGTAATTAGTAAAATTAGGCCCCAGCCCAAATATATGTAATGGGCCATTTCTTCTTCCTTCAGATACCTTCTTTTCCTTCTTCTTTCCTACAAGGGTAATTGGGGCAGAATGTGCTTTTTGGAGAGGGCAGGAGCCATACAAAGACAGGAGAAGAGAGTTCTGGGGAAGCCACCCTGGGAATACGCCTTTATTTTCTAATACCCAGCTCCTTCAGGGGCGACAGTCTGTCACCCCCTCCTTTTCTTCCCCAGCCCCCACCACACTGACCTGGCTATTTTGGGGTGAGTATTACCTTTTTGTAACTATCACAGGGCAAGGCTTGCTTCCTCTACTAGAACCCCACATAAATAATCTAGAACCAGGAAAAAAAGTCACATAGCAGATAGTGTCGCCTCTGAAGCAAATGCTTGTCTTGTGCTTTACACAGAACTTCCTAGAATGTGCTTTGAAAAGAAAGCACTGAGAAAATGAACATTATGGTTTTGTGAAAATGATGTGCCAGCCCTTCTATCTCCTCAAGAAAGAAATCTGCTTTTCAATCATTTGTCCTAAGCACCAGGCATATCCACCACCAAATGAAAGTATAAAAAGACACTGTAGTTTCCTAAGAATAATGTCTGAATTGTCTGTCATTTTGGTTTTTACTCTCAGTGGAAATGTCTTTAAATAATTTAAAGTGGGTCAGGTGCTGTGGCTCACGTCTGTAATCACAGCACTTTGGGAGGCTGAGGCAGGAGAACAGCTTGAGCTCAGGAGATTGAGACCAGCCTGGGAAACATAGTGAGACCCTGTCTCCTCAAAAAATAAAAAACATAAAAAAAAAAAATTAGCGTGGTGGCATGTGCCTGTAGTCCCAGCTACTAGGGAGGCTGAGGCAGGAGGATCACTTGAGCATAGGAATTTGAGGCTGCAGGGAGATATGATCACGCCACTGCACCCTAACCTGGATGATAGAGTGAGACCCTGTCTCTAAAAAAAAGAAAATAATTTAAAGAGACTGCCCTCAGTAAGTATCTCTAAAGTTACTCTCTGAACATGGACAAGTCATTCTTTTGTACCCCACTTTCCTCATCTCTGAATTACAATGATAGAAAAAGCATTTTACTTTTATCATAGGGTTATTATAAGGTTAACACAAAACAATGGACTATAAAACCATTATGCCAATATTGTAGACTCATTATTTTCCCTATAATTTCTATTGTATTTTGATAGGGATGTTCAGGTCATGAGAAATTAGTTTAAGCAGTAACTAAAGAATAAAATCTGTAGGACAGGATGTTTTCAGACCACCAAAAAGGAAAAGAAAAAGTGTTACTTTTGCTTCTGTTACTAACAGACCAAATAATTTGACTCAAATCTCCCATCATGTTCAAATAGAAAAACTGTACAGAATGTTGAAAAAAATCTGTTAGAGGCAACAAGGTAGAAAAAGATTACAGCGCCAAGAGCCAAGGAAAGGCAAGAGCCCGCCTATTTGAAGTTGCTTTCCACTGAGGGCATCTGTGAGCCTTGGAGAGGCAGGTGGAGTTAGAGCAATAAAGTCAGTTTGCTAATGATAGAGTCCTTGCTAAGCCTCCATACCTGCATGGGAATTCAAAGATCTGGGAGAGTTATACCCTTGGAATAAGAGCAGGCCAGACGTAAACCAGCCCTTACACCAACTGCAGCCCAACTTCAAACCATCTGGACAGTCGAGAAAGTCTCAGTCCTGGAAATTGAATTAAGGTGATCCCAAATTGCTAGTCCATTTCGCTCCTAGAAGAAGCAAACAAAAATTCTCTCTGGAAGAAAAGCATACTGACCAAGATCTTAAATTGTTTCCAAATACAATGTCCAGTATGTGTGTAACTGTGCATGCATACACACACACACACACACACACAGAAGGCCTTGGGGGAGATAAGTTGTTAGAACTGAATGTGTATATCCCCAAAATTCATATGTTGAAGCCCTAATCCCTATGTGGTATTAGGAGGTGAGACTTTGGGAGGTAATTAGTTTCCATAAGGTCATAAGGGCGGGGCCCCCACGATGGGGTTAACATCCTTATAAGAAGAGGAGACACCAGATTTCTCTCTTCACACCCACTCAAAGAAGGGGTCATGTGATCACACGGCAGGATGGCACTGCCTACAAGCCAAGAGAAGAGGCTCGGAATAAAGCCTACCTTGCTGGCGCCTTGATGTTGGACTTCCCAGACTCCAGAACTGTGAGAAATGAATTTCTACTGATTAAGTCACCCAGCCTATGGTATTTTGTTATGGCCGCTTGAGCTGCCTAACACAGAAATTGATACAAATAAGATCAGAATCACAGGTTACCTAGAAATTGGAATTATCTGACATAGATGTTAAAATAACTATTGAGTTTATGGATAAAAAAGACAAGATTTTTAAAAATTTCAGCACAGAGCTGGAATCTATGTAAGAGACACAGATGATGAGAAAAAGAACCAAATAGAAATTCTAGAACTGAAATATTCATATATCATAACCCAACAAATTAATTTAGGAATACATTTTTCACAGCCGAAAAGGGAATTAGTAAACTCAAAGATGAGCCATATGAAAATAACAGAACGAACCACAAAGAGGGAAAAGAAGAGTGGAGGGAAAAGTAGAAGAGAGGGCAGAAGGCTTGTTCCACAGGGAGACAAAACACAGTGGAAGCTATATTTGAAGAGATGATGACTGAGAATTTTTCAAAAGCAGGAAAATTCTAGAACACACCACAACAAAATCAGAGCAGGGGTGTAAAATCCACACTTAGACACTTCATGATAAAACTGCAGAAAAACAAAGGCAAAGAGAAAACTGTTAGATTTAAGAGAGGAAAAAACCCACCTGCTTTCAAAGGAATGATAATTAGACCAAGAGCAACAAAAAACAATGAAAATCAGAAGACCATACCTGCTGCACTAGATTTCCATGTCAAATTAATATATTCTTCATAAATGAAGGTGAAACAAATGCATTTTCTGATAAAAACTGAATTCGTCCCCAACAGACTCACACTAAAGGAATTCTAAACAAGAAAAAATCAAGTGTAAAGCAGAAACTATTTGCACTGAAGGAAGAAAACTAAAATTTGTAGATGGAACTAAAGTGTGTTTGGAGGGTGATTTTCTTTTAATTATGACTTAAATGCACTTATTTAAAAAAATAAAGGCTGAAAGTTAATGTGCTAAACTTCTTTTTGGAGAAGTTAGAAAGAGAACCACAAAGTTAAGAGAAAGGAGGTAATAAAGACATCTCAGAACATAATAAAATAGAAAACACAAATGCAATTAAGAGAATTAATGAAACCAAATGTAGTTTCTTTGAAAGGAGAGAAGGCACAGAAAACTGATATTAAAAAAATAATAAACAGGCAAACTTCTGTATAGATACTAGTCATTAGAAAGGAATAATGTTACAGCAATACATTGGAAAATTTGGATAAACAGACAAGATTCTAAAAGATACAATTTATTCTAATTGATACAAGGTGAAAAAGAAAATATGAATAATTTGATTCAGATTAAAGAAATCGAGCCTAAATTAAAACCCTTCCCACCAAGAAATTGTCAGGTCCAGAGAGCTTTACTGGTGAATTCTACCACACAATTGAGAAATAAATAAGAATCTTACTCAAATTCTGCCAGAGGGGGTAAATACAAAAACTCTTTCATTGCCCAATTTGTTGTATGAGTTACATTGCAAATAAGCCTAAAAAGAACATTACAGAAAGAAAACCTACAGACTAATTACACATGGAAACATAGATGCCAAAGTCCTAAGAGATCAAATAAATAATAGACTGATTGTACACACACACATATACATGATTTATGAAAAGGATAATATATAATGACCAATGCAACTTTGGTTTCACATTAGACTATCAAAAAATATCTTTCACCAGATTAATAAAGGAGAAAATTATAGAATCATCTCAGTAAATCCAGATAAAATTGATAAAATTAAACAGCTAATTTAATAAATTCCAAAGCTCTAGGAAAGCTAGAACTAGAAGGCCATTTATACTTAGAGATGAAATGCTGAAGACTATCTGAGATTATAAATGAGATAAGAATATTCACTGTTAGCACTTAAATTTCGTAAGTACTCAAGGTCCTAACTAGAAAGGTAGAAGGAACAGAAAGAAAGGAATAAAAGTGCCATTATAGACATTATGATGTATACAGCCAACCCAAAGGACTCTACTAAGAAACAATTAGAATTAATTAGTAAACTTAGCAAGGCCTCTGACTCTAATATAAATTCGTGTATGTAAATATATATATTTATAAGTTTTAAATTTCTCTGTATCAGCCACAATAGTTAGAAAAGGAAAAATTTTGCAGTCAGCATTTAACATCAGAAATCAGATGCCTATGAGTAGTGAAAGACATGTAAGCTTCTAGACAGAGAACTATAAAATGCTATTAAGAAGAATTAAATACATGGAAAGATGAATGACTCAATTTTATAAAGACTCAATTTTCCTCAAATTAACTTGTAAATTCAATGTAACTCAGATGAAAATTCCCTGTAGGTTTTGATTTTGGCGAAAATTGACAAGTTGACTCTAAAATGCTTATGAAAATATAGCCAGAAATTCTTAAAAGAACAAGTTAGAAGCATTGGGGAGGCTTACTCTGTAGAATATCAAGAGAACCCAGAAATGAACACTTGCTTTATGATAAAAACAACACCACCACAGAGCTGTGAGAAGAGAAGAATCTTTTCAGCAAATGGTTCTGGGAAAATTGGCTATCCATGTAGAAGACTAAAGAAATGAACCCTACCTCACACCATATGCAAAAGTCAGTTCCAGGTAGATTGGAATTCAGGAGGTCGAAGTGTAGACCGATAAAGCTTTTGGAGTGAGTCAGGGTAAATGTGGGTGACCCTTTTCGGTTTGGACCTTGACTGAGAGGGCCCCCAGTCAGGCACTGAAGACTGGCCCAAGGAGGTAGCAAATGTGGATTAGTTCTTTTAATTTCTGACCGAGTAGGTATTTGTGTATTCCAAATGGTTTCTTTTTCCCTTTGGTGACACAGTCCCCCGGTCGCATTCCATTTTGCGTTTTTTGGATCTCTAGAGTAAAATGCAAAAAAACACAACATAAACGTGCACCTCGGTGTTCCAACACATATGCCACACTGCGTGCTCCACGTTGCTTCTCACCCACTGCTTCCTTTCCACTCTTCCTCCAGCACTGATCTCCCCGTCTTCGTGTGCTCATGAAAAGTCTGCACGATCTCTTGATCTTTCACGGGTAAATTGTCTTCCCTGCCGGTTGTTTCCTCTTTGTCTTTGGTGTTGTCTAATTTCACTAAACTGCATTCAGACATGGGTTTGATTTTGTCCTGTCCAAAACTGGGTTTATTTCATAAATAGATCATTTATAGCTGTCTTTGCATTTTCATCTTCCCACTCCCACTTTCCTACCGCCATTGGAGGGAGCATGGCTCTGCCAGCACCTTGATTTCAAACTTCTGGCCTCCAGAACTGTGAGAATACACATTTTTATTGTTTTCAGCCACCCAGGTTGTGGCGCTTGGTGATGGCAGCCCTAGGAAAGTAAGACACCAACTTAGCATGAGTCAAAAAGGACAAAGCTGACTGTCTATGGCACATGGAGGACAGCCTCGTAACACCTGAGAGCTGTGGGGAGGAGGTATGGGTGACAGCAACCTTGAGGAGTCCTGTTCATCCATCTTTCTGGGAGACCCTGAGGTCAGCAAGGACCTTCCTGCAAGGACCCTCCTGCCCTTGCCCTGGGCGGTGGTCACTCAGCAGCATACCACCTGTGCTCTGGATTGGTGTTCAGCATCTTTTTTTCAGATGTGGATGATTTTCCTGGGGATGCTGTAGAGTCATCACATGTCTCGACCATAAATGTACAGCAGCCCAGGGGAGAGAGAGAAAAGCCTCTTTGGAAACAGGATGAGTTGTCTCCTTCAGGAGTGGTGACTGTCTGCTCTTCTGCAGCTTCCTCAAGTGAGAAGAATCTTCGCTGATGCTGCTCTGGGTTCAGTCTACCTGGACACTCACTGGGCTGCTATTTCTCTCCCTCAATCAGGAAGTCTGTGCCAGGCCCCTTCCTGACACCCAGGGACCCCTCTGCTCTTCCTCCTCCTCCAGACCCTGAGGAATTGTCGGGAAGGGAGAAGGTGGAACACCCACTCTCTCCCAAGGGGACTGTGTCACTCTCCCCTTCTCGTACCTCTTCAGCAACCTCCGTTCCTCAGAAGACAACATTAAGAGACAAGGCAAGCCACAGAGGGGAGTGGGTATTTGCCACATATATAACCAGCAAAGCCCGGTATCCAGAAGATAATTTTTTAAAAAAGAAAAAAACTTTTACAAATCAATAAGAAAAAGCCAACAGCCCAATAGAAAACATGCTAGGACTTGAACAGGCACTTCCAGTAAAATGGATATCGAAATGGCCAATAATCTTTTGTCATCAGGGAAATGTAAGCTTAAAACACAATGAAATACCACCATACACCCACCACAATAGTCAAAATTTTAAAAGACTGACAATGTCAAGTGTTTACAAGAATGTGGAACAACAAAAACACACAAAAGAATACATACTGTGTGACTGCATTTACATAGAGTTCAAAAACAGGCAAAATTATAGTGCTTACAGATACATTCATTTAGGTGGTAAAATTACAAGGGAAAGCGAGGAAGCAATGGCCGTAACAGTCAGGCCAATGGTTACCCCCGGGGAGGAGGAAAGAAGGGGTGTGACTGGGAAGAGGGAACGTGGAGCCGGGTGAAGGGTAGAAGGGCTGGCAATGTTCTGTTCTTTGTCACAGGTGGTGGCAAGATACATGTTTGATTTATGTTTATTCTGTAAGCTGTATATATATCTTCTGCATTTTTCTGTATATGCATAATATTTCACCATAAAATGGACAAAAAATGAATCAGAAAAAAATGGAAAATTTTGAATTAAGCAAAAACAATGTGGAGAAAAAAAGGAAGAAAGACACTTACTCTAGTGCACCGTCTAACTGCTGGCGGGATGTTCAATTACTCCATAATAGGCTCAAACAAAAACAGAGTAATCGCTGCGTGTAGTCTTTGCAGACACACTGCTAGTACATCAGAGAGTTGTTTGTGCTCCTCCTGGCCGTCTTTCCTGACTTTAAGAGGCCACACTGGCCAACCACATCATTATTTCAGGAAGAAATGGAAACCACTATAGAAAGGATACTTTATTATTAATAATTCTTAATGATGCTACTTTTGGAGCTTACTATGCGCAAATGATACCAAGCACTATACAGATTTTATCCCAATGAAACCCCAAAACAACCCACTAGTATTGCCCCAGTGTTCAGATGTGGAAACTGAGGCATAAGGCAGCTATGTGACTTGCCCCGAGGACTTTCAGGTGAGAGAATTGGGGTTCAAGTCCAGGCAGTCTGATTTTGGAGCCTGCACTCACCTTTGCACTACAAATGGTGGGTCTCTATTTAGAAACATCCTGCCCGGTGCAAGCTCTCGCTAACTAAAGGCAAGAATAGTACGATGAAGCTGGGGCGTAAGATGTAGCTTACTCTTGCTTCTTCACTCCAGGAAAAGAGCCAGTACTTCAGATCACTTTATCCAGTTGTCACAACCACCCTGCTAGAGAGACACTGCTGTCTATCCTCTGTTTCCTTACATGGCAAAGGTTACAGACTGAATATTTGCCTGAAAGCTGAACCAACATTAGATGAACAGGAGTGAAACAGCTAATCAGCCTTGGGCCATAACACACTAGATATTGTACTCTCCCATCAGTAAGGACTCCCAAGGGCTCTATGCAAGACCTCTCAGTTAGGGCTTCCTCTAGACAAAGTGAGGTTTTCACCAGGAGTCTGCAAATTATTCTTGGATTTCAAAACATTCGGAAGATTTTTGAGATCCAAGCAGGAAATAGGATGGGGTATGGTAGACATTTGAATTTGGAACTGTCATTCCCATCCAAAGACCATAGTTTGGGCACGTGACCCTAGTTCATCCCATCAGAGTTCTGCCCGACCATTCAGTGTGCGAACACAGAGCAGGAAGCCCTCGACTGGCATGATGTAGACTCGAGTCTCCAGAAAGTTATCCTGCTCATCATTTGGACAAATCTGAGGCAGGAGAAGCCCCCAGAGTGAAGAGAGATAAGAGAGAAAGAGAGGAGAGATAATATTCATCTGAATTCCTATTTCTACTCAATCCTTCACAGATAAAAGGGCAATTTTCCTCCAGCCTCAAACTTGAAATGAGATTCCCTTACTTGCCACCAAGAATCCTGGCTACAACACGGGCATTGACTGTTTGTCTCCATGGGGACTTTATTAACCTTGGGTTTCTAGAACTAAATCACCAACTATTTATTGAGGTCCCACTTTGGGCCAAACACTGTCTTAGGCAGAGTAGCAGATGAAGTTCATCCCTGCCCTACAGGAGCTGATGGTGCACCTGAAGCAGTAAGATCGATTCAAGAACAAGCAGGCATGTGACGGAGTTCTGCGCATGTTGGCAGTACAATGTCAACTGTACCTGTGACCAAATTGATTTCTCACCTTATCCCACTATGGAGTAGTTGACTCTATGTCATTCCTGTCTAACCTCCCGTGCCCACACACACAATTACATGCCCTCCAAGAGCCACCCTATGGTCCAGGATTAGCCAATCAATTTTAATGCGTATTTAAGAGATTTTTCAAACTGTGCAAGTCAGTGCATAAGATGATAGATCATGCAATGATTAAAGCATTAAAAGAACCCAATTGAGGATTCTCTTTCTGCCAGCAGATATCTTTAGGTCAAGAAGGTCTTTAAAAACTGGTAGATCATTTTCATTCCTTTAAGACAGGCAAAAATGACTTTGAATGTAATTAGATGTTCTTACCAATTTTCCTCTGCTAAAGCTCCACATCTTGTTCCAACGAAGCCCACAAAAGAAGTTTAGAACTGTTGGCATTCTGAGCTGCAAATTGATGGTGTGGTATTGCTTTGAAGAAGTGAGAACCCATGATATTGCTTGAATAAATTTTTTTTTTTTTAATTACAGTCATAGCTATGGGAAAGGGAAGCTTTTGCACAGGCAGAAGGGCCGTCTTGGCACTGGAGAGCCCTGGGTGGCTGTTAGAACTCTGTCTGCCCCTTTCTAACCCAGTCTCTCATGGCTTTTGTATATTCCACAGTTATCAGTTTGGAATAAGGGATATGCCTCGCATAGTGAATCAGCATTTATCTTCGATACTCCTATCAAAAGGTTGCTTTAGTACTTTCCTCTCAAGGATCTATTATCTATCAGGGCATTTTTTTTCCTTTTAAGGTGGAATATCTTGTGTGTAGTTAGTTTTAATTTCATTAATCCTTTAAAAGAAGGAGACTCACTGGAAATTAAAAGTAGTGTAAAAAGTGAACAGAAAAACATTTTCAATAAAACCTAATAACTCTCCTCAGTCCGGGTAAGATTTCATGATACTGCAGTTAAAAATAGTCCTTCTTTATATAGGCTATCATATGTCAGCTATTGACTATGACTCTTAAAATACACATCTATACCCTCAAATTCACCCACGGTCATACAAGAGTATGCACACATTAAAATAGAAAATGTGTTAAGATTATGATCTTTTAAATGGGAAGCCCGATCCCATCCCTCCTCTAGACTCTGCAGAGCCAGCCAGGGCCAGATCACATGAGGCCGTGTAGGCCACAGTGAAGGACTTATAATAAGTCCAGCATCATCTTCCATGATGAACCCCCACACTCCTGGTTCTAGCCTCCCTGCTTCCTTGCTGTTACTAGATCACAGCAAACACCGTCCCATCTCAGGACCCTTGCATTGCTTGCCCCCTTCTGCCTGGAATGTTCTTTTCCTTCCTCCCTCCACTCAGGATTTGACCCAAATGTGACCTGCTAAGAAAAGCCTTCCTTAAGGGCCCAGTCTACAGGGATGCTTCTGTTTTCTTCTGTCCTTGCCATTGTCTTCCATGAAGGGGGAGGAATCTCCAGTGGGAGGGAAGAAGGCTGGCCTCTGGCTGTGGTCCTGGTCTCCCTGACCATCTGACTGGGCTTTAGAGAATGGGAGCCTTCTCTCCCTCTTGCAGGGCACACTGATAGGACTCCTCATATCCTCAAAGGTCCCTGATGGGAAAAAATAACCCTCAGATCCCAAAAGTCAGCAATCAGCTCTCTCTCCTATCAGTGGGATAGTCAGATTCCGTGTCCCTACTGGGGAAAATTGGAGACTCCGAGCCACTTTGGGCTAGAAGACAATTTAAAGAGCATATAATTCAACCTATTGTTTTGCAAAGAATGAAACTATGGCCCAGAGAGGGGACATCACTTGCCCAGACACACACAGTAACAACACCTAGAAACACAGGTTGACACCAGACTTTTTGTATTTGCAGTCTTTGTGAACACACATGGAGACAAGTTTGTAGAGATTCCCTGATGATTCTTCTATATAGGATGTTTAGAAGACTTTTGTGTTCATTTTTGTCTTATCACCATCTGCATTTCATGCTAAGAACTGGGGTCCTCAGGAAAGGCAAGGTGGTGTGAAATACACTCTGTTCTTGGTAGCCTTCAACTGTATTTTCTTTGACCCTTGATCTTTGGGTCTCAAGTAGACCTTGAACGTAGTTCAGGTTAGCCTATTTGTGAGGAACTGACATAGACCATAACTTATGTGACCACCAATTTCATACTCAAAATATCGCATTAAAGGTTTCATCTTTTTGTTTTTGATTCAGGATCCTGCTCCAGGTAATAGGCTTTTATCCATTAGCCGAAGGATTTTTCTGGGGATTGTAATCCAAGCTCACGTACCAGGCAAAAAGAACAGAGTTATACCAGCTTCACTATCTTTTACGTGGTGGAGAAGAAGAAAGAATAATAACCCCATTAAGCCGTTAAATGTGCTGAACCTCAACAAATTGTCAATGTGACGATACTTGAGTACGTATCTATAATCCTTCAGCAAATATGCCTTTTATTCAACCACAGAGTTATGCATACTCCAAACACAAGTGCCATTAATTAAATAACACACTCAGAAAACTCTCAGAGCCATTAATTATCAGAGGTAGCCTGCTCCATGCTTGGCTCTAAATTCTATTATAAAAGGAGAGCACAACTTAGAGCTCAGGAATATGCAGAAGGAAGGTCACCCTCAAAAGCATGGTAAGGAGCAGCTGTCAGAGAAAGTAAATGACAAAGCATGTATGCCTTTTAGCTTCGCCTCTGCCCCTTTACAGGGCTTGAAGAAAGGAAAGTGTTTCACATTGTAGGGACTTTCTTTCTCAAAATTAGTTTCTCTCACGAAAGACGCAAGTAAATATAAAGTAATCCTTTTTCATTTCGACGGAGTTGCAGAGAAGAGTAATATCAGCTGAAGATTTAGAGACAAATAAAGCCTGTTCTTTATAAGCTCCATCAGAAAGAGAGAGTCTTGCAGGGGGAGTCCTTTCTAGACACAGACAAGGGATGTGGATGTAAACAGAGCAAGTGGGGAAGACAGAAGGCTTGCTGGCTCCAACTAGGCAACAAGAAAATGCACAAGCAGTCGTGTGAGTTTTCCAGGGGTGGGTCTGTGACCCCCTCCATCAAGCGCCCAAGTACATGCAGTTTCATTTGCCAGGGGGGCGATGAGCCTGTGTGGCTATAATCAGTCACTCATGCTACAAGCTTTGGGATCAGCCACCTTGCGTGTTTGCTGTTCTTAGTGTTTGGTTTAGCTCTGCACAGAGAAACTGACAAGGCTGAGTCTGTGGTCACTTTATAAATGACAGCTAAGGGCAAGCCCCAACCTTGCCATACAGCAGATGTCTGCAGCACCTCCCCTCCTGAGGGGACTGGCCACATGGTGTCCAGGGCTGCTTTCTGTTTTCTGTGCCCTCGAAGAGGCAAGCACAGTGGATTAGGAAACAGACTCTGTTTAACGTGAAGTTAATTAACACTTTCTCATCGCAGGAAGTTTTGTTATTAATCAGCATGTGCAACATGCCACGGAGGAATAGTTGTGAGTTAGGAAACTTGCTGGGAAGTCGCTCTGCCCTCTCGAGTCTACCTGCACACTGCTGGGTTTCTGGACGCTGCACCTGGGGGTAACCCCTTCCTATCTCTAGATTGAAGTGTAATTGCATTGCCTCGAAGATACTAATCAGAGTGGCTCTCTGATCCTTGCCATTTCTTCCTCAGCTTCTCCTTTACCCACTTACTGTAAGAGATTGCTACCAGTAGCTTTTGTGGTCCAATTTCTGAGACCAGTTTATTAAGAAAAAGCTGAAAAGCAGAGGTCAGGGGTGCCTGCCTTTGGAAAATTGCTCGCCTTTTTTTCCGTGTGAGCAGAATGACTTTCTGTGACTGCCTCTGCCTGTATCTCTAGCCTGTTAGGAACTAAGAAGGGTTACTTTTAAAGGAAGGGAGTTGTTAAAGAGGAGTTTTATTTGTGTCTCAGGACTGTTGTATGGGTGAGCATGGTTACTTCATTTTAAAACCATTTCTGTGTCAGCCCTGGAGTGGATGCAAACCAGGCCATTTTACTAATCCTCATGGACAAGGAGCACTGCCCTGGAAGGACAATTGTCCCGTTCGTGTGGTTCTGCTAAGAGTGCAGAAAAGAGACAACCTGCACTTGGGCTTAGCCAAGAGGCCAAGAAGCCAAGATAGACAAGCTCACTAGAAGCTGAATATTTGCAACTGACATCTGCAACCTGTCTTCAGCATCTGAATCGCTTTGGGGCATTTAGAGCACTGTATTGGGAGCAGGCTTTGGAACTGTATCAAGGGGACGACAGGCTTATAGTTTGTCACTATCACAATCAATGTTTCCTCTCCAGAGGCCCCGGCCACACTTCAGACCAGCTAGATCAAAGTCTCTGGAGGCAGGGCAGCAGTGTGGCATTTTTTTTTCTCTCTCTGGGGTGATTCCAAGGGAGTAGCCAAGTTGAGAAATGCTTCCCTAATGAAACATTAGGAAGATCCGTTGAAATTCTGTGCCCTCCCCCACCAAACCTTCCTTTTACACTCTATCAAGAAAGATTGATGTGAGCAACTCCCATCCAGATATACCAACAGAAGAGGCAGATCAGTCTATGTTCTTGGCTTCAAAGCAGAGGAGCCCTCTTCCTCTTGGTCCATGGGAGTATAGGGGCAACGGAGTAGGGGTAGGAGCCGCCTTCATCTACATGCTTAGTGAGAAGGTGCTGCCCTGAACACACACAAAGGTTGTGGAGAAAGACTGGACCTGGCCTGATGACACTTGCATGTTCAAGAAGTCAGCGTGGTTCAGTTCGGACCCCAGATGGGACACCTTTGTTACCTCTACTTTCGCCCTGTACTCACTAAATCATGCAACACAACACAAACCAACTTCAGAGACTTTCCTGTAAGTTTCAGGGAGAGATGGCTGAGGAAGTTAGAGCCCAACCACACAGCAAACCTTACAAAAAAACTTATTTAAAGTTCCTCCATCAGGCATTTTAATTTTCCTTCCAAATTCAAAGCTGCCCTCTCCCAAAATCTCTTGTACTGTCCAGAGCAATGGAGCTTCCCTTCTGCTGCCATTCACTAGTCCGCAAAGCAAACCCCTGACAGCGAGCTGCCTAATACTACCTATTTGTCCTCAGGCAGGCCCTTGGTAGAGGAGGAGGGAGGCAGTTAATCTGCCGCTCTGTCCGTTAGGGACTTAGAAATAATTAAAAATTGAAAACCATGTATGTTCATAGGGATCAGTCAAACTTGGGGCATTCTGGGTGCCCGCTCTCCCTGTCCTCTTTCCAGAAGCCTGCATATTCTGCACTGTTCACCGGATGCCTAGTTATCTACTACCTTGCCTCACTCTGCATGAAGTGTTTCCCAAGATGGGTTGGAAACACCATTATACCTTGAGGGTGTGACCATTCACCTCTTTGCACCGCCCTCCCCAGTAAATCCTTTTGTCATATGCCCAGATAACCTTGAACGGCACCGCTGTCTATTGTAAAGGTAATATGGAAGGAAAGGAGAGATTTAAAGAAGGGCACATTGTGTTTAAAATCCAACTAGAAGATGGGAAGATGAATGAATAGGGACACCCTTCTCCAGTAAGGAGGCAGAATCTTTTGTTGTGTTGATGAGTACTGAGTTTTCATTTGCTTTGACACTCGTGAGTCTCTCTGGCTGGCAATACAATAGAAGGAATAAATAACAACAATGACAGTAACAAAGGCTATCATTTAGTGCGCATTATAACATGCTAGGCATGGTCTTCAGTGCTTTGTGTGCACTAACCCATCCAGTTATCTCTGCAACTCCAGCAAGTGTGTTCAGTGTGCTCTGTCTTGAAAGGTAGACCCAGCTTCCCACAAGCTTCTAGGCCAGTTGGGGAAACAAAACTGCTGGAGACAGAGCTTTAAGGAGCAAGGCACACATTTAGGTGCCTAAGCTGTGTGAGAGGTGAGTCACAGAAGCACTGCGACTGACAGAAAGCCCCCTCAGGTGTGGATAGAGGCATCCATGGAGATTCAGAAGTTACAGGGCTGCTCCTGGGAAAGGCGGGTGTAGGAAGTAACATGGGGCCACAACGTTCAGAAGACCAAAAATAAAGCCAAGGGAAACTTCTCCCGCAACATAAATCTGCCCTAGACAGGCGAGGCAGAGGAAAAGAAAGGGTACATCCATTTTCAGGCCTGCACAGGTGCCTCTGACTCAAAGGCAATAATTGTTCAAGGACAAGGGCAATGATGAATGAGCAGAGGATGGCCTGTGTCTCCAGACAAGGTGGGTGGTACTGGGCACAATGGGGGGTCTTCCCAAGGTTGTATAGGGATGAGACAGGTCCCCTTCTCCAGGGGCAAGCTGACTGGTGGTACACTCTCCACCCCCACTTACAGACATCAGTGGGGCTGGGGGCAGCGGATCCTGAGCTCCGACGAGAGGCTTCCTGAAATAGGTTAGAAGCAGAAGTGATTTGGCTTCTGTGCTCTGGATCCCAGAAGGGACCAGATATGATTCCAAAGGATGCCCTGCTCTTTGCTCTCTCTGTTACTAATTGGTAGGAAAAGTGTGTGCTGGACTCCGCAAAAACTCTTTACACATATTAGAGGCCGAAGAATGTGCTAGAGTGTCCTCACCAAGATGGGTTGAACAGGCTCATGTTGGGGATTGAACTACACACTTTTGAACAAGCAGGAAGCAGGGTCTTCACATCCCAGCTTCCCAGGTCTTCGTCTGCAGTGCTGGCACTCAAAGCCACAAGCAGCAAACAGTAAGTGAAAAGCAACTGAAATCTCCACTGAAATCTCTTGAAAACACTGTAGGGGGAGTCCATTTGTGCTTCTCAACGTTGTTTCTCAAAATCTCTTCATATATCACACCCATGGGAGCTGCCCCCAACATCTCTGAGCCCCCTTTCTTGCTATATACCCATGAAGTCCTCATCTTTCCTCTTCTTCTGTTTAACTTTCCCTTTCATGTAATATTCTGTGCCTTCAATGTCCTCCAAGCTCGTAGTCCCAGCTAGCCTAGTTCTCGATCACACCCATCTCACTGATACCAACAGTTAAGGCCCAGAAGCCAAGACTCCAACACAAAGGTGGGGTCAGAGCTCTTAAATGCATTTCCAGGTTTTCCTGCATTTGGATCTGGGCCACTCCTTAACACTACACTCATTTTCTTGCCAAATGAGATTAAAGAACTTTTCCCCCACTTTCCTGTTTCATGAGTGAAAATCGTTTTAGGCCTGGCCCAGATCCTTAAGGTATCTTGGCCTTGAAGCAAAACTGTTTCTGCCTGCTGCACACTAGCTCAACAGTTCCTCAAGTCCAGGGGCTGAGCACCTCAGATTCATATGGAGAACTTATTTTAAAAAACACAGATTCCTGGGCCTCTATCCAGACCCGCTAAGTCCAAATGTAGGGGATAGAGTTCAGAAATCTATGTTTTTAACAGGTGCTCAGCAGCTAATTCTGACAATGGTTATGTTTGGGAACCCATTCTCACCTAATTATTAAAGGTCTGAGTTGGGTTCATTTGTATGCAAGCTTTGTGTTGATAACATACACTCTTAGGAGACCCTACTGCTGACCTCTGATGGTGTGGGCTGTGGGCAGAGGCCACAGAAAATGTGTGGATCCAAGGGAGTGGGTAATGCACCAGGGTTGGAATCCATCTATTTGATGGAATCCGCCCATATCAATATGGCCTCTTGTAAAATGTTAATGGCAATCTAACAGATTAGCAGTAAACATACTTAGATTTTGTTTATTGGCCTGACTCAAAAGGTGCTATCAGTTCTAGCTAAATGTCTGCTCTTATGTTCCATCATTTCCAGGCACGAAAGTAACTCAAACAAATCCCAAGGCTTAAGGAAACTGGCCTCATTCTCTAGGACTCTGCGGCATTGGAAATGAAACTAAGCAGACTTTATTACATCTTACAATTCTGCAGCCTTTTGTGAAGCATTTTATTACACTTGTGGAAGTCATTGGGGTTATATTTCAATCACGGTGACTGACAGGCTAACTTCAAAACAACGGCATCAACAGCACTTGCACGCTTCCTTGGCTATGTACTCAGAATAGAACTTTTTCTAAATTGTCCCTTGGCCTGGATAGAAATAAAGTGGTAGTTAAAATATTTAGCCTGTGTGTCGGCTAACTTAAACATTGATATTTTGGGAGCTTCTGAAAGGCACAACTGAGGAAGTTGCTCTCTTAGAACTAGCGTGCTTCCTGTAAACCAAAGGTTTGTTAAGGCTGAGGTAAGATTTAGGGAGTTTCCATTCTGGTAGGTAAGATTATATAATAAGAAATGTACAACCTTTCTTCAGTTAGATTCTCCTCCTGCCTTCAGTGTAGAGAAGCAAAGCTGGAAAAGCTTCAAATGGCAAAATTAGCTTCAGGAAACAAACATGTAATGCAGTGATCAGATACCTTGGACTGGGCTGTTTGAGTGGTAGGAGGGTAAGGAAAGAGAATGGAAAAGCTCCCGATACTGGTTTAAGAAGCATGCCACAGCCTGTACTGGTCAATTTCTTTAAGGGAAGATGACAGAAGTGGGCCCTTTCTTTCCTCTGGCATGTTAATAGATGTGGGGAGTAGAGTCTACATAGAAAAATAAAACACACCTATAGCACTGTTACAAAGAACCAAAACCTGTATTTTTCTTTTTTCATAAAAAGTCTCTTTGAGAATCTCTTCAGGCTATGGGCTACTCCATGACCCCAACACCATCACCAACCTGTGAAACGTTAGTTTCCTGTGATTGCTGTAACAAATTATCACGCTGGGGAGCTAACAACAACAGAAGTTTCTTCTCTCACAGTGCTGGAGGCCGGAAATCCAAAATCCATCAGGGCCATGCTCCCTCCAGAGGCTCTGGGGGAGAATCCATCCCATGCCACTCCCCTAGCTGCGGGTGGGGCTGGCGCTCCTTGGCATTCCTTGGAATCATGCCAGACTCTGTCTCTCTTTTCACATTCCGCCTCTTCTTTCTGTGTCTCTGTCCTTTGACTATTATAAGAATTCTTGTCACTGGATTTAAGGACTATTTGGATAATCTAGAATCATCTCCTCTAAATCTCAATATCTTTAACTTAATACAATGCAAAGTTGCCTGTTCCAAATAAGGTCACATTCACAGATTCCAGGGATTTGACATGGACATGTCATTTTTGGGGGGGGGGTGTGGGCAGGTACCGTTCAACCAACTGCTTAGGGCATTTGGTATTTGACCATTTCTGATCTGGTATAAGCCAGTAGACTGAGTATTACTCAATGGCATCTTGTTCAAAATTTTTACTACATGTCTTCGCCAAAGCCTGTTTGTCGGTAATCATTGATGCTGCCTTCTTGAGACTGCGAAACACTCTGGTTCCCAAGCCTGGTGTAGGATTCTTCTTTCTTAGCTGAAGGTAAAAAGCACTGCAACCTGAACAGGATTTGCTCAGTGGATAAAATGCCAGTGAGGGAAGATTGCAAGTACTGGTAATCTTCCCTCTGCTTGAGGGTTGCTGATTTCTGGTCCAGAGAAGAGCCCTAAAAATATCAATTCTTCTCATCAAATGAGGCCAAACGCTGATTCCTGTGCCAGGTTTTAATAGCCAATGTCACCAGAATGCCTGGCCCCTGCCTCCAGGGCTTATTTCACATTTCACTCAGGAATTTGAAGCAAAGAAGTAAATAAACACTTGGTCACATGGAACATTTAGTTGGGTCTTGCAGCAAACCTTCTTGCAGTTTTGTTTTTCATTTTGCATATGCAATTAAAACCCTGCAGGTGCTTCATTTCCACCTATCTGTCCATGAGTTTTCTCACTTCAGCCTCTTCCTAGAATTCTGGCATGGTTTGGAGGCTGTGGAGGGTGGAGGTGCAGAAAGCCAGCCTGAAGCTCTTTTTCCAGCTAACCTCTCGAGGCCATGGACATTATAACACAACAAGGACTATTTACAAAGAATTTTACTCCTCCTTTTAGTTCCTATTTCAAGAACTAAACAAAGCCTAATGATGCCAATGTGGGAAAAACCAACTATTACTCTATTTGCTAAAGTGGGTCTGGTCTGCATGGGGAAAATATAAAAAGATATGGAGAACAATGCTTAAGTCAGAACAATGTCCCTGGCAGTAGCTTAGTCCTTCTCTCTGATTTCTTCTTGGGCACAAATGGCCCCTAGGTTGTTTCTCTTTTTCTCAAGGGCTGGAGAGTAGCTAATTTTATGGTAAGTAATGGATAACTGGATGTGTATACAGGCATCCATTTCCATCACTACACGTCTGTTGCGCTAGTCAGACAAAAACAGCATGGCAGCCACTCCCTTCCTGTATGGACAACATTCCAAAGGAAGATGTGTTTGTGTACCCCCACGTACTCACGTTTCAAACTCTAGGCCCAGTACTTTATTTGCTGTTATACCTGCAGTCAAAATCCAAATGGTGGAAACGAATAATACTCCATTTTTGGCAAGGAGCTTGAAAGGCCCTTTTTCGATGATTGCCTTTACCATAGCTGACCCAAAGTTAGAGAGCAATAGTTCTCAACGCCCCCCCCCCGCCCCCAATCCTTCTAAATGGGAAGAAGGAGCTGTACGTCTTATTGAGCAGAAACCTCTCCTATCTGTCCTTCCCTGAATCCAAGCTTCAAGCTAAGGTCTGGGCATGTACCTGCTTTTTCCAGGAGTCTCTGTCTATTGGGTTTATCTGCTCAACATTCCAGTCAAAGAACGAAATGAAATTTTGTTGTGTATTTATCATAGATATATTTGCAAATGTTATTTTATTTATTCCACACAAGATCCCTATACAATATAGATGGAAATTTAAGCTTAAAAAGATTTAGTAACTTGCTCAAGATGACAAAGTTGGTAATAGGTGAATTTGAGATTCGAACTCAGGTCTAACCCTAAAAACCCATATTCTTTGGAGAAGAATTGATAACCAAGGACTCTCAGCAAATTTAATAAATACTATTCCAGATTTCTCTTCTGATCTGTATACTGAGTTGGCAATTTATTTCTTTATACTTAGGTACAAAGGGAAAGGGGAAGGGATGGTTAAAGAAAGGCAGGGGATATCCAAATATTCTCAAAGCAAAAGCATCCCTTTAATCATGTAAGTGAAGGCAACTTATGGCATTTCTATTTTTTTTTTTTTTTAATTTGAAACAGAGTCTCATTCTGTTGCCCAGGCTAGAGTGCCGTGGCATCAGCTAGAGTGCCGTGGCATCAGCCTAGCTCACAGCAACCTCAAACTCCTGGGCTCAAGCAATCCTCCTGCCTCAGCCTCCAGAGTAGCTGGGACTACAGGAGTGCACCACTACACCTGGCTAATTTTTTTCTATTTTTAGTTGGCCAGCTAATTTCTTTCTATTTTTAGTAGAAATAGGGTCTCACTCTTGTTGAGGCTGGTCTTCAACTCCTGATCTCAAGTGATCCTCCCGCCTTTGCCTCCCAGAGTGCTAGGATTACACGCATGAGCCATCACACCTGGCCCAGCATTTCTATGACTTAATAACATGTAGGAGGGGAGGGATGTTTCTAAAAATGCTTCCTTTTACTTTGAGGTAAATTTGTTAACCAAAGGGTTAATGATCACCTATCCTGGAAGTAAAAACAACATAAAAGAATTAACATGTAATTACTTAGTTATAGGGATCAAAAATGGGTCATTCCTACTTGGAATAACCACTAACCCTCAATCATGGTCACATCCATGTAGCTCATTTCAGTTCTGAAAATATCCTGCCTACTTACGATGTACTGAACTTGAAGGCTGTGGACTCGGCAGCCAGTAGTGAGGTAGCCCCTAAGGGAGAACTGGAAAGTAGAGGAACTGAAAATAAGGTCTGAATGTTTGTGTCCACCCAAAATTCATATGTTGAAACCTAATCACCAGTGTGATAGTATAAGAAAGGGGGTGATTAGCTGATGAGGGTAGAGCCTCTTACACAAGAGCCCCAGTGAGTTGCGTGGCCCCTTCCACCATGTGAGGATGCAGAGAGACGGCACCACCTATGAACCAGGAAACAGACCAAGAATGGAATGTGCCAATGCCTTGATCTTGGACTTCCCAGACTCTAGAACTGTGAGAAATAAATTTCAATTGTTCATAAACTACCCAGTTTATGGTATTTTGTTATAGCAGCCTGAATTGACTAAGACAGTAACTGTGGATTGCAAAGTGAAGGAGAATGGGAAGAGCAGGCCTAGTTTCAGGGAGAATAAAGGCCCTGTTCTAGGCACCTAGAGGATTTTTTTCTGAATCATTCTTCTTCTTCATCACATCATACGCTACTCATCATCATCATCACGATAGGTACTACTAACAGACTATCTAGGTACCAGACATGCCAAGAATTTGCAAAACATTGTGTCAATGTTTTGAAACCTGAAGTCTATATAAAACTCACAAAAATCAACCAATCTTCCTCCTTTCCTTCCTCCCTTCTTTTTCTTTTTACTTAACAAGTATTTATTCAACACCTATTGTATGCCAAATATCATATGTGTGAGGTGCTGGCGATACAAGGTTGAGCAAGAACATCTGTAAGTATGATTCTCCTTCTACAGACAAGGAAACTAAAGCTTAGAGAGTTTGTAACTTGCTTAAGATCACACACTAATAATAATACATGTGATTATATGAAAGCACGGCCCTTTTTCCTAAGCCAAGCTGTTTCTGAGAAGGCAGGAAGAGAGAGCACAGTAGATGTTCTATGGGCTAACTCTTGATTTTTCCCACAGAACAAGACTAAAACACATACCTACTTTCTCACATCAAAATTAGCTGGGAATATTCAATTTAGGCCACTGAGTCTTAATCATCAGTTCAATGAGCACTTACTAAATACCCTCTGTATGTCCACCTTGGGAGAGCCCTCTGAGAGCTAAAGGGACTTTCTAGAACACTTTGGTCGGTTCACTCTAGAACACTTTGGTACTGGAAATGCCCCACTGTCTTCCCACTTTCTGACAATACGGCAGCATTGTGATCACTCTCTGATCATTTTGTCTAGTCAGTCTGGCTGGGGTGAACACCTTTCTCATGCCTGGTTCCTAAGAAAGGATTTAGAAACAGTGCTCCCAGATTCCAAGAGTCCCAGGCTGCTGGTCCAAGATCAGACTTTAATGAATAGACTTCGGGTTGCTCAGGTCTCATTCCCCCACCTCTCTATCCTCTTTTTCTTCCTTTCTCTTTTTCTTCTCTCTGCCAGAAGTTGGACCCACAAAAATAAGTCCATAACCTTAAGCAACAGCCTGTAAGCAGTGGCTCTCATGCTTTAGCCTGCGTCAGTATCACCAGGAGGGCTTGTTAAAACTGATTGCAAGGCCCCATTTCCCGAGTTGCAGATTCAATAGGTCTGGAGTGGGACCAGAAACTGACAGGTTCTCAGGTGATCCTGACAATGGCAGGCCAGGGCCCACACTTTGAAAACTAGTGGGCTACAGGGATTTTTTTTTTTTTTTTCGTAAAAAGAATTTGTTTTCAGTGCAGAATCCAGCTTGGTTTTTCGGCCCTATATTCAACATATCTTACTCTAGAGGTAATGAACTGCAAGTTACATCCAATCAGGCCACTCAAGCATCTCCAGGTTTTTAGAGTTATTTAACACCACGGAAGACTTCTTGTCTGGACTAATTAAGTGATTAGTTTAGGTCGATAGTAGATGAACAGTAGGAAAGTGGGGCAGCTACAGCTCACTACCGACTTAATAAAATGGTGCTAACTTCAGCCAAGATAAGTGGCATGGGTTTAAAATTGGGCTTAGCTGCTGAACACTTCAATGTGTCTACCTTGAGGGAAAAGGAGCTCATCCATGCTATAGCTGGAATGTGGTTACTAAAAGAGTTCTTGCAAACAGAGTGACTTTGCTGGGCTTGATTGGCTGAAGAACTTCATCATAAGGCAAAGGTGCCATTTCGAACAACTGACGTTCATACCTGCCTCCCACGACTGTGGATATTAAGCATCACCAATAACTCTGCATATGCACATGTACAGGGGCACCTTCCCTCATGAGCCCCATTGTGGTGGTTCTTCCATTCAAAATTAAATCAGGCACAAAAGCCACAGCCCCAGAGCTTTGGAAGTCTGTACCAGCTTGCAAGTCTCACATTTTCAGGGGAAGGAGCTGGCATTTATTGTATGTACATCAGCCATGTACCGATGACATTTTGTGGTCTATAGTACTAGCCTGATTCTACGAGCAAGGAAAATGAGGCTCAGAATGTCACCCAAGGTAGCAGTGGTGATGATGACAACAATAATAATATTAATTACACATAATATTTATTGAGCACTTACCATGTGTTTGTGTTCTAGACATTTCTTCTAGGTACTATATATTATTAACTCATTCAATCTTTACAATAACTCTGAAGTTCTATTATTATCCCATTTTACAGATAGGAAAATTACAGTCCAAAAGATGTAATAACCTATCCATGGTTACCCAGTTAGTAGATGTCAGAGCCTGGATTTGAATCTAGATGTTGTGAATCCAGAATCCATGATGGCACCTTCCTGGCTGAGATGAAAACCCAAGTTGACCAAACTCTAAAGCCCCATCTCCCTGATGCCCTGACGCTCATCCTGCAGAAAGGGCCTGGTGGGCCTTTCGCCCACAGCTAAAGACTAAAGATAAAATGTTCCCAGCACCATCTTTATCCCTCTGGGGGATAAAGGCCCTGTCTTTGTGTATTCACAAGGACTGTCACAAACTAATATGTCCAGACATCTGGCTTCAAGGGAAGGTGTCTCTTTGGAAGTGAGCCCATAAGAGGAAATGTCTGTTATGGCACAAGGGCAGTTTTCCCGAATTTCAGTCCTCCTCAACCTTCCCAACAGTCAACATTTTTGCCATATCTACATAATACTTATGTTATTTACTTAATATTTTTTCTTTTACTCCGTTCTCATTTTTTCTTACATTTGTTCAATGAAAAGGAAACTTACAATTACTGCAGCAAATGGAAAACCAATATCCCTTGCCATAAACAGAAGCTAACCATAAGGATGAATGCCATGAAAAAAAAATGTTATTAAACTCTAGCTAGGTGCTGTTGCTGGCTGAAAGCCCTGCTCAGAGGCCTGCCTTCTCACTTTATTATAAAGGGACATTAGTAAGTGTTAGAGAGGTGTTAAAATACCCTAGCACCAGACAGGAGTCCTGCTCCTTGAGGATTGAAAGGGAAGTGGAAAGGGAGTAACTTCTCACCTTGTGATCGGATTAGTTTTTGGAGGCTCTGCCCTCCTAGGGGCAACACAGACCCAGCTGTGTGTGGCCTGGCCATGCCCTACAGCCATGCTGGGCCTCCTCTGCTGCTTTCTATGCAAGAGGCACATCTTGAAAAGGGGGAAACTATCTCAGTTTCAGGCGCCTCAGGGATACAGGAAAAATCAAGGAGAGAAAAATGATTACACTGTCAAAGAAGCAGAAGGAACTTCCAACGGTAATAGTGATCATTGAGGAGTTTTTCCTTTGAACAGAAATGCCTTTGATAGTGCCTTCCTCCATTCTCCTGTTATTTTGTTGCAAGAATGAATAAGCAGGAAGAAATAAATGGGCACTTTTGTGTTTTACCAGCATCCACCAAATTAAAAAAGGGATGACCAAACTTCAAGGGGGAAGATTCTTTATATCTCCATCTCCGTCTCATCTAAAGAGAAGAGAAGGAGAGTGGGGGAAAGGGGAGGAAGAGAAGGAAAGAAGAGAAGTAAATCCAAGAGGGCTTGGTAATACACCCCTCGCCTCCAACTCCAAGGTTTCTAAAACATGCATAATCTTCAGTAACCTGAGAAAGTCCTTTTATCTCCCTCTTCCCATTCTTGCAATTCAAGCTTCTCTTTTCTGACTGGGTAGAGCCCTTTTTTGGTGAGGTAATTAGTATAAGTAGTATTAAGTTTTAAAACTTACTGCACAGCCATTCTAAATGGGAAGGAAGACAAACTCAACAGAACTGTCTTCCCATTAAGTGTACGAAGCACACAGACAGCGCTGTTTACAAAGGTCTCCGTGGATGATGAGATGGACTGGTGATGGTGGTAGAGCCTTCTCCAGGGAGCAAACACGACTCCAGGGGCTTTCCCTCCAACAAGCAATCAATCCTCACAACAACACGGTGACATGAATCCTATTAGTCTTCCCATTTCGAAGCTGGAGAGGTTTGTAACTTGCCCAAGATCACAGAACTAGTGACAGACCTGCACCAAAGGTCATGGTCTTAACTACAAGCTCTGTTGAGTCCCTGATGGAAATGAACTAAATATTCATTATCCTTTCTATGTAATTATTTATAATTAAGGCCAAACAGAGAAACTAATGGAAACCAAACCTTTCCCCCAGGCTCTACTGACCCAATGTTAGTTTGTAAAAGATACAAGAGCCTGATAGCTTTCTTATATTAAACTATTATTTCTCCTCTCTCTGTGTATCACAGATTAAGTACTAATAAGAAAAAAACAAATCACAGTAGCTGGTATTTATTGAGTACTTATTAGGTGCCAGACATTATGCTAAGTTCCTCCCATGCATTCTCTCAATTCTCACCCTGCCTTGTGAAACAGGTGTTGCTTATGAGAAAACTAAGGCTCAGAGATGTTAAATAACTTGTTCAAGGTCACTCAGCTTATAAAGGGGCAGAACAAGAATGATGACCCAGTCATCTCTCTGCAGACTGCAGAGCCCTTGTTAGGATCCAGCATAGCAGGAAGATGGATTGGGAACCACACGAATTGGGGACATTGCACTTTCACTTTCCAAGATTGCAATGACGGATGAAGGGAACTCATGGACACGTCCTGGGGACCTAATATCTACCAGACCTTTTTCTCTAGGCAAATCATCCAGAACAAAAGCCGACTAGAAATGGGCTTTTCAGAATATTTCCATGCTTTCTGCACTGTTGCATGAAAAAGAAGACACTATCTCCTTTTAAGGTCCCAGGGAGGCTCTCTGCCTACAGCAGAATTCACCTGCAAGTCAAGGCCGTCTGTATATGTTACTCAAGAAGCTTGGAGAGTAGGAGGACCCAACAGCCTTCTAGAGTTAGTATTCTGGAAATTCTTTTAAGCATCCATCCTACATATATTTCCTGGTCTAGCTTCAGTGTGCATCTTTAAATTACTTTTTACTATTTAATTGTGTAGAATGAGAGGCTGCTACACCTAAGATTATTCTAAACTGTAGTATGCACAAGATTTGGAGGGAACTTGCTAAAGAAATGCTTAGCCCAAGCCCTTTCCCTGGGAATCACATTCTGTAGGTCTGGGATGGAGCCCGGGAAACTGCATGGTGGCAACCAATCCCAGGAGACTCTTCTGTAGGTATTCAGAGAGCACAGGTCAAAAAACACTGCTTTAGACCTCTCCTTGCGGGCTACAATCCCAAACTCAAACACTTCATCCTCCAGCAGATCTTTTCTGACTATCCTCGCCTAACCCTACACCTTAGTTTTGAGATTTTATTGCCATTGGGGTTTTCTACTTTTCTCCATCTTATTCCATGAGGGAACCAGCGGGGAGAGAGAGACAGAGAGACAGAGATGGGTAGGGGTGAGAGTAGGGACTAGAAAAGACAGACACAGAGAGAGAGAGAGACACTAAGTTTGGATGACATGGTTTGAGCTCCTGGATCCAGCTGTACCTGATGGCAAAGACCTCTGGACTTTTCAGTTATATGAGCTAATACAGAAATGCTCTTTTGGGTTTAATCTACTAAGGGAGTGATAGGAGAGAAAGGAATGAATTATTCTTTGCTTGCCCCAGTAAAGGAAAGCAGATAAATGTGCATAACGCTACTGTTAAACAAAATGCCCAGCTCCTCAATGCTTACTCTGCCTATATGAGGCTGAGCCAGGACCCAAGCCTGCCTGGCGCTTTGCATTCTCCGCACCTCCATTGACATGATTTCAACCTAATTCTGAAGTTTAATTGCCTAGTGCTCTGTGCGCTGGGGAGCCACAAGTACAGAGCTGATGACTGTGGTTCCTCTGGGATGACCACGTCAGAAGTAAAGCTATTAACAGAAATTGTGTCATGTCACCATCTTTGTGCTTCCAGTATCAGCAGCTGACTGACAGAAAAAGCATTGCTGAAGCCCATTCTAAAGTGTCTCCCTGGTTTGCATTTTCATGCCAGAGGCTATGGGAAAAAAAGGAAGGGAGTTGCTGGAGCCAGATGCCTTGTTGTAGCCTGTAGCTTTTTACTGCAGATTAGAACTGGAAATCCAGCAGGGTCTCTTTACAAGTGTAAAACAGTGAGGGACCCTTTGTGTCTCTTACCATCCCTACAAAGCTTTTTAAAAATGTCTTGATTTCATCCTTTGTGCTTTAATACCATACCCCATGTACCCTGGGATCTTAGGGGCCCAAATTCCCATTGTAACCTCCTGACTTTGGTTCCCTGATACCAAGGTGTTCTCATGGAGGTAGAAACAAGAATTGAAAGCAAGAACATTCCCTGCCTGGTCTGGGGCTGCTAAGCTACTGCAGAAATGCCTAGATTGATGCTTTCTTCCCAGAGGCAGAAGCACATTTGGCAGACCATCTTCCAAGGACCTCAGGCTACAATTCAACAGTTATCCCAGTGCCAAGCCCTGTGTTTCATACTTTGTATCCATTCTTGCATTTGATTTTCACAACTACCATTTTAGGCTAGCCTTCCGCCCATTTTACAGATGAGGAAAACCAAGCTCCCAGAGGTTAAGTGATTTCTCCAACACAGCAAGCAAGCGACAGAGACTGGATGTGAGCCTGGCTCTGTCAGACTCCAAGGCCTGAGATCTTCACCAAAAAGCCTACGGAAACATTAATAAAAGAGAGCAACCATTTAGGAACAAAGGTTGGCAAACTATGGCCCACCAGCCATATCTGCCTACCCACCTTTTTTGTAAATAAATTTTTAGTGGGGCATGGTCACACCCGTCATTTACATTTTGTCTACAGCTGCCTTCCCTCTACAGCAGAGGTGAACTGTCGTAACAAAGACCGCATGGCATGCAGAGCTGAAAATATTTACTATGCTCCCTTAAAAGAAAAAGATTGCCAACCCTTGGTTCAGATCGGTCTGACTGGAAAGTCACATCCCCCTGCCAGCCCTGTGCCCTCGATTTTTCTCATTTGAAAAATTGGGAGTCCCAGGGATACTGTCAGTAAGGCTGTTGAGAGGATTCAATGAAATAGCACATTTAAGCACCTAGTATAGTGGTTGGCGCTTAGTAAGTAATCCAGAAAAAGTATCCTCTTACTTGCACCATCAAGACTACGAGACATCCCAAGGCAGCAGGCTTGTGTTAATTCCCAGGAGATGACAGATGGACACAACTGGAGCCTTGGTTTGGGGAGGAAGGGAAAAGCCAGCCTTCCTGCAAGGTCGGGCTCAGGAGACTGTCCCCATGTGGGCGGCTCAGTTCCTTCCCTGCCAGAGCCTCCCAGGTGCCTAGTCTCTCTGGGGTTGGGCTCCAAGGAAAACTGCCTACAAATCAGGGTCAACCTAAGTTATTCTTTACAGAGGACATTGGCTTTTTCTCCTTCTTTCAGCCCAACATGAAAGTTGGCTATGAAAGAAAAATTAAATAGCTCACCCAGGAGTCTATTATTTCATCGATGTGTCAGGGATTTACATGCATAGCTTCTCTTAACATCAATGGGAACAGAGCAAATAGATGATTTTCTTTATCGAAAAGGTCAAATATAAGTTTGTTTATCCTTCGTATTTTAAAGTTCTCCGTGATGATTTACCTTAGGTACTGAGCTGAGTGGGCCATGCTGAATGTATTTTTTAATGTCGGCTTCCTTTTCCTCTTCTTAAAATATGAAGACTGTTTTAAAAGAAAGCACAGAGCTCCAGGTGGCCTCATTGGAGCCCACCCAGGGGCTCTTTGCGATTATGCTAATAAGTAATCACAACAATACTTCTAACACATGCCCAAGGTTCTATCCCACTGAAAATTATCTCACATGAAAATGGCGCAAGAACAACGCAGCCTCGGAGATCTTCCAGAGTCACAGGGAAGAAGCTCGCTGTGTGAATGTGTTCTCTTCTCCAACACTATCACTCCTTAGGTTTCCAAACCATGTTGTTTTAGCCAAGAGGAGAAATTGTGAGCTCAGTGATATATTGAATGCTTACCCCAACTTCATTAACTAAAGCTAAATGCTAACACACACTGTATCAGCTTCCAGCACAAATTAGCATCTGTAATAAAGCATATAATTAACGATATACCCAAATGCTCTCTATGATGAATAAGCCTCTAAAAGCCCCCGGGCTGCTCTTTGATTTTCCTGAGATGGGTTTGTGGTAGCAGCCTGGTTCCCACAAGCTTCTTGTCCATCAGCCGAATGAGCATCTGAACTGATAAGTTTCTGGACAAACTCATCCAAAGTTAATCATGGAAGGTCAAGGAGAATTAGCTGCTTTCCTGCCCCAGGAAGGGTCTACAGGGAGTTAAGCTCAATGTCATGGTAGAGGAGGAAATAAAATGCAAGGTTTTTCTGGTCATCTGTGCCCAAGCCCTGCTCAGTGAATACTAAGAAACCTTGGTAAGATCAATAGGAGCTCTGACATCTCCAGAAATGTTGTCCTCATTATGATCCCTCCATCTGGGAGGTTGACCACTGCTATGGTTTGAATGTGTTTGCCAAAACTCATGTTGAAGTTTAATTGCCATTATAAAGGTATTAAGAGGGGGGATCTTTGAGGTGATTAGGTCATGAGGGCTCCGCTGTCTTTAATGGAGCAATACTGTTATCATGGGAGTGGTCTCCTGATAAAATGATGGGTTGGCCCACTCCCTTCTCTGTCTTGTGTGCTCACTTCCGCCTTCTGCCCTTCCACCAAGAGATGACCCTCACCAGATGTCAGCGACATGTTCTTGGACTTCCTAGCCTCCAGTACCATGAGCCAAATAAACTTCTGTTCTTTATAAATTATCCTATCTGTGGTATTCTCTGATAGCAGCAGAAAATGGACAAAGACAGCCACTTACAAAGGACTTGCACATCTGCCATCCCTTGCAATTTGCACTGAGAGAGGTTAGGGATTTGCCCACAGGTGCATAAAGGGCAAAGGTTGAACTTGAGCCTACACTCCAAATTTAGTTCACTTTAGAGCAAACTTTTATTGTGTACCTAATCCATGCCATCTGCTGTGCTAACATGTAGGGATCCCTCCCACACCGAATCTGTCATCTGATACCTTTAGTGTATCTCCAGACTTGGAGACTGTTCCTCCATCTCTCTACCTGTCTCTCTGTTCTTGCTCTTCTATCGCCACGCTGGGCCAAACCACCATTTCTTGTCTAACTTTGGCAGCAGCCTCTCGGCCCCTTCTCCCTGTTTCCATGCTTGTTCTCTTAAAATTTGTCCTCCACTCATTAGCCAGATATGCAATGAAAGATGTCAGCTGGAGCCCATCATCTCCCTACTTCACACCTTTTAATGGGTTTCTACTGTACATAGAATAAAACCCAAGTATCCGTCCACAGCATATGAGCATTTCTAGAACCTGATACCTGCCACCTCTTTAACTCTCATTATCCTCTTTCCTTGCCATGTTCCGCTTTTACTAGATGGTTTTTGCTTTCTAAATCTGAAATATAATGAGTTCTTTCCTGCCCCAGTACATTGGTCATTTTCCTCTGCATGAAATGCTCTTTTCCTGATTCTTGTCTTAGGTGCTTTTCTCTCAAGGTTCAGGTCTCAGCTGAAATACATGAGGCCTGTGAGCCCCCTACACGTGGCTCTCAATGACATCTTCTTGTTTATTTTATTCCTCTCCCTTATCACATTTAGAAAATATGTTTGTTTGCTTACCCCATCTTTCTCATGAGAATGCAAACTTCACTAGGATGAGACATTGACTTTTGTATTTATTCAATATCCCCAGCACCTAGCAAAGGCGCACATAGTAAATTCTGTGTGAGAATGTATTGATTAAATAAATAAGTGAAGAATTCACACTCTAACAGCAGTATAACATTCTCATCCATTATGCCACAGCTGCCTTCAGACATTAAATGGATTGCAGATTTTGAGCATAGGACGTCTCCTAAAGGACAGAGCAACTGCACAACTAAACTCAAAAATGTCCTTAGAATAACAAGCATTCCCATGCCTTTTCCCCGGGACTGAAAAGCCACACCAACGTGTTCAAACTAAGTAGTGTATCAACAAAGTGGACAAGCTCCTGAGCAATGGCAAACATCCTATCCACCATCCTTCACTTGCTAAGAAAAGCTCAAGGATCCCTACTGCAAGTGGCACACTACGCCAAGGAAAGAGGCTGATGGAGGAGGAATATCAGTGTATAAAAAGACATGATATTTACAGAAAAGGTGGTTTGAAACCTATTTGTGGACTTATCCAAAGGACAGGCCATGTGTGAATATCCAGATCTATTTCAAGAGGTGTCCCTAGAGGTCCCATTCATGGATTCTTCGCCGAGCTCTTTGCTGAATGAAATTCTTTCTAGGCTAAGAAACGTCTGAAGCCTGAAGAAAAGGCTCCTCCTGATTTTCCCGCTCTGGCTGCATTGCTTTTTTGTCAGCTGAGTGTACAGACTTGGAAAGTTTATCATTCCAGGCTCTAGGCACATGTAGCTGAAAACCCTTCACCCTAAAACACAATGCCAAATCCAGAGCCTTCCTTCTGGACTTCCACTGGAGCCATTCTCATCAATGGAGTGCATCTTACCCAATGCACAGGCTAATCCAAGGCCTACCCCGCCCCCCCTTACTACCATTTGAGCCAATTTTATAGAAACTGTTTTGAAAAAAAAAAGAAAATCCCCCAAGTCCCAAGTAGGATGCCCTGCTTAGTGTTTGCTACAGTCAAACCTCCTTAGCTCTGACAAGCTTCCAGTGGGCAGTGGTTTTATTCAAGACTCCTTCCTGAGAGGGCCATGACTTACAGTTTATGGCAGAGATGTGCGATGATACAGCTAGAGAAAGGAGAATTTGGGCAAAAATAGTTCATTGCTCTAATAGTGAGAGCACTGGCTCTGGGAAGCATTTAACATCTGACATAACAGTTTGAGTTCTGAAGTTTTCAGAAGAGTTTCCACACGTTGCAATTATTAAATTGAATGTGTACATGCAATGTGCTGTGGTCTTTTATAACTATTTATTTTAAGTCTGCTTCCCTTCATGTTGCAAATAAATACATAAAACCAGTTTGTGAGTGTCAGGAAGGATCCACCGATAATGAGGTATTGATTTTTCTATGTAGAGATATTCCCTAAAATAAAACCAAAAAACTAACCTCTGCTTACTTGGAGATTTGAATATATAGCCTTCTGGACATCCCTGAAGGCAAGAAGGTGAAATTATTTTTTCAAAAAATCATTTGACTACCATGCAGTAGGAAGTGTTTTAAAGCTCCCATGCCTCCCCTTGCAGTGAACTGCTTTTCAGTGGGTAGTTGGTCTCCTGTGTATCATGAGTAGGTCTGGGGAAATGCTGAATATATTCATTTTAAACAGTCTCTCTGCACTGATGGCTGAGAAATTTCCACAGGACTGATGCACTAGAGTGCTCTGCATAATTGAACACTGTGTCTGCAAATAAGACTAATAACCATAGTTGTTCAAATGATTACCATATCATAGATCTTAATAGTCTACCAGAAATGCTTCTGATGGTGCTACTTTTTTTTTCACAATAGCCAACCTCGTACAGGACAGTTGTCCATGCAATTGGAACAGGAACAGCCACTCACTTCTTTCTTGGCCATTTGCATACTCGTCTCTCTTCTTGGTCAAATTTCTCCAACTATAAAATGACAACATTGGACTAGATGGTCTCCGAGGATCTTGAAAGATCTGACATCTGGGTTTGGAAGAAGGAAAATATCCTTATTCAGATAATATATATTGAAGGGCTGTGACCTGCCAAAGTTACCCAGCTTGTAAGGGGTGGACCTGGTATTCTGACAGTCTCCAAAGCCCTTTGTCCTAACCAGTATGCGTCTTTGGCCAAAGGAAACAGAGAGAGCAGGGCTACTCACTGGGAAAACCATCCAAAAATCTTGAAGAAATACGTGCATTTCCTGCTGTTAACTGGGCAATTAGCATCCTGTTCTCAGCACAGTTGAATGTGGAACTCAGGAAACCAATGCCACAGGTCTGGCTCTTGTATTAGTTGGTGGAATTCTCTGTGCAGGTTAGTTGAACAACCTTCTGACTACCATTTGGTAAATAAAGACAGGTCTGCTAGAGTCCTGAGGGGTAGGGGAGACAGAGCCAACAGCTTGATACAATTCCCTCTGCCACACAACCTAACACACGTGCATGTATGCACACACACAAAATGATGGCAGCAGCTCTATGTAGGGCATCCAGGGGAGGGACTTATTTTTTTTAATGAATTTAGTTAACACATCTTTGGGAAGTATGATGCCCAGTGGGCACAAGTGACGTATTTGAACTGCTTGCCATGTCCCTGAAGCAAATGTCCTATCACCAAAGCCATTTCAGCAAGCTCACAGTCCACACCACTTGCTCATGGCCACGGGCCCTGGAGGAGGCTGGGCTGAATGCTCTGCAGGCAGAACAAGCCCATTGGAAGGCCAGACTTAAAATACCCCTGGGCCCCAGCCTGGACCCTGGTTTCTCCCAGACCACAACATCTGAATCTGTGCTCCAGCTGCCCTCTCTGCTTGGCAGGGGCAGAGTTGAGCCAAGAAGACCTTGAATTATATACTCTGTAGCTTTTTCAGGCTGGCTACTTTGACTTAGCCATATGCATTTATGGTTCCTCTATGTCTTTTCGTGGCTTGACTGCTCATTTCTTTTTGTCACTGAGTAATATTCCATCGTCTGGATGTACCAGTTTATACATTCACCTAAATAGCATATAATTCCAACTATACCACATTCTGGAGAAAACAAAACTATAGAGACAGTAAAAAGATCAGTGGTTGCCAGGGGATGAACAGGTAGAACATGGGGGCTCTTTAGGCCAGTGAAACTATTCTGTTTGATATTGTAACGGTGATATTGTAACGGTGGATACATGTCGTTATACGTTATATGTTATACGTTTTTTAAAACCCATGGAACTGTACAAAATAATGAGCCCTAATGTAAAACATGGACTTTGGTTAATAATAATGTATCAGTGTTGATTCATTAATTTTAACAAATATATCACACTAATGCAAGATATTAACAATAATAAGAGGGGAACCTGGCGGAGAGGGGGTAATATAGGAACTTTCCATACTTTTTACTCAATTTTTCTGTAAACCTAAAACTATTCTAAAAAATAAAGTCCATTAATTAAAAAAAAATAAAAGAAGAAGAAGAAGAAGACCTTGAGTGCCAAATCATGGCTTCTCTACTTTTTTGTTTGGGGGAGGCACTCAATCTGTCTCAGTTTCCTCCTATATAACATGAGTATAAATAACGGTAACAGCTTCAGTCGAAGGGCAGTTATGAAGATGAATTGAGATTAACCATATCATAAGAGTTTAAGTCTGCCCTTGGCAAATAATAGGCACTCTATTAGTTTTCCAGGGCTGCTGTAACAAATTACCACACACTTGGTGGCTTAAAACTATACAAATTTATTATCTTTCTGCTTTGGAGGTCGGGAGTCTGAAAAGAATTTCACTGGGCTAACGCCAGGGTGTCGGCAGGCCATCACTCCTGAAAATTCTAAGAGAGAATCTGTTTCTTTGTCTCTTACAGCTTTTAGAGGCCACCTGCATTCCTTGGTTCATGGTCCCTTCCTTCATCTTCAGAGCACACCACTGCCACCTCTGCCTCCGTCATCCCATCTCCTTCCTCCGCCTTTGACTGTCCTGCCGCCCTCTGACAATGACCAGGGTGATGATGTCAGGCCCCCAGACTCGCCAGGCTGATCTCCCCACTTCAAGATTCTCACCTTCATCACAATCTGTAAAGTCTCACATGCCATGCAAGGTAACATATTTATAGGTTCCAGGATTAGGACTTAGACATCTCTTAGGCGTTATTTTTCTACCTACCCTTTGCATGTGTGATTTTTACTATTATGCTTATTCCTTTTTGCCCTTCATTTTTCTTTTAGGTAAAATGCACACACAGTAAGTGAACAAATCTTAAATGTACAGTTTATGAATGTTTACACGTATGCACCCCTCTAACCACCTCTGCAGTCACGATGAAAACATTTGCAGCCGCCTCCCTGAGGCCTCTCCCAGCCCGCACCCACCCCTGCCCTGAGGCAGTCATTAGCCCTATGTTCATCCTCCAGATCACTTTGGCCTGTTCTTGGAGTCATATGAACAGAATCATACTGTATGGATGTTTGTGTCTTGCTTCTTTCACTCAGTATAACGTCTGTGATTTCATCAGGTTGAGAAGTGCAGCAGTAGTTTGTTCTTTTTCACATCATCTGGTATTATGCCTGTCCTTAACCTGTCCCATCTATACATCAGTCTCTGACCATAAACATGCCACTAGCTTTTCAATGATCCTTTCTAAAACATTCCCTGGTGATAATATGTCCTCTCAGTCAAAAATGACATCTACAGCTGCCTTCCACAGTACTTGTATGTGAACTCTAGGACCCGCTCATGACATGTCCACTCTTATGAGCCAGGCACCTGTATCACCTGCTTCTTGTAGACAGGACTGTTAGGTTTTATCTCTCTTTGTATTAACATCAACAACGATATCTCTTGTACTGTCTCTGTGGTAACCACTCTCCTCTAAGATGCGTTGCTCTTGCTTATTGATCGAAACCCACATGTGTGAAGCCTGCCTGTTTCCTGTGTGCGTCATGAGACCTGCAACAGGAGGCAGCCTGGAGAATTTCCCCCACGGTCGCTTTTCAACCCTGATCAGAATCAAATGCTGGGAGGCAAGGCTGGCTTGGGTAGGCAGAAGTATGAACCTTGACTTCTGTGGGTTTTCTACCCAAAGCAGAGTAAGAAGGTACAATCAAGAGTTTAATTCCATTTTTAAAGTTTGACTGCTGATAGCTTCCAAGTCCATCAACTTTAAAGCCCTTTTCTGACTTGCCCCACATCTGGGCAAGTCAATGAGAAAGCCCAGGCACGTCCTCATTTGGTGCTGGCAGTGAAGTTCAAGTGACTCAAACCCCAGCTTGTGTGTGGGAACCCTCACTCCAGCCCCAGAGCCCTATAAACCCAAAACTCCTGCATTCTCCCTTCCCCTGGCCTCACTTTGAACAGAACCCACGCCCTTCTCCTTAGGGAATCCTTTGGCTGGTCACGATGTGATTAATAAACTTGATTTCACATCACATCCTGTGTGTCATTTGTCTTGCCATCCATAAATTTCTGGGTGGGCTGTCCAGCATCCAATAGGGGATGTTGGTGCCCAAATAAGACAGAAGATATAAATAAGTTGCTCTGTTTTTCAGAGCTGCAATTTTTAAAAAAACCTCACCTGAGAGTAGACATTAGTTATTTTTGCATTCTATATATCTAGTGCCCCCTTTCCTAGAAATGCCACTTAGGTTTTCCTCAGGAGCCCTGTCTCCTCATTCCGTATCCACAGGTGTGGGGTGGAGGTGCTGCCTCCCCTGGTCCCTAGGGCTCTGGGGTGACACCTCGGCCTCAATCTTGTCAATCACTGTGTCTCCCTGGCCAGAGTGATTGGTTCAGGGATGGACCCATGACCTAAATTCATCCAGAAAAACTCAGTCCTGGGACTTCTGCTTGGCATTTTGGAGAAGGAAGAGCTCCCTTTGTGCAGGGGGTGTACTGGCTAAAAGGCAAATCTAAGCCCGGAGTTGCTCAGGCTCATGTGTGGAGAGGTCCTGCCTTGGAGTGAGGCCAATGAGGAGAAAGGCAAAGCACAGGGAAGGTGGGGACAGGGACTCCTGATCCTTGGGATACTGTGGAATCCTGGATCTAGCCAAGCTCAGAGTCCGATGCACTCCAAGACTTTGTAGTTGCATGAACTAATAAATTCCCATTTAAGTATAAGCTGCTTTTGGTCAGGTTTCTATCATTTGTGCCTGAAAGATACATTTGAGAGAAATTATTGGGTTTTCTGTATTGTGCGCTTTTTGTTTCTCTGAATGCATTGAGGCTGAACGTGTAGTAGAGACCACACAACCTCGGTGCTCCCATAAACATTGAAACTTTCCTTCCTAAAGGTGAAGCAGCAGATCTGTTAGAAACGGCATGGCTTATCTTAGCCTGAATCACCATTCTACCAAGGCCAGAAAACCCCAAATAAACATTACAAGGTCAACTATTTGCTAGAAATAGCAGCTAAATAAAAATGCCAAAGCTTCGGTTCATTGGAACAGCACTTACTCTGTGCACCGGGATAAGCCTCTGTCAACAGACGCTTGTGCTGTATTGGAGGAAGCAAAGACAAACTGCAGAATGAGGGCGATTCCCTGCTTTCTGCTCAGTGGAATTTAATGCTTTGGTCACTGCCATGTCAGTGTTGGAGCCAATAAACTAAACTAGGTATTATAAAAGTTCTGTTCCACCCATCAGCTAAAATTCTCTGCACATTGTGGTGGACAGAAAAATACCTCCCCTGCCCCACAAAGACATCCACCTTCTAACCCCCAAATCTGTGAATATGTTATGTTCCATAGCAATGGGGGATTATGGTCATGGGCAGAATCGAGGCTGCTAATCAGCCGACCTTACATAGTACCCTGTGTTACCCACTTGGGTGCAGTGTCATCTCAAAGGTCTTTCACAGAGGAAGAAGGAGGCAGAAGAGGAGGCCAGAGTGATGCCAGGTGAGCAGGATGCGACCTGCTGTTGCTGCTTTGAAGGCAGAACAGGAGGACGACAGCCTAGGAGGCTGGAAAAGCCCAGGAAATGAGTCCCCTCCCAGAGGTCCTGTATTATAATAGCTTGCCAGGGCTGTCATAGCAAATGCCACAAACTGAGTGGCTTAAACAACAGAAACTTACTCTCTCACAGTTCTGGAGGCTGGAAGCCCAACACTGAAACGTCAACAGTGTTGGTTTTGGCTTCCCACTGTGTTCTCACACAGTCCTCCTCTGTGCAGGAACTTCCCTGGTGTCTGCATGTCCAAATTTTCTCTTCTTACAAGGACACCAGCCAGATTGGATTAGGACCCACCGTAGCGCCTTCTTTTAATTGGATCACCTCTTTAATTATCTTATCTCAAATAAGGTCCCATTCTGAGGGATTGAGGGTTAGGATTTCAATACAGGAATTGTGAGAAACACCAGTCAGCCCATAAAGTTTCCAGAGGGGAGCGCAGCCTTGCTGATACCTTGATTCTAGCCCAGTGAGCCCTGATCCAGACTCCTAAGCTACAGAATTGTGAGATAATATTAATAAATGTGTGTGATTTTAAGCCACTAAGTTTGTAGTAATTTGTTACATCAGCCACAGGAAACTAATACAAGCATTTTAAGCTAAGCTCTTGCCTTTATTAACTTAATTTGCACCCTCACATCAGCCTTACAAGAGGCATCATCATTACCTCCATTCCACACATGAGGAAACAGAGGCATCAGCTTCTAGATACCTATCCAAAGCCACATGCTGAAAAGCAGTGAGAGGTGAACTTACACTCACTGTGACTGATTCCAAAACCTGTGCTTCACCCACCCGCCACTGTAAAACACTCAAGATTTGAAAACTTGACTTCTCAAGCAGGATGAATAAACAGAGTAACAGAGAGTCACAGGATGCATAGAGTCACCTGGTCCCTGGTCCCAGCTTTTCATTTTAAAAATGAAGCAAAGTCCAGAGAGAAGTGGCCTCCAGAGACTCAGAGCAAGTTTTCTGGGGCCCAAGTGGAGTCTCCGTCTCCTGTCTCAGCTCACCAGCTACTCCTCCTCTGACCGTTTGAACAGCTACCTCCTGTTTCCTACCTTATCCTTCAATAGCATCGCACTGAATTACCTTATGAGAAGGAAGCTGAGACCCAAAGTCACATAGTTAGAAAGTGGCAAAGCTTGTTCTCAACCCCATGGCCAGTCTCAAGGTCCTTCCACCTCATGATACCTTTTACAGAAATATTTCATGACGAGAATGCAAATTGCATGCCTAAATCTATCTTACATTCCTTCGTAGGGGTTTGGAGCCAGGCTATATAACATGTTGCCTCTCTTAAAATCAGACTTAAGGCAACTTCAGAAATAGGAATAGCCTTTGAAATTCTGATCTGAATCTCAGGAGTGTAGACAAATAAAATTGCAAATTGGCTTCGTTCCTATTAATTTGTCTAGAAAAGTAAACAGTAGCAGAGAGAGCTCTGAGCAACAGATGGTGACTCTGCTGTAGGTACAGCAGGCTAAGACTGTGCAGGGCATATCACAAAGGTTCTCCGAAACACCCCGGGAGTCAGCTTTTATTTCCCTACCGCGAGCACTCTTTCATCTCCATTTATGGGAAGGACTGGCCACACATGGCTGATGGAGCTGGGGACCAGGGACTTCCTTACACATAACTGAATGTTGACAGGCTGTCAATATGCCTGGCTAGTAACAAAGTTCCACTAACATCGTCATCCTACCCTGGTTAGGATGGAGAGGGACCGCTGTCCCTGGCCCACCTGGGGTGGGAGGAGATAGCCATGTTTTCAAGTTGGTGACCCGAAGTGGCCCACAGAGCTTTCTTATCACTGAATTTCAGCACTGCTGCCTCCCTTTATGATCTGGGGAATCTCTTGAGGGAAGTTTCCAGGGGATGACAGTGGGCTGGCAGAGGATACTTTTGTGTTATATGCTGGTTGCTCAAATTTTGAGAGTGAATATCCCAGAAAGATCAACTGACTTTATCCATGCACGGCAACATTCTCATGAGAATTGCTCTTGTTGAAACTTAAAGGATATTATTTTGAGACTTTAAACACTGATGTAAAACATGGTAAAAACTGTCATGTTTGATTTGCTTTATATTAACATCCTTGGGCTTCTATTGCTTACTTAAAGTGACTAAACTAGCAAATCAGAACATCTATGATGGTGATTAAAACCAAATTTCATTAACATTAAATGAGACCACACTCTCTGCAAGTAGATGGAATTTCACATTTGCTTAAAATTTTAAGTGGGACTTTAGTTGCAATGGGTTGAAGAACGCTGAAGCCACCAATTGGGGTAATTATTTGTGATGAAGTTGTAGTTAAATATAACAAGATTAAATAACTAAATAAAAAAGGAGAAGCCATTATTGAATTTGAAGCACCGATGTGTTAATTTGTTGTTTTTAAAAATAGCTTTTTTGTTGTTGTTCTTCTTCTCTGGAATATTCTTTATTTGTTATAATATTCCCCTATTGGGGGTAAGGAGAAATTAAGAAAGAAAGAGAGCCAAAGTAATTAAATATTCTATTTAAAATGTTGCAATCACAAGCACCTTACCGTAAGGAGCCCTGTTATCACATCCCATGGGCTCAATTCTGCTGTCAATATGCACATATCACTCACATGAAGCTAAGAAGACAGCTTGCTATAATTTACTAGATGGTTTAACATTGTCAAGGGATTCTTTATCTGGTCCAAATCTCTCTGATTAAATAGATGCACATACACAGACATATGCACTTAAGACACACTTCTTAAGAGTTTTCTAAATCAATCTTGAGACACTCACTTGTGAAAATTCCCTTTGGATTAATTACACTTTTCATTAGGCCAGAGATTATAAAAGCACATATATGTCATCACTTGTCATGGTTCTGGTTGGTCAAATAATAGAATAATCAATCATCTCCATTCTTAGAGAATGGCATGATCAAAGGTATTTAAGAGGCAATTGGATTTATTCTCAGAAAGCAGCTGAACAGTTACAGTGATTGTCCATTGTTAACTGTGAATAAATATGTAATGACCCTGAGTGTTTCCATAACAATGTGGAAATTAAAGTCACTGCTCTTACTAGAGTTCTCTCTACTAAATAGAGTGGGACCTACAGAAGACTGGCTTGGTATTCCAATTGCTTTCTTTGGGCAGGAAAAAAAAACTAAATAAATTAAGTCCCAACCTAGAAAATACTGGTTTAATTAAAGAAGCCCACTGGCTCCTACATTATACATCATCCACCCCACGATAACTGTATATGCTGGATGTAGGTGTTTGACTTACACTGGATTCCAAAGGTTAGGGCACTTTAGTTTCGAAGAGAAGGAAATGGGCGAATTCATTATTCAAATTTTCATTCTGATTCTACAGTTGAAATGACTTCCCCCTGACTTTGTGGGATCTTGGTAATTCCCAGTGAATTAGATTCCCTCTGAGATCCTCTTCTGGGAGCTCAGCTCCTGCTTCAGTTGTCCACAGACAGGCAAGCACGAGGGCCAAGGCAGTAGGCAACTCAATACTACATATCACCTCCTTTTCTTCCCCTAGTTTCTTAAGAAAGACATCAAGATGCCTCTAACAAACCCTAAAAATATTCATTAGTGACATAAGGCCCAATTTTTCTCCTGGACTTTCAGGACTTCTAACAAAGGAAGTTACATTTTACTCATCTCTGTATCCCCAGTATTTAGTAGTATGTCTGCCAAGTAACAGGTGCTCAGTTTGTTCAGTGAATAAATGAATAAATGACAGACACCTGATATCCATAGCTCTTTACTCTTAGATTAATTTCTCCTTTTGTTGCCCTCTGCTCCTCTGTCATCCAGCATTTGCTTGAATCTCTCAAGCATCATTGACATTTGATGTTCAGGCTCATATGACCTATCCTGAATGCTGCTTTGTCTCACCACGGGCTTCCAGCTGGCTTGTCATTTGATGAAACACATCTATGTTCACTGTCGTTCTCCAGTATTGATCAGATTTTCTCTTCGCAGACACATCACTCTCAACAGTTTGTAAATAATTTCTTCTAAGAACACTCATTCTCTCCTCCTCCCTGAGGTCATAGGTGGGGTACAGGAAATTACCATTGCGATTTCACAGACTAGAAAACTGAGGCTCAGGAGAGACGCAGGCCTCTGGCTCTAATCACGGGGTTCCTTTCACTTATCCCGTCCTGCACTGTAAATTGTGCTTTATAAGGGGATTTTTACTCTATAGCCAAAGAGATTGAGGCTAAATAGAAACACGTTAATAAGAACTCTTAAGAACTGGGCTTGTGGGAGTGACTGCGGAATGGGCAGAAATTGATGAGATCCCCTTCCGAACACAACTCTTGACAGACTCTTCAGGATGAGTAGGTCAGGCCCCGTGGACCATCTCCACCTTCTGTGGGAGATGGCAGCCCTGAAGAGTGTTCCTCTCCGGATCTCCATTGGTGTCACCTGGAGGGTGTGGGCTGAACTGCTCCAGCGAATCTCAGAGAGCGGGCTGATCACCATCCTCTCAGTGGTCATGGTTGCCTTTTACGCACAGCCCCTTCACTGCCTCTTTGGTAGCAATACCTAGGTTTCTCCTGGGAAATTATTCCACTTTCCAGTGGACCAGGACCTCACTGGGCCATCAGTCTACCCCCAGGGAATCTGGATCCTGTACGGCGTGGGGCAGATACACCCCAATGGTGACCCTTCTGCTAACTCAACTCCTGCTTGTCCCAGCCTGTCCATTCTGAGGCCTGGCTGTTCATCTTTATCCTTGATACCGTGAGCTGCCCTTGCCTTCTCCTAGTGAATGCTTCTCCTTCTCATAGGTCACCCCGATTTGGGGTCTGTTGCCTACAACTTTGACTAGACTGTTATTATACAAAAGAGATGTGAAGGAAGAGATTTCCTATGAGTTTGATGGGCCTGGTACCTGTCACCCAGGGGATGGACCTGTCTGGCATCTGTGAGCATGCCATGTCCTGCTCTGCTATGACCTGTACGGCCAGGAAAAATCCCTATCACTTCCCATCATGGTAGCCAGGAAAGCAGGTACTGCTGTCAGAGACCTACCGGAAACCGGCAGGGGCAAAACCTTTGATATTGTCAGTGCAGTTGGAGAAGAGAGAGCATCCTGATAGGCCAGCAGGAAACTCATGCGCCTTGGGTCTGGTTTCGTTTTTTTGGCAGAACTAAAAGATAATGGCAAAAGGTGACAACATTTGGTGTCAAGCATGTAGGCGCTGAACAATGAAAGGGATCCCTGAAGTCATGTAATGAGGGGAAAGACATGTTCATTTCTGGAAAACACAGTGACAGGTGTTAGAACACATGGGCAGAGCAGCACTGGGGTGAAGGGAAGGTTTTCTGTTTGAAATTTGTATGTATGGGGTGGGGGAGGGGGGCTCTGCTCAGCCGTTTCCCAAAGCCAGGGTCTGCTGAACATCATTCTGGGCTGACAGTGGCCATAAACTCGGGGGAAGGGAGGGAACCTTGAACTTGAGCCTCATTCTAAAGAGAATGGACACCAGAGTATTGGTTTCCCTTCCCTGGGGGATTTAGATAACAAGGGAGGAATCAGACCCCTAATTGAGTTGCTTCAACCTCCTGCAACTCCTTCTCCCCTCCTGACAAATTTCACCAGATGAACGGACAATAACAACAATTACCATTAATTAGACACTTAATATATTCCAAAGAGTGTGCAAAATGCTTTATATTCATGATTTCATTTCATTTCCACACCAACTCGTGGAGTCAGCACAGAGTTTCTGTTGGGCTACAGATCGACAGGAAGAGACACCCCACCTCAAAATACACACGGCCCCTGTCTGGTTAGGAGGGAGCAGGGGTGCTGTGCCCCCGAAAGGAGGAGGATTGGCTGGATCCTAGGAGATCAGTGTTTGCTCTGCCACAGCTACTTACAGTTGGTTCTTAGATCACCATTTCAGAAGAATATAACATTACTTTTATACCATTTCAGAAAGTACATCACAATCTCTGTTTACAGGAGCGTTTAGAAACATCAGACTCCACTTATCCTTGAAGCAACATCAGTCTCAGAGAAGCCTCACCCTCATGCCCGAATGGTATCTCTGCCTCCTGCTTTCCCCAAATACAGAAAAGCTTATTTCCCCACCGCAGTTGTATGCTTATTATTCGCGTCTTTACTTCACACAGTGAGGAAGTAGTGGAGCCAGGATCTGAACTAATGTTAGATGACCTGCCATAACATTGCCTAGAGCTCTCTGGGGATGGATCCCACCGCAGTGGTGTCCAAGCGTCCACACCCTAGCACCTGGGTCTTTGCTGCGATGGCAGGTACTGCTCTCTCAATGGCCTAAGGTGCAGCCGCCTACAGAGCTGCTGCCGAAGATGCCCTCTTGGCATGTGACCTCGGCCTGTGATGAAAAACGCGGGTTCTTTCAGGCAAGAGAAAAGGAAGTTACTGTAGGGAGATACGCACACAGGGTGCCCGGGAGCCACACATGCAGGTTTTGGACTAGATTCTCGAAGGTTCTCCTATACCCTGCTGCCACCACCCCTCCTGAATTCCTAGCCTGAGAAAGAGAATCCCTCTTCCACTTGGCCAGCCCTGTAGGTTCTTCACACACCACCTCCCTCTCCCAACTCTGCCATTCAGGCCACCAGCTCCTTTCTCCGCAGCTGCTCCTCTGCCAGGGTCCTCCTAGCCGGTGCTATCCAGCTCACGCTCCCACCCCGGCTGCAGCTCTGATGCCTCCAAATATCTGTTACAACCTGCCCCCAGGCCATTCCAACAACTAACAGTCCTGTGAGACAGCCTGCCTGGTAGTTTTAGGATGTGACCTAATTTTATTTTAAGTGTCTTACTTTAAAGCAGCCATTATCATCTTTATTTTCTGGGCAGGGACTGGGAGGTTAGTTTCTAAAGTGGAAAAAAATTGTATATAGCCGAAATATCATTAAAAATCCCTTAAATATCCACAAGTTAGAAAATGCATATTTGAGATTATCAACCATAAAAAGCAATGCTTTTTATAGTTGATAAAAACTATATACGGGTTGAGAACCACCAAGCTAGAGTAAACATAGGAACAAAATCAAAGTCCGTACGCAGATGTGGGAGTTTTCAAATGATTCCACCTTTAAGATAACTATCGATTCTCCAGTGGTGGACGACAGACGAACTGGAAAATCCTAATGTTCCTGCTTACTACCATTTGCTGCATCCTATTTTAATATAAATCCTCAATGACTGTAATGCATGTTATAGATTTGTTTATTATAAGGATTAATTTAGATAGTGGAGCTGCATCTATCTAATAATAAAGGGGGTCTGGGGTATTCAGTGTTCTAAGAACTACTTAAAAATGAAACATCTGGATGACATGTCTTTAATGCACAATTGAAAAACTGAGGCTTAGCAGGGGGAGGGGCTCCCCAAGACCACAGGGGGGCAGTCTCTTGCTGTAGCTTGTCTGACCCATTACTGTCAATCACTCAGTTGACACGGTTGAAACTATAACTTCATTAGCTGGTACAGAAGTGACTGGGAACATCACTGAATTATATTTATTTCACAAGGATTCCTTACCACATGAGTACATTCCTTGAGACTATTTCAATGACGCTTGTTTTCTTCTCAGGTTAGGAAGTCACAGAAATATCCTCATATCTGTCTTGTGTTTGTCTCATGTTTGCCTTATAGGACTTCCAAACTACTATCACTTTAGGATTTGGGAGGGGATTCTTAAATCAGACGTTAAGCTCATTTGAACAAGCACAATTATGATAATTGGGCCCTTGCAATATGCCAGGCATTTTGCCAAATGCTTTATATGCAATATTGTGTTTAATCCTTAATGATGAAATTGGAATTCTTTTCATCCCATTTTAGAGTTCTAGAGACACAGTCTCAGAAAGGTCAATTAACTTTCCCAAGGTCACACAGCTAGAAAATAGTAAAGCCTGGATTTAAATCCAGGCCTGTCTTGTTCCAACTCTAACGGCTGAAAAATGCTGACTGCCCCAAATATTCATTGTCTGGACAATTAGTTTTGGTATAAAAGATACTAGCACAAGTATTAGGAGGACGGAACAGAGAGCCATTTTCCAGCTCCTGAGGACAGTCATAGTGAGCACCTTTTTCTTCACAGAATTCTCAGTGCACCCTGCCTAGTAAGACAGGGATCGAATACCATTGCCTTTGCAATTCACATGGTGAAAGCAGCTCGTGAACTTGGCCATGTCCATATCCCTGCATCGCCTATGTTTTTAGGGTCCTCCCTCCTTCCTTTGTCTCAGACCTACGTTGCTAGGCCACAGTCCATGTAGGATTGCTTTTAGTCTATAATATCCCAACAAGTCAGACGGAATCCGGAAACGAGACAGTATACTGCCACACACTGAAGTGAGAATATTTCTTGCCAACTCGAATTATTTATGGTCTAATAGTTAACCAGTCAGTCAACTTGAGGATTTTGGCGCCGTAGGGCTGTTTTATTACCTTCAGCATAAAGATGCCTTGTACATAAACAACATTTACTATGACAATCTGCTAGCTGGCTTGTTAAAACCATGTTGTGTCAGGATAGGGTTGTTATAACTCAAGCAGAAAACACGGTGCTGTTTCTGCTTCCTCTGTGTTGGCACATCTGGTGCGCAGTAAGTACTCACGTATTTTGGTTCGCTCATTCACCCAACTATCATTTACTGAGGACCTACTCTGTTCCCAGTTGTTCTTCTCTGGACACTGGGGACACAAAGGAGAGAAAAGAGGCCCTGCTACTGTGAGGCTTACATTCTAATTGGAGATGACAGACATTAAATATTGATATATAGATGTATGCCAGTGCTTTGAAGAAAAACAAAGTAGTGCAAGGAGAACTGAGAATGATGACGGCCGGTGCTGTGGTCTAGGATGGCATCTCTCATTGGGTGACACGTGAGCAGATATCTGAGTGACATGATTGAGTGGTGAGAAGAATATTCCAGAAAGAACAAGCAGTAACAGCAAAGACCCTGAGGCAGGTACATACTCAATAGGTTGGAGGAACAGCCAAGGGGCCAGTGTGATGAGAAAGAAGGGGGAGGGGTAGAAGACAAGGTCACAGAGTTAGCAAGAACATTGGGACCATGGGGGGTGTGTCCTGGTAATACAGGACTTTGTAGGCCACAGTAAGGTCTTTGGATATTTACTAAATAGATGAGGGAATGAATAAATAATGAATGAATGAGCGAATTACCGGATGGATAGAAAAGTGCTAGTCCTGGGCCATGTGTTAGGATAGAAGCCATCTTTTACTGCGGCCCCAGGACTAAACACAGCAGCCACCATTTCCCGAATCCTGACAAGGTGCCAAGCTCTGTGTCAGGCACTTTGCAAACAGGATCTCATTTAACTGCCATAACCGTGCCAGGGAGGACACTGGGCCCTCTTCTATGAGGAAACGGAGGCACCGTGTGGTCAAGGACCTGTGCAGGGTCACAGGGAGGTAAGTGGTAGGGCCGGGGCACAAGACTGGGTCTCCCTGGACGCGAGGCCTGTGTCTAAACTGCTTTTGCAATTAGGACTCTCGGGCAATAAGATGTGGCACAACGTGGAGAAAGAATCTCTAAGAGCGGTGGTGCTCGGACATGGGATAGGCCGTCTGATGAGAGCTATTACGTCTGAAAGTGTCTCTTAGAACCTCGGTTTCTTCATCCAGGTCCTTCTTTCTGATGGGAAGGGATACCAAGAAAATGTAATATTTGCAACTTTCATGTCCTTTTAAAGAAACCGTAAGCAGTCACTAAGTAATCAATCACAGGTGTATACTGGCCCTTAAATAGAGTCTATAGGCCATAAATGATTATGGAATATATAAATTAGATTTATGTATCTATAATTTGGAATGATTTTTTCCTAAATTAAAAAAAAATACATACTCACCAAATAAATTTAAAGAGTAGAGAACTATATGAAAAATTGATCATACCCTCCTTCCCCCAATTCCAACCCCTTGAGTAACCAATGTCAACTGCTGGGTGTGTTTTCTTTTTTGTCTTTTTTAATTTTTTTTTACTTAATATAACATGGGCACCTTTCCTCATCAATAAAAATGTTTCTAACATATTCTTTTTAATAGTTGCTTAACATTCCAAGGCATAGATGCAATGATTTTTTAACTGTTCCCCAACTCATGGACATTCATGTCGTTTCTGGTTATTTTATTACTATTAACAAGGTTACAATAAAAATGCTATGCTAACAATTCTTATACAGTAAACTTATATTCTTATGTTTTGGGTTTTTCTGGGCGGCAGGGGGAATAGATATCTAAGAGTAGAATTGCTGGCTCAAAGGCATGCACATTTAAAATTTTAATAGACCTCATAAAATTATTTCCTAAGTATACTCTGACAAGTCACACTCCTGTCAGCAGGGTTTGATATTACCCTTTCCTTACGTCATCAAAAACAGTCTCCTTTTTAAATTTTTGCCAAATCGATGGTCAAGAAATAGCCTCTCTCCCTTTTTACCTTTTTTTTTGTTGTTGTTTTATAGATGGGGTCTTGCCATGTTGTCCATGCTGGTCTCCAACTCCTGGCCACAAGTGATCCTCCAGCCTCAGCCTGCCAAAGCACTGGGATTACAGGCATGAGCCATTGTGCCCAGCCTCTTTTTCCCTTTTTGATTTCTTTTTCCCTAATACTAATCACACATCTTTTTTTTTTTTTTTTTTTTTTTCCAGACAAAGGCTCATTCTCTTGCCTGGGCTAGAGTGCCATGGTGTCAGCCTAGCTCTCAGCAACCTCAAACTCCTGGGCTCAAGAGATCCTCCTGCCTCAGCCTCCCGGGTAGCTGGGACTACAGGCATGTGCCAACATGCCCGGCTAATTTTTTCTATTTTCAGTTGTTTGGCTAATTTATTTCTGTTTATAGTAGAGATGGGGTCTCGCTCTTGCTCAGGGTGATCTCAAACTCCTGAGCTCAAACGATCCTCCCACCTCAGCCTCCCAGAGTGCTAGGATTACAGACATGAGCCACCGCACCCGGCCTACACATCTTTTAAAAAATGTTTATTGGTCATTTACGTTTAACCTTCTAGGAGCTGCTAATTTGTATCATTTTATAATTTTTTCCTCTAGCATTGTCTTTTTCTTCAAAAAAAAACTTCAAGGAATTTTTAAATGAGTATTTATATTATGCCTTTTTATATCTCCTGGTACTTTCCTTTGGTATATTATTTGTGTTTTCACATGGGTTATGGTATCTTTTGCTGTACATATGTTCTTATTTCATGTGCATAAACTAGTTCACCTTTTGCTGGATGGCTTTAATGTCCCTGCCTTACTTCACAAGGCATTTCTCATTCCAAAATTGTACAAGTACTGTCCTATTGTTTTCTCCTATTCTCTTTAAACTTTTTAAAAATTCAGGTGAAATTCTTATGACATAAAATAAACCATTTTAAAGTGTACAATTTGGAAGCATTTAGGACGTTCACAATCTTGCACGACTATCACATCTAGTTCCCAGACACTTTCTGTAACCCAAAGGAGACCCAATAATATCCATTAGCAGTCATGCCGTATTCCCTCCTCAGCCCAGCCCTTGGCATTCCCTCATCTTCTGTCTCTATGGATTTACCTATCCTGGATATTTTTTATAAATGTAATTATACAATGTGTACAACCTTTTATTTCTGACTTTTTTTACTAGCATAATGCTTTCAAGGTGCATCCAGGTCGTAGCATGTACCAGTACTTCATTCCTTTTTGTGGGTAAGTAATATTCCATCGTATGGATAATATATTTAAACTTTCGTTTTACAGTTGGGACCTATTTTCATAGGGTGTGAGGTGGATATTTTATTTTTATGGTAGACTTCAATATCCAGAAAGAAATGAAAATAATTAGTATTCTCCAAATACATTTAGATTTCATCAATCATATTAACCAGAGACTTAAGCACTTTTAACACATCCTGTAGTGACACCTGCCAGAGACAAGCAAGATCTCACTTGAACAACAAATTACCAGCCTTTCCCATAGTAGCCGAAGCAATCATGCTAATTCATGGGCCTCCTAATGGTTCCCCTCTGCCCTGGGCATTATCAGGATTGTGGAGTGACATTTATTCAATTAATGTATTAGCGTTATATGGCTCCTCTTAAAAGACACTTAAAAGCTACAGCATTCTATTTCAAACCCATGTGAGCTGAGAATTCAGAAATAGCATTTGTATTCTGGTTAATCTATCCTCTAAATGTTCATTCCGGAGTGGTGGAAACTTTTGACCTTGATGCTGATTATGATTAGCATAGCAATCACTCTTCTATAATTAAAAGACAGCCGAGGATTTTCTTTGGCTTGTTTATTAATTCCCTTATGAATCCTTTTTTTTTTTCAGCAATGAGGACAAAATGTTTTGTGAGAGTCATGAGGGAATTTGGGTGTAGTTACCCCAAAGACAGGGATCGAGACCCTCCTTAAAGAATACCACTGCTTCCTTGTGTGGCTCCAGGAGATGTCGTGACCCAGAAAGTACAGTGTGTATCCCCAGCTCTTCCCTCTTGGCCTAGCAATAATATGCAGCCACACAGCACTCATAATTAGCCATCGGAGTTACATTCATTTTAGCTACTGATTTTCCGACAGCCCGGAAAGGGAGGCCAAAACCATTATGCAGAAGAGGCAATAATTGGAAACCATTGCAATGTGGGACTAGCTTTTTCTGAATCTTGCCTCTTGTGGGTCTGACTTTGCAGGCCTGGATTCCCAGGACCCCTGTTCAGCCCCAGGCCTTCGCCTCTCCAAGCAGAGCTCAAGTTACAGCTGCAAATGATGTTCTTGGTCTCAATTTTAATAATGCCTATTTTTATGGATCACTTGATATGTGTCAAAGGCACCATGCTAAACGCTTTTCGTGCTTCATGTCATTTAGTCCTCTCAATAGCATGAGGTAGGTATGATTATTGTTTCCAGTTTTCTGATGAGCAAACTGTGCCCTTGAGTGACAAATATCTTGCCCAAGTTCATACAACTCATAAGTTTGAGGAGTGGAATGTGGGCACGGCTCTTCCTTGCTCTAAAACCCCTGTTCTAAGCCAACGCACTGTTCTGTCTCCCCAAGGCTTCATCCTACCACTTGCCTCTTCCAGAACTAAAGTTTCATCTGAGACTTGCCCCTTTATAACAATGGGGCAGTGGTGGGAGTGATGGTGATGGCAGACACATGAGCCAGGATCTCCTCTGCATGCTGTTCATGTATGCAGTCTGCCAGTAATCCCAGGAGGTGAATCCTATTATAATTCCCATTTTACACATGAGAAAACTGAGGCACAGGGAAGTCTCATAGTGGGAAGCAGCAGAGGTAAGCCTGGAGAAGGGGCTGTCTGATCATTGCCATGTAGTAGAGATGGCCCATGGTCAATGCAGTTCACTCCTGGACAGGATATAGGAATTCCTCTTTCATGACATCTTTCCAGCTGCTTCTTGGCCATTCCTCATCTACATCCTCTGATGAGACTCTCTTTAAAGTCGCCCTCCCGCCCCACCCCCATCTCCAGGACATTTTTCCGTCTATTAATGCTCTCAATGGGGGTTCATTTCTGTGGTCCCCTCAATAATCAGTGTTCTGTCTGGGCCTTTGAGTCCTGCCTTGTTCCTACAATGCCTTGTAAGCTCCCTGATGCCTAATATGGAACCCTCGGCTCCCTGCGAGCCACTCTCCAAGTCTTCCTGCAAAGCCGAAGGTAGCTCTCTCCACTTGGTGGGGGTGGGGAGGGGAGGGGAGTAGAGGGGAGAAAGAGAGACTGCAGGTGGGTTTCACAACTGGAAGAGATGAAAACAACTGAGGCATAGACAAGGGAGCTCCTTCATGGGGCAAATGGTCCACTCCAACGACCTATTCATTTGTCTACCTTGATTTGGACAAACTTATAAATGTCTAAGAACAGACATCAGACATAATTTATTGAGCCTGGGATATTGAATTTTATGATTATCCTTTTGATATATTCTCAAGATCACCTCAAATCGGAGCTAAATAAACTTTGCATTGTGTCTTGCTTTAGAATCGCTACAGACCTAGTAAGAGAAATAATGATAATGATAAGATTACAAAACAGTATTCACTGAGAACTTATGTGTGTGGCAGGCACTATTTTAAGAGCCTTCAATGTATTAACTCTCTAATTCCTGGGAAGGAAGTGCTATTATTTCCTCCCTGTGCAGGTGGGGAAACTGAGTGATTGAATTAAGGGCCCAATTTACTCAGCTGTAAGAGGCAGAGCCAGGATTTGACCCTGGCCACCGTGCTGCACAGAACACACCTTTATGCTGTTTGGTCTACTTCCGTCTAGGACTTCCAGAGACAGAGTTCATTGCCATGATGATGAAGATATTTTCTAAGTCATAATTATAGACATCTATTTCTTTGTGTTCTGCAGGTGCCAAGGGCTTTTATGAACATCTTCTTATTTAATCCTTACAACTACCATCTGAAAACGTTAAGGATATGGAAACTGAAGCTTAGGCAGTTAAGATAGTTGCTCAAGGTCAAATAGCTGGTGGAGAGTAGGGTCAGAACTTGATCCTAAGCCCTATCTGACTCCAAATCCAGTTTTTTAAGGAATGTTATTCTGTGTTCTTTCACAGTATTGCATAGAGAAGAGATGGTTAATTTTTTTTAATTAAAAAAATGAGTGTCTTCTTAGGAGTCTAGGTTAATGACTTCCCCCTCATTATTTCATGAGTTTTAATGCAGCTTCATACCAAAGTCGATGCATAACTGTAGCACTGACCTTGAGAGCCTATTCAGCTCTTTGTTCCTACTGAACAATGTTATTATTTGGAAATCTAGAAATCTTGTACTTATTCAGTTTTGCAATTCACGGGAAGTTTTCTGTCTTTCCCATCTTACCTTTCAACATACTTTTTGTCCCTGGACCATATTTCTTTCTAAATCTCAGCATCTAATCCATTCTATCTTTAGCTCTTTTACCTTTTTTCCTGATCTCCCAAGCTCCAGACCTACCCCCTGGGCCCTCCTGCTGTTCCACATTAGAGATCCATCATGTCTGAGACCTTCCACTGACTTCCCAATTTCTGATTATGACACACCCATCCCTGGTCACTTGGGCCTAAAACTCCAGGATCTTCTCTGATACTACTTTCTTCTCCAAAACCCAATTCATTCATTTGTTCATTCATCACATTCCACACATCTGCTACTGGACCATGAATCCTAGGCCAGATAAGACAAAAAGGAGCAAGAAGAGATTTTTGCATTTTACTATGTAGTAGAAGATAAACAATAAGTGCACAAAGTAAGTTATGTGTGGGTTTTCAGAAGAGGGAGAGACTGTTCTTAGCTGAAGAGCAGCTGGAGATCATATGTTATCTCACATCCACTTCCTTTCTTTCCCTGCCCACAGCCATCACTGCATCTTAAGCACAAAGATATTAAATATAAAGCAAAGTCCATTGTTTCACTCTGAAATCCAGGCTCTACCCAATGGCTCAAAAGTACATCTCAGCTTTAGATTTTAGTCTACGCTCAACAGGAAACTTACAGAAAGTTTTAATCAGAGAAGAGCATCATCATTTTCGTTAGGATTTTCAAACATTTGTTCTGGATGCTGTGCAGGGAATGGATTGCAGGGGAGTAAGAATGCAAGCTGGAAGGCTAGTTAGGAGCCTACTGAGACGGTTCAGCGAAGAGACTGATGTTCTTCTCTATGAGCTAGACCAGGTATAGGCAAATTACGGTATATGTACCAAATTTGGCCCTCCGCCTGTTTTGTAGATAAGGTTTTACTGGAACACAGCCATGCCTATTTGTTTCCATATTGTCTACAGCTGCTTTCATGCTACAACAGCAGAGTTGAGTAGTTGATTGCAACAGAGACCATCTAGCCTGTAAAGCCTAAAATACTTCTTATTTGACCCTTTACAGAAAAAGTTTGCCAACCCCTGCTCTAGAAACACAGCCTCCTCCCAAGTCTTAGAGCATAGAAAATGTTTCCCCACCTCGGGCACTAGCACATGATATTCTATCTGCCTAAAACAACCTTCCTCCATTGTTTATGTTGTATCTTTCTTGGTCTTTAAGTTTCAGATTAAATGACAGACAAGTCTTTGGAACTGAAAAAGAAGCCCTGTATTTAATCTCTCCACCATTTAGTTTAGTTCATTTAGTTTATTGTTTGATGGTAAATGCCATATGGATGGGGACCAGTCTATCTTATTCATCATTGTATATCTCATAGCTAGTGTTCTTCTTTAAAGACAAGGTGCTTGATAATTAATAAAATTACATGATTGTTGGGAGACAGTTAATGAATTCTATATTTAAAAAAATCAATATAGAAACTTAAAAAAATTTCCTCACCAATAAAATAGGCACAGCAAATGGTTCACTGCTCCTCACAAATAAGAAAAATATAGAAATAAAAAATAATCAAAATACTTTACTAGGTAAGTGCCCTCCCAAGAGAATGTCCAAATGGCTAATAAACATGAAAAGTTGCTTCAACTTCATTTTTCACTGCAGAAATGCAAATTAGGGTCACAGTGCAAATTATAAATGAAAAGCATAGAAATCCACTAGAATAGCTAAAAATTAAGAGGCAGAACATACCAAATATCAGCAAACATTTGGAGAAAATAAAACTCTCTTACATTGCTGGGAGTGTAAATTGGTATAGCTGCCTTAAAAAATTTTTGACAGTATCTACTAAACCCAAACTCCTGCATTCTCTGAGACCCAATAGAATTGCACATGTGTGCTCACCTGAAGACCTGTATAGAATGTCAATGGTGGCGCTATTTGGAATAGTCCCAGAAAAATACCCATTAATAGAATAGACTGTGATATATGTGTACACGCATGCATGCAATGGGATACTATACGGCAATGAACAGCGTACCATCCGTGTCACTCTACATGACAAAATGGATGCATCTTTCAAGTGCAATGTTGAGAAAAACACATCGGACACAAGATGAGCTCATTTTTACAGATTAAATAATTAGGTGAAAGCTAATTATGTTGTTAGAATTCAGGGTAGTGGTTATTCTTGTTCTTGGGGGGTAGTAACTAGAAATGCACCACGAATACGCTTCTGGAGAGCTGTTAATGCTCTCTTTCTTGATCTGGGTGCTGGTTGTACAAGTGTGTTAAGTTTGTGCACATTTACAAAAACTATTTTTTAAATACATGTATTTTTCTCCATGTTACACTTCAGTCAAAAATTAAACAGAAATTTTAAAAATGGTTCATTATTTCCTATAGTCACTAGTGTATGCCTGGGCATGAGAAAAATAAAATACACTTCCTGGAATATACACCCTTGGAGAAGGATATCTGTACAAAAATCCATAAGCCTGCTGTTCTTCATGGAGAAGGACAGACCTTCATTGATCTGCACAATTATAGGAGAAATAGACAAGCACATTTTGCATCATAGGCCATTAGTGGTTTATAGAGCACATTAAAAGCAACATCCTTGAGCATGGAATGAAAGAAAAATAAAATATCAATGATGTTTTATAAGTTTAAAAAATACATTTTTTTTAACAGTTCCACTTATATCCCCACACAGGAAGCTCACTGTAATCTGTGTGGGCAGGACAGTCTATCCCCATAGCACAGGTCAGGAAACTGAGATCCAAGGAGGATGTGGTCACTAGAAACTGTAGCAGAGATGGAGTTCTAACCTTTGTTCTGGTGGTCTTTCAATATGCCAGGACTTCCTAAGTCATTTGAACTCAAAGATTCCCTTTTAATGAGGAAGACTTTTTGAAAATCCTGCACAGGATAATAGATAAACTTTTTATGTATATTGAGCATACACATAAGGAGCAAAACCCACATTCAGTGATGTGTTAAAACAAATTTATTTGTATGCATCATTGCTATACATGTGTTTGAAAAGTGTCATGCATACAAGTCACGATACGTGTATTAATTCTGAAGATACCATTTAACCATAAATATCCAAATAGTGGTCAATTAGGCTGAGGGTTAGGGATCAAAGAACATGGTTTGAGAACCTCTACAGAGTCTTTCTTCAGATTTCCTGCAAAGGCTCCCAGAGGTTAGATGTCATACTCCAGCTTCCCATGTGAAATGTCAGCAAACGGATTCTGGCCTTGCTTACTGGCCATCTGATTTGGTTCAGCAGAGGGCTAGCTCTTCTGTCTGCTTCCTGTCTGTGCTCCCTTCTACCAACACCACGTTTCACTTTGGTGAACCCTGTTCCCCTACTCCTAGTTCACATTATGTTTTGGGGCTAACCTCACCCCACGCCGGAGCCTACCAATCGGAATGTTCTATTCCCCAGGCACAATGACAAGTGCGGTGGGCAAAAGAAGCTGACTGGTCCAAATAATGGTCGGTATGGGCAAATTGGGTAAAATAACTGGGAAATAGGAGATGTCTTCTTGCTGGGGTTGTTAAACCAGTAGGACACAGCCCGGAGATGTAGGTGGCCGTCTAGATGCTGTATGGAAAGATCTGCAGGGATGAAAGCCAACACAGAGAAAACAGAGCCCAGGGATGGTGGCTGAGTCTGACTACATCACCGGAGCACCAGGATTCATTTGTGCCTGAAGCTCATTTTACCCTTGGACATTACAGTTGCACAGTTAATAAATTTCCTTTCCCTTAAGACAGTTGGAGTTGTGCTTCTGGCTTTGCAACCAAATGAATCCTGCAAATATATCTGGGCAGAAAACCTCTCTATGCTTTAGTTTCCTCACCTGCAAAATGGCAATAATTGTAACATTCTCAGAGTGATTATAAGGAATCACATGAGGTAGTGAGTACAAAAGCATTTGGTTAGTTATAAATTGGCAGAAAAATGCTTATCAATGCTTGTTGTTGCCCTTAAATATGAACCCACGTGAGAGGATATTATAAAGGAACAACAGCTACATAAGAAAAACCTAGCCTCTTCTTTCTTCCAGCATAAAGAGGATCCAGCAAAGCCTAACAAGAGCTGAACATAAGGCTATTCTTATAATTCCTTTTCTAATTCAGATCTGAAATTCTAAAAGTTCAATGGATCATGTGGAGGGAAGATCATATTAAGCTCCTGGCTACAAAACGAATCACTGATATAAGAAGCAGTGGCCAGCTCTTTAAAAAGATTTCCTCATTCCACCTGCATGATGAAGATACCAAAATCTAGATTTGGGCAACTGTGAAGGAATTATAGTAGAACAAGGATTTATTTTAGACCACAAGAAGCTGCATGCCACTTATCAGACAATACGTGCATGTGCTAAAATTGTCATCAAGTGACCAGAATATGCCTAGAACAACTGGAGGAATAAAAACCGTTGTCCCAGCTCTCAAGTCTGCTGAGTATAGCTCCCTCCCCAAGAGGAGTAGAAAGAGTGGAATTATTTCCACATTTCCTGGGAAAAGCCTGGCTACTCTCCAGAAGAAGCCACTTGGAATTGCTGACAAGTTATAATAAAGGTGGTTTCCAAAGCACCTGCTCAGGAAGTTTGGTGCCAAATTTGGCCAGAGGTTAGCACGTGCTTTTACTTTTTAAAATGGAAATAGCCTTATTTTCTTCTGGTATCAAAAACAACATATGCATGCTTAAAGAAATATTAAAAAGCACAGAGAAGAAAGAAAAAGGTACTCATATGTCTTCTATATATTTTAATCTAAATCTATAGTTATAAAGAGTAAGAGAGTTCTATTTCTTTTTTTAAAAGTGGAATGATACACAATTGGCATATAGTTTTATAACCTGCTTTATTACCTTACAGCATGACATGGACCTTTTTTTAATTCCAATGTCAGTAATATATTAATAGGTCAATATTTTCCTTTTTGGTGTATTGTAATGTATGACAGACCATATTCATAGATACTCATGAGATTCCTCTCCAATTTTTTTATTTTAAATAATGGGTCATGTTTGCATCCCTGGTTAAGTAGATACAAAAATGTTTCAGATAAAGATTTAAAGTTAAGAAAAAATTAAAATATTTAAGCTAAAGATGTATTTAAGAGACATTCCTAGAAGTGGCATCATATTGTCACCTGGAATTTCAAATTAAGGCATTCCATACACATGGCTAAATTATTCCCACTGCAGTTATACCAATGTTATTCCCATCTGCATTATAGGAGAGTGCGTGTTTTCCTGTTTCCCTAATGATACTTTATGTCGTCATTCTTTTGAATATTTTTGCGCCCTCTTGATTTTGAGCATCACCAGGACGACGGACACATAGACTGGAAAGGAAATCACCAGGAGCAGGAAAGTTGGGTGAGGAAGCACCTGCGAGAGAAAGAACAGCACACACCGTGCAGGATGGAATAGTCCACTTGGACTTCCCTGTGTCCCTGGTCAAGGTTGGAATTCTATGATGTGACTGAACCTTCTAGTAAATATACACAGATTACCAACAAAAAAATAATCGTTAAGAGGCATAAAGAGAATCAAATATTTTATCAATACAAAATGCTCATATTCTAACACCAAGACCCTTAGAGACGAGTCCAAGATGTTGCAAAGAAACTGTCTCTTGTGACTGGATGGACAGGAGACATTCTGGAAATGGTCCAGCTCCTGTGGGAAGCTTCCCCAGACTATCAGTATTGGTCACCGTAAACCCCCATGAGCGCACTTGCCTTCTGGATGGGAAATCAATAAGGACAAGGACTTTAGAAATTGAGTGTGACGTATGTTGTCATGGGGAATCTTGAACCAACTCTCTAAGCCGACAACAAACGCCTGCAACAGCCTGACTTGGTGCAGTCTGCTCTTGGACGGTTGCTGGTATCTGGGAGGCCCAAGGTTTGGACCACTGTCCTTTACAGAAGCACACCAGTGCTAGGCCAGCCTCTGCACTTGCTTTCTGTTCAGTTTGGAATGCCAATTCCTCCTTGTCCTCTGAGGCCTGATGTAAATGTAGCCTCTGCTTCGAAGTCCTCCTCAAAGCCCCTCCCCCTCCACATTACGGCTTCCTTGAGCTCCTTCAGAACACAGTGCATACTTCGAACTCAGTCACTATACTCAGTGCACCGTGTGTGTGTGCGTACCGCTCTTCCCACTGGGCCGAGAGTGAGAGCAAGGTGCGTGTCCTACTTATTTCTAGTATCTCTGGCATCTGGCTGCATGCCCGGCACAAATTAACTGCTAAGTAACAGTGTGTAAAACTGGACAGAAAGACAGTAGTCACTCATAAATGCTGAATGAACGTTGACTGAATGTTTATTTACTACTATTTTATTTCTTTCCCTACAGCTTCCAAGGCATAGCAATTGGATAAGTAAATGCCAAACAAACTCCCAAGGTCTCATGAGTATCCCCATTCTATGGATGAAGAAAATGATGGATAAAAAAATAGAAATTCACTGAGATGATATTACCTGCCCAGGGTCACACCCGTAAGCAACAAGTATTTGAACTGGGGCTGCTTGAGTCTGAAGACTGTGCTCTTAATAATGACATTATCCTGCCTCCAGGTTTCTGACTATGTTAGGAGACAAAAGCCTTAAGATCTGGAATCTGTTCTGAAAGGCATTTCAAAACTGAGTGAGATAGAAAAGCTCATAGCAAACTCACCCAGTTTTACACCTGCCCAAGTGAAAACGGGTTCTCTTTGATGGCTTACAAATAAAACAAAACAGAACAAAAACCTATCAGGGAACTTTTAAATGACATGAACCATGCCTCCCTGCCATGTCTCTTCACGCTCCGAGGGAGTCTTGCTGGAGAGGGGTGGGATTAATAGCTTTAAATGGATGATAAATACATCATGTTTTGAATGGAAACAAAAGCATCAACAAATCCTTTGATCATCAAATCAGCATACACGAAATTAAAATAAATTAGACTTGGAAATGATAAAGTTATGATTACACGAATGCTAATTAAATTAATATTGACAGTGTTCTAGGCTGAAGTCAAAAGGAATCTGGCCCCTGCTCCCTCCATGGTGCTCCCTGGCAGAACGTAAGGCCACCTCAAGCAGAGTGACATTTGGGATGGGAACAGAAGCAGACAGATGCCTTGAGGTGACATGTGCCAAGATTGCCAACTAGGCACAGACTTCCCCGGTACCCTAGCTATAGATGAAGGGCAACCACACCTGCCCTACCCAGAAACTCAGTGTTCTCACGGCCCCTTGCCGCCTACACATGGACTTTCTAACCCACCACCCCACTTTAGTGCCCAGTGCCAGGCCAGACCTGAGCTTTACACGTGGGCAGAGCCTCCCTCTTGTTGCAATCAAGACCCCTTTCAACGCCTCCTTCTGCAGGGGAATTTCCCTAATCCTTCCAGCCAGAAGAGGATGTTCTCTCCTCTGAATCCCCAGATATTCAGCAGCTTCTACCCCATGCCTCTTTCAGTACATCTGTATCTACCCAGCTATTGCTTACCAAGCTGGGTGCCCCATCTTCTCTGTAACACCCATTTCATCATTTGGATCCTGGCTCAATTATACTCCCCGGGGAAGCTTTCTGTGACCCTCATGATTGGGTCAAATCCCCTCTGGAGGCTCTGATTCTGTCTTGCCCTTCCTCATTATAAAGCCTTTCTTATTTACAATTTGACTTGTATTTGAGGAATCATTTGATTATCATTTTCCTTCACAGGAGTGTGACCTCCACGAAGGTGGAAATGTGTCTACTTTGCACATGGTTAAACTCCAGTCCCTAGCGCGGTGCTCAGGATGTCACAGACTCAAAGCTGGTTGAATGAATGAGTAGATTAATTAAGGTAATATTTTTAAAGCATCTTGCAAATTTTGTCATAGTAAACACTCAATAAATAATAGCTGTGATATTATTTCACTATTATCATTTATAGTGAAGGTGAGGAAGCGTATACTTAGGGGTTTGCAAAGACATGCCCACTGACTCCTTCTTCTTCCCTTCTTTCTCTTTTGTTCTTTTTCCACTTTTTTCTTTCCTGGCGTACAGTACCCTCAAGCTGTGCAAAATAAGCTTCTCTAAAATAGTCAAGATTTCATAAGAGAGTAGGTCTAAAGGTCTCAAAGAAACCCCAGCAGCCATTAAATACAGTGTGACCTTATTGTGAGTTTTGCCAGGTGCAAATGAGATAACACAGGATACACCTAAGCTCCAAGGACGGTTCTACACATGCCAATCTGTGCAGAAGCATATGGTCTGCGCCGAAAGCCAGCCTTTATCTCCCACGCTCTCGTTAGTCTTTTCCCCATGAGACCACTCATGATCAAGGCCAGGATGGATGTCTCAGGGCTGAGTGGAAAAGCAGGGGCCAGGAGGACACCCTACCAAAGCCTCGGTCTCCTCTTGAGACAGTCACATGTCATAGGCAATTGGATTGGACGCTCAGAACTAGAAGTGCAATTCAATTGTCTGTGAAAACAACCCAATTGAGTTGCCCTGCTGGCTCCATGGGAAGCTTCATCATCCCGGGAGGAGTGACCCAGGACCCTTCCTTTACTTTTGACTGCCTTGAGCAATCGGTTTGCTCTGGGACACTTGCCATCTGAAGACAAGCAAATATGCAGCAAGTTGCACTTCCCAGCCATTGGGATAGTTAACACTGATTAGCTTTTACTGGATGGAATGGGCAGTGCATCTCACATGGGCGGTAATAAGCAGCAGAGTCAGTCTGTCCCTGATTCAGTATCGATGGTGTTGGCGTGACTCCTCCTTGCTCATAACAAGCCCCAGTGGTCAGGCACCAGATGAGGGACCAGCTGTCATATAAAACCCAAACCCAGAAACCACCTTGGGATGCATAAAACACGGGGGCATCTAGAAACTCTTCCCTTCCTCCCCATCTGGAAACATCTAGAAACACCTGGAAACCTAAGGTCAACTATCATGACCAGAAAGTACAATAGTAAACATCCCTGCTTTGTCCCTGATTCAGTGTAAACAATAAGGACAGACATGCCTTCCCCAAACACAAATAATTCACATGCACAAGTTTCCTATTGACTCGAAAATTTGATCTGAAGCACAGACTAACTACCTTCAATCTGTTTCTCTAGCCTCAGGGTCCCCCTGCTGCCAACCACTTTTTTAACTCAATTTCATGCCAGTGTTCAATGTTGTGCTGGATATAAAGGTTAAGCTGCCCCGATAAAAGAGATAAGTTCTTGACCTCCTATCTCATCCTTATATTAGCCTCTAAGATTCCTCTTTGCAATATTAAGGGGTTCTCAAAGGCTAGTTTGAAAACCACTGCACTGAATTACTGAATCATCCTCTCAGGAATCTGCATGTCTTCACCACCGTGGGAACCCAGTCTTGTTCTCCATGGAGAATATGGGCCCTCAGGACTTATCCTCAGTCAGTTCCACGGGGCACAACTTGTTGCAGAATCAGGGCTTTTGAGGATTCTAGCCCTGGGTTCATGGCTGGCTGCCCCTGGACAAGGGTGCCCATGAAAGAGAGCTTGGGGCTGAAGTCCCACCCTCTATCCCCCAAGCCACGGATCTTGGCATACAGTTTCCTGCAACTAGGAGCAGGGACACATTTTCCTAATTTGCCCACACAGCAACAGCTCCAGCTCAGGCTTTGGGCTTTTGTTTTGTTTTGCTATACGTGTTCAGGAAGCCCAAACACAGCAAAAAACAGTGATGGCGAGAAATGAACAGGAAAAGCACTGAATGGAAGACTCAGGTCAGATTTGGGACGAGGATCAAGTTTGAAAGCTTAAAAACCTTCTCAGTGAAAACACAAGTTATTCTTGTTGTTTTTAAAACAAATATTTGATGGAATTACTGTGTGCCCATACTTGGTACAGCAACTGGATTTTATGTAAATAGATGGAGAAATGAATTGATCTGAGTAAAAAGATAGGTTCATTTGAAGAGACTGGCCCAATAGACTCACAATTTCTTCCTCTGAGGCCAGCCACCTCCCAGGCCACCTTGAGGGCCTGTCCAGGCCTGCATGAAGCCTGCTGAGCTTGCTACTGAACAAGCCCCTGGCGCCCAGCTGACCTCCGGTCTCCCTGACTATGCACTCAGCACAGCACAGGCAGGGCCCCGACTCTGCTCAGGGGAATTAACAGGCAGAGGTGAAAAAATGATCTGCAGTGTTTTAATTATTCTTTAATTATGCTCCACATCATTACCTCAGCAAGGATTCTTGCAGGGCCTGTCGCGCTGCCAGGGGAGAAGTTAGCGGGGGAATTAAAGGATTTCTCTCCCAACTGTCTGCTAGTGCATTCACACCCCAGGTTTACAAAGCCTTCTCATCAGTCCAATTGGGCATGAAAAGGCAGAAGAATGTCCATCCCTCAAAAGCCCATTGGAGGCCGGGTGCAGTGGCTCACGCCTGTAATCCTAGCACTCTGGGAGGCCGAGGTGGTGGATTGTTTGAGCTCAGGAGTTCGAGACCAGCCTGAGCAAGAGCAAGACCCCGTCTCTACTATAAATAGAAAGAAATTAGCCAAACAACTAAAAATAGAAAAAAAAAATTAGCCGGGCATGGTGGTACATGCCTGTAGTCCCAGCTACTCAGGAGGCTGAGGCAGAAGGATTGCTTGAGCCCAGGAGTTTGAGGTTGCTGCGAGCTGACGCCATGGCACTCTAGCCGGGGCAACAGAGTGACACTCTGTCTCAAACAACAACAACAAAAAAAGCCCATTGGAGTAGAGGCAGGAAGAGAAAGGGGACTTTGAAAGTGAAAAGTGAAAGAAAAATTCAATCCCAGCCTTTCAAGTTCTCCTGGGCTCAAGATTCCTTTTCTTTCCTCTGGCATCTGCTGCTTCTCCCAGAGGCTGAAAGGGAATATCTCTCAGGCCACAAGGCAGTGCAGGCTTTGACTTAGGCAAGAAGGGAAACTTCTTTCTCGGGGATGGTCTAAATACCCCTGGGGCTGCACCCTAAAAGGACAGAGGGTGGCATCTTCTGGAGATTAACCCTAGATTTGGGGCATTTGAAAATGGAAGAGTCTTATAATTCTTCTAGCCAATCACTTACAATTCTATCATGTCTTTGAAACATCTCGTCCAGCCTCTGCTTGAGGGTGGGGGAAGGGCTCACACTTTACTTGACAGCCCTTCAGGCTGCTTAGGCACTTGCACTCTGCAGCAGATTCTTTTAATTGCAACAATCCATTCACTAAACAACTGCTTCAGAAGTAGGTTTGAATCCGAGGCTCTGTCACTTACTAGCTGTGTGATCAGCAGCAAGTAGGTTAATTTCCTCGAACCTCAGTTTCCTCATCTGTAAAATGGGAATTAATACCAGTACTTACCTCTTTGGGTTATTATAAAGATAATTTAATTCAAGATATGCTGGCTGGGCGCAGTGGCTCACATCTATAATCCTAGCACTCTGGGAGGCCAAGGCAAAAGGACTGCTTGAGCTCAGGAGCTGGATACCAGCCTGAGCAAGAGTGAGACCCTATCTCTACTAAAAATAGAAAAATTAGCCAGTTGCAGTGGTGTGCACCAGTAGTCCCAGCTACTGGGGAGGCTCAGGCAGGAGGATCACTTGAGCCCAGGAGTTTGAGGTTGCCATGAGCTACGACAATGGTACTGCACTTGACAGGGTGAGACTGTGTCTCAAAACAAAACAAAAAACTGGATATACGGCTTTGTGACATGCTAAACCATATGTGAATATATAATATATAGGATATTATATACCATATATTATGGGATATAACATACCACATGTTATAGTATAGAACAGTGACCTTTTAACTTTAGATGGGGCATCCTAGAAGGCCCACTAGACCCTGATTTTTAGGGTCTACAGGGATCATGTCTCTTTTTTGTTTACCTCTGTATTTCCAGAACATAATATGGGGCACAGCACATAGGGGGCCCCCAGTAAATATTTGTTGAATAAAATGAGTAAACAAACATGGGAGACATAATAAAGTATGGTAAATGCAGTGATAGAGGGAAGCCCAGAGTGCTATGGGAAGACAGGGGAGAAGGAACCCTGCTTCTAAGAAACCTCTGTAATTGAGAGCTGAATTAAGTCACTGGTTCTACACCGGCCACCTAGAACATTCCAGAGTAGTGGGTCTAAGACCTCTTACTATATCCCCTCAAGTCATTCCTTATAGGATACAATTTTTCTTCTTCCTAATTCTTTGCCCAAATTCATTACTCCCGTCCCATCCCCTAAGGACAGCAGTGTCGTTACGACTGTGTGATCCAGAACTGGACAAGATGTTCACACTGTGGCCTATCCAGCATCATTCCAGCAGACTCGTTGGCTACAACCAACAAAGCCAACACTCCCACAGGTTCTCAGCACCAACCCTGTTTTTTGAGTCTACACATGACTTCCCTGTCTTCCATATTTGCTTGATATATTTATGTGTAACCTGCAATGTACATATTCAAGTTAAACTAAACTAGCTTCATTTTATTTGTTGATATAGGGGACCACTGGGTAACTGTGGTTGCCTTGGCATTTCACAAAACCAGGGTTGGGATGGCTGACAGAGTGGCTCGCCTGAAGCTAGGGAACTGAAACATTATTTCTTCATGAGCTGAAAGAAATTCCACCCCAGCCATGGCATTTGGTTTAGGTGTAGATCTTGGGATATCGTTACATAGAACAAGGGGCTGCCTGGTTCAGAAACGTCTTTCCCCATGTTTGGGCCACATACTGCCATTGTTGCATGAGATGATTCTAGGTGGGGCTCAGATGTCTGTTACATAATGTTCACGGCTGAGTGTTTCTTTTCATTTGTATGAGATAAACCATAACCAGTATTTCAAACTCATGTTTTCACAGATATTATGGCTGTTTACTCAAATTAAAGCTTAGAGATGAGTCAATGTAAAAAGAGTATTGAGTAAATGGAAACACAGGTGATGCACAAATAGAGCCAAACTCCAAGGACGGTCTGGGAGACCTAGAAAAGGCTGTCACAGCACTGTCCCCGGGACCTAGGAGACTTGGTCTGTGTGACTGTGATTGCACCAAGCCTTAGTTCTTTATTTGTGAAATGAGGGTTGATAATTTTCAATCAACCACCACCTACAGATGTTTGTGGGGATAAAGTTAGATAATATGAACAGTGCCTGCCATTTACTAATTGTATTTACTAAATTCTAGCACAGAGTCAAATTCTTCCTACGCTTTATCTATTCAGTCTTTACAACAATCTTATGTGGTAGGTGCATTTAATCACCTCCTTCTACAGAAGAGGGAACTGAGACTCGGGAAGAGATGGAGCAATTTGACTAAGGTCACGCAGGTAAGAGGAAGACCCAGAATCTAAACCCAGGTCTCCCAGATTCTAAAATCCTTGGTCTTCACCACTGCCGTGGTGTGAGTGGGAACTTGTCTGCTTTATTCATTGTTGGTCCCCAGCACACCTGTAACAGCCCCTAACACACTGAAGATGCTCACCAAATGTGTATGTGAGAGAGAGACAGGAAGGCTAGAGAAGGGAAGGGAAGGGAAAAAAAGAAAGGAAAGAAGGAACAGAAGGAAGGTGGGAGAGATGGATGGACGAAGGGAGGAAGGGAGACAGTCTTTGGAAGACAGAAGTTAGTGTGTTCTGGCTATGAAAACAAAAGGTCAGGAGAACCAGATTCAATGCTTGGAGGTCAGGAGCTGGTGCAAATGCAGCTGCCATTACGGCTCAGGAAGGGAGAAAAGGACCTCCTTTAACCACTGACAGGTTGGTTCATCCTTGTTCTGTGCCAGAATAGTCAAATCATCAGAAGTGTCCCATGGAGGAACAAGGGTAAAGGGACACAAAAAACAGTGAGCTTTCACTGATAGGAGATCTTCAGGGAACATGAGTAATAATGTACATTTGGCCAATTCTCATTGAATCTATTGTGACACTAGTGTAACATAAACATCAATACATGTATGTCCACCTTCTAGTATGTTTACCTTCTAGTATTACAGAATCAAAAATTGGGGAGGATAATTACAAAATAATCTTGTCCTAAGCAAAAACCAAAAAATAAATATATAAAGATTAAAGATTTCTGTATGACAAAATATGCCATAAAATTTAAAAAATACATATATAAACTAGGAAAAATTTATACTAAGATATTCACAAGACAGCATTAATATCCAGACTAACTTTGAATATACTGTTGGTGAGAACATAAATGGACGAAGCTTTTGTAGAAGGTAATTTAGCAGTATTCATCAAAATTAAAAGTGGACAGGTCTTTTGATTCCTATTTTTTGGACTCTTATCTGTGGAAACACTTGCACAGGTGCATAAAAATGGGATCCCAGGGACATTCATAGCAATACTATAATAGTGAAACCTGGAGTCAACCTAAACACTCACCATTTAGGAGAATGTTTGAACAAATTATGGCACATTCATTCTATGGAGTCTATTCAAAAGAATAAAGTAGACCTATATAAACTGAAAAAAAGATCTCCAAGACATATTATTGGTCAAAAAATCAAGTTACAGAATAGCACATATGACATCATTTCCATTAAAAGATAATGTCTAAATATATGGTATAAATGCATATAAAGGGGATTGGAAAAATGTTCCCCAAACCAATGACAATGGTTAATTCCGGGAAGTGGAGTTGAAGTAGGAAAAGTTGAAGGAAACTTTCGTGGTTGACTCTTTATGCGTGGCTTCAATCAGAATGTATTCATATATTGCTAATATAAATTGTTAAAAGAAAAAAAAAGAATTTTATTTTATTTTTTTTTATTTCAGGGTATTATGAGGGTACAAATATTATGGTTACACTTTATGTCTTTGCCTCACCCAAGCGAGCATTAAAGGCATGCCCTTCCCCCCTACAATGCTCCCTGTGTCCTTTATTTGTGGGTTTACCTCCCTCCCAAATCCCCCTAATCCCTGGAGAGTATTACTGCCAAGTGATCACCCTAGTGTTGATCAGTTAATACCAATTTAATGGCGAGTACAAGTAGAGCCCATTCTTCCAATCTAGTGGTGCCTCACTTTGGATAATGGGCTTAAGTTTAATCCAGGAAAATATAAGAGGTGCTAGATCACTGTTGTTTCTTATGATTGAGTAATATTCCATTGTATACATATACCAAATTTTAATTATCCACTCGTAGATTGACAGGCACTTGGGTTGTTTCCACATCCTTGCAATAGTGAATTGTGCTGCCATAAACATTCGGGTGCAGATGTCTTTATCATAAAATGTTTTGTGCTCTTTTGGGTAGATGCCTAATACTGCTATTGCTAGATCGAATGGTATTTCTATATTTAGCTCTCTGAGGTATCTCCAAATTCTTTTCCACAGAGGTTGCATTAATTTGCAGTCCCACCTGCAGTGTAAGAGTGTTCCTGTGTCTCCGCATCCTCGCCAGCATTTGATGTTTTGGGATTTTTTGATAGAAGTCAATCTCACTGGGGTTAGGTGATATCTCATTGTGGTTTTGACTTGCATTTCTCTAATGCTTACAGATGTTGAGCATTTTTTTACATGTTTGCTGGCCATTATTCTGTCTTCTTTTGAAAAGTTTCTGTTCATTTCCTTTGCCCATTTGTTGATGGGGTTGTTTGATTTTTTTCTTGTTGTTTTTTTGAGTTCTAGATAGATCTGGTTAACAGCCCTCTATCACATGTGTAGAGAGCAAATATTTTCTCCCATTCTGTGGGCTGTCTGTTCACTCTAATGATAGTTTCCTTGGCAGTGCAGAAGCTTTTTAATTTGATTAGATCCCATTTATTTATTGTTGTTGCTGCCGTGATTGCTTTAGGGTTCTTCTTCAAGAATTCCTTGCCTAGGCCAATGTCTGAAAGGGTCTTCCCAATATCTTCTTTTAGAATTCTTAAGGTTTCATGCCTTAGGTTTAAGACTATTATCCATCTTGAATTGATTTTTGTGAGAGGTGAGAGGTGGGGATCCAGTTTCATTCTTCTGCATGTAGCTATCCAGTTTTCCCAGCACCATTTATTGAAAAGAGATTCTTTTCCCCAGTGTATATTTTTGCCAGCTTTTCAAAGATTAGATTACCATATGTGGATGGTTTCATCTCTGGATTCTCAGTCCTGTTCCAGAGGTCAATGTATCTGTTCTTGTGCCAGTACCATGCTGTTTTAGTTACTATAGCCTGGTAGTACAGCTTGAAGTCTGGTAGACAGATACCTCCCAGTTTGTTCTTTTTACTTAAGATTGCTTTGGCTATTCGAGGTCTTTTCTGGTTCCATACAAAGTGTAGAATTATTTTTTCCAGATCTGTAAAGAATGGTAATGGGATTTTGATAGGGATTGCATTAATTCTGTAGATCACTTCAGGTAGTATGGACATTTTAACAATATTGATTCTACCAAACCATGAGCAAGGTACGTTTTTCCATCTGTTCACATCTTGTACAATTTCTTTTTTTAGTGTTTCGTCATTCTCCCTGTGTAAGTCTCTCACATCTTTTGTTAAATATATTCCTATATATTTAATTTTCTTTGAGGCTATTGTAAAAGGAATTGTGTTTCTGATTTGATCTTCGGCTTGACTGTTATTAGCATATATGAATGCCACAGATTTTTGTGTATTGATTTTGTATCCTGAGATTTTGCTGAATTCATTTATCAGTTCTAGGAGTCTCTTAGATGAATCCTTGGGGTTTTCTAGATATAATATCATATCATCAGCAAAGAGCGAGAGTTTGATCTCATCTGTCCCCATTTGGACACCCTTAATACCCCTCTCTTGCCTAATTGCTGTGGTGACAATTTTGAGCACTATGTTGAATAGAAGTGGAGATAGAGGGCAGCATTGTATAGTTCCAGGTCTAAGTGGGAATGGTTTCAATTTTTTCCCATTTGATATGATATTGGCAGTGGGTTTGTCATAAATGGACCTGATAATTTTAAGGAATGAGCCATCTATGCCTATTTTGATGAGAATTTTTATCATAAAGGTGTGTTGGACTTTGTCAAATGCTTTTTCTGCATCTATTGAAAGAATCATATGGTCTTTGTTCTTGCTTTTATTTATGTGGCGAATTGCATTTATAGATTTACATATGTTAAACCAGCCTTGCATCCCTGGAATAAAGCCCACCTGGTCATGGTGAATTGTTTTTTTGATGTGCTGCTGAATTCTATTTGCTAAAATTTTGTTGAGGATTTTTTCATCTATATTCATAAGGGATATTGGTCTGTAGTTTTCTTTTTTTGTTGTGTCCTTTCCTAGCTTTGATATTAAGGTGATATTGGCTTTGTAGAATGAGTTAGGAAGGATACCATCTTTCTCGATATTGTGGAATAATTTCTGTAGTATAGGTGTGAGTTCTTCTTTGAATGTTTGGTAAAACTCTGAAGTGTAGCCATCTGGTCCAGGACTTTTGCATTTTGGGAGGTTTTTGATTGCTGCTCCAATTTCTGAACTTGAGATTGGTCTATTCAGATATTCTGTTACCTCCTGGGTGAACTTAGGGAGGTTGTATGTTTCCAGGAATTTGTCCATTTCCTCCTCGTTATATAGTTTTGGGGCATATAGGTTTTCAGAGTAATCAAAAATAATGTTTTGTATTTCCATGGTGTCTGTTGTGACCTCTCTCTCCTTTTTCATTTTTGGTTGAGTTTATTAGAGATCTTTCCCTTTGGATTCTATTCAATCTAGTGAGAAGGGTGCCAATTTTGTCTATCTTTTCAAAAAACCAGCTTTTGGTTTTGTTGATCTTCCGTATAGTTCTCTTGTTCTCAATTTCGTTTAGTTCTGCTTTGATCTTAGTTATTTCTTTTCTTCAACTTGGATTGGGATTGGGTTGCACTTCCTTTTCCAAGTCCTTGATTCTATTTATTAGGTTGTCGATTTCTAAACTTTCTGTTTTTTGGATATGAGCATTTATTGCTATTAGTTTTCCTCTCAGGAATGCTTTTGCTGTATCCCACAGGTTTTGATAGCTTGTTTCTCTGTTATCATTTAGTTCGAAGAAGTTCTTGATTTCCCTCTGTATTTCCTCCTTGACTCAGTAGTTAGTCAATAATAGATTGTTTAATTTCCATGACTTTGTGAAGTGGTGAATATTTCTGTTGGAATTGAACTCTAATTTTATACCATTATAGTCCAAGAAAGTACATGGTATAATTTCTATTTTTCTGAATTTGTTTAGGTCTGATTTGTGGCCTAGTATGTGATCAATTTTGGAGAAAGTTCCATGGGCTGATGAGAAGAATGTAAATTTGGCTTTATTTTGGTGGAATGTTCCGTAGAGATCTGTCAGACCCTTTTGTTCTAGAGCTCTGTTTAAGTGCATTATTTCTTTGCTTATTTTCTCTTTGGAAGATCTGTCCAGTTTATTCAGTGGAGTGATGAAGTCCCCTGTTACTATGGTGTTGTTGTTTATCATGCTGTTTAGATCCAACAGGGTTTGCTTTATGTGAGTGGGTGCTTGTGTATTGGGTGCATAGATATTAAGGATTGTAAACCCTTCTTGTTGGATCTTCCCTTTCACCAATATATAGTGACCATCTTGGTCCTTTTTTACTTTTGCTATTTTAAAGCTTATGTTATCTGAAACTAGTATATCTACCCCTGCTTTCTTTTGACTTCCATTCACCTGGATGAGAGTTTTCCATCGCTTGACCTTTAGTCTGAAGGCATCTTTGTGGGTTAGATGCATTTCCTATAGACAGCAGATACTAGGCTTGTGGATTTTTATCCACTCTGCCAGCCTGTATCTTTTCAGTGGACAGTTCAGGCCATTTACATGTATTGAGAGCATTGAGATTTGTGGTAGATTTCCATTCATATTGTTGGGTGAAATCCTGTTGTTTTGTTTTGCTCTTTGAGCCATCATGAAGTCCACATTCTAGGCTTTAACTCTTGAATGATTTTACTTCGAAGAGTGTCTATTATGCTGTTCAGTGTGTAATCCAGGTCTGAGTACTTCCTGTAGGGCTGGTCTGGTCTTTGAAAAATCCATCAATGATTGCTTGTCTGAGAAGGACTTTATTACTCCCTCATAGATGAAGCTTAATTTTGCTGGATAATGAATTCTGGGTCGGGCATTATTCTGTTTTAGTAGATTAAGGATAGGGACCCAGTCCCTTCTGGCTTGCAGGGTTTCAGCTGAGAAATCAGCAGTTAGTCTGATTGGCTTTCCTTTATAGGTTATTTGTTGCTTTTGTCTCACTGTTCAAAGAATTGCGTCTTTTGTGTTTACTTTGGTCAGTCTAATAACTATGTGACGCGGTGATTGCCTTTTCACATTGAGTCTCCCAGGAGTTCTGTGTGCTTCTTGTATCTGGATATCCAGATTTCTGGCCAGGCCTGGCATATTTTCTTCCAGTATTCCATGAAATAAGTTTTCTACCCCTTGAGTATCTTCTTCTTCTCTCTCTCTGGAAGACAGATGATCCTAAGATTCTGTTTCTTTACATAATCCCACATTTCTTATAAGTTTTGGTCTCATCTCTTGTTTCTAACTTCTTTTCTTCATCTGACTTGTTCAGCACGTAGACATTATCTTCAAGCTCTGAGATTCTTTCCTCTGCATGATCCATTCTGTTCTTGAGGCTTTCCACTGTGTTTTGAAGTTCCTTGCATTCCTCCTTCATTGACAAGATTTCTGTTTGGTTTTTCCATAGTATTTCAATTTCTTTGGAGAATTTTTCATTCATTTCCTGGATTGTTCTTGTGGTTTCTTTATGTTGGGATTCTATTTTCTCTTAAATTCCATTGTGTTTCCTTACAATCCATAATCAGAATTCTTCCTCTGTCAGTTTAATCGTATCATGTGCGTTGGTATCAATTGATGGAGATAGAATGTTTTCTTTTGGAGGTGACTTTTCTCTCTGATCTTTCGTGTTTCCTGTGTTCTTTCACTGATTCTTTCTCATAAGGCTACTTTGTCAAGGACTGGAGGTGCTGGGACTGGTTTATGGACTTAATTTCAGGACTCCAAAGGGATGTTCCTTGGCAGAGCTGAAGAGATGTGCTCTGGTGCTGTGCTGTCTTAGTGGGGTTTTAGCCTGTTGGCTTATCTCCGGCCTGTCGTCTGCACCTTCTGCTTATGGAGATTAGTGAGCTTCTTTCCCTTGCTTAGATTCCCAGGAGTTGGGTCACTTTTGTGTGTGTGACTCCACTATCGATTACTAGGTTGAGGTGGAAGGCACTGCATTTAGCTATGAGGTTACTCTCTCTTCTGTTTCTTGTATTTTGCATGGAGGAGTCAGTTGTCAAGGTATTCCAGAACCTTTGTATTGAGCTCTAAACCCCTCTAAACATTCCTCAAAACATTGGGCAATGTTTTGCCACTCCTAAGGGATACTTGAGCCTTGTTACCACTTTAGACGTGGTGAGAAGAGCAGCAGGAATCAGCATGCCTAAGACAGTATACTCCAGAAGTTGCTTGTTCTGTAGCTAGGAGAGAGCTGCTAATGTTATTCATGGCTCATCAGGCACTCTTGCAGAGCGATTCCTGATGGGTGTGTCAATTGGTGTAATTCCTAAGGACTCTGGTCGAGATTTTCCTTCCCAGACCACAAGCCCCTAAGATGACAACAGCCTGGGCACCAAGGGCAAACTTTTGTGTTATGGTCTTATCAGATGATCAAAACCGATCAGTTGTACCACATCAACAAACTTCCCCCTTTTGCTTACATCTAAGGATGTACTGATTCAGGCTAGTCCTATGGGGAATGTATTTTTTCTCCTTTCTCCCTTCCTTCAGGGGCAGAATCTGACCTGGAGGGCTGTGGGAGGTGCGCTGGCTGAGACTGCTGCAAGGCCCAGCCAGGAAAACATCTTCTCTCATTTCTTTCCTCCTCCAAGGGTGGGTTTTGCCCTGCCAGAGGGGGAGATAACCCACCAGACTGGGGGAAGGGCACCTCCTGGGGCTACCTGGCATCTCAGCTCAGGAAGTGGCTACCCTTATTATTCCACCCCTTCAAGGGCAGGGTTGTCTAGTTGGTAAGAAGTACATACATCAGGGCTGCTAGAGAAGCCCTGCCTAAGGCCCCAGAGGGACCCAGACCAGAAAGCAGCCTGTCCCACTATTCCTCCCCAGCAGATATGAGGTCAGTCCCTTTGGTATGTAATATCAGTGGTCTGATCGCAGTCAAAGGCCATCCACCACCTCTGCGGGGTCACAGCCCAGAGAACAGCTTCCCTTGTTCCTCCACACTACCAAAGGTGGGGAACTGTTTCTTTGGAAGAAGACGCTGGTTACCAAGTCACAGCAAAAAGGAGGCTGCAGGACCCAGCTGGGAAAACAGCCTCCTTCACTCTCTGCTCGGCCCTTCCCATTGTGGAGTCTGTCTGTTTGGCCCACAGCTCTGGCTACCAAGTCGCAGCAAAGAGGTGACCACGTGTCTCAGCTTATAGAGTGGCCTCCTTGGTTACTAGACACTCTTAGGGGTGTGTGCTGTCTCTTTGGTGCAAAATAGCCCAGCTGTGGATATGCAACAAACAGGCTGCTGTGGTCGTGGGTTTCAGATGTACACCCACACACTTACACACATACACACTCACAGAAAAAGAGTAAAACGGAAAAAGAAAAGAAAGAATAATAATAATAATAATAGATACAAAAAATAAAGAATGAAAATTAAGAAAAATGTACATAAAAGAAAAAATAATACAAAAAAATTTAAATATATATATATATATATATATATATATATATATATATATTTTTTAAAGCGACCCCTTTACTCCACCCAGAGGCAGAGACAGTCCCTTTGGCATGAGGCATGGGGGGGTGGGGGTTGAGTCGCCTGGGAGAGGGGGTGGTTATGTCATTCCGGATCACGGCTCTACAGACCGTCTCCTTTAGTTTACCATATTTTTGGCACACAGTGCCAGCAGCTGAATGGAAAGGGCTACCAGAGACCGCCTGGTAACTCAATGGAAATATCGATCTTTCTCCCTTTCGCCCTTTCAAAGGCGGAGCTTGAGTCACTGGCTGGGACAGACTGTCCACACATTCGGGAGAAAAAGTGGCTTCTCTCGTTACTGTCCTCCTCAAAGGGCGTGACCAGCTCCGTCGCCAAGGCAGGCGATGACTCAGAGCATTGCCTGGGCAACAAGTCCCGGTAGCATTAGGCTTTGGACTCCCAAAATGGTGGCTGCCCACCCACTGAGAGCGCTGGAGATGACTGCACCTGACGCACATATAGGGAGCTGGGTTTTGTCGCCACTGTCTCCCGGAGCTATCTCCCAGCGCCGCCCGCTGAGCCCACTGTTTCCCTAACACACTGAGTCTCACCAGATCAGCAGGAGGACTCTGTGCTCTGTCCCTCCCAACACCAAATCTTTGGCGATTTCCATGGGCAGAGCCTCCTTTATGATGTTCCCCTCCCCCGATCTGGTCCTGGCAGTCTCCTGTGGCGAGAAGCCTGTCTCCAAACTCTCTCCTGTGGGCTTGAGAAGTGTCTGATCGGGAAGCGCCTGCTCGGGACAGTCCCTCCCCACCTGATGCAGACCTAGCGCTGTGCACGGGTGAGTTCAAAATGTTTCCCAGCTCCTGTCTCCACTCCCCACCACTTGTCCACCAGCGCTACCACTTCACACTGACTTCAGGCACTTCCCTGCCTGCGTGGGTGTGGGGGTTGGTGGAGGAAGAGTCGCCTTCCTGTGGGTCAGATCACACTGCCCCGGCCAGCCCACCAGCGGCCCGGCCGTCCTGCGCTGCACTCCGCAATGCTTATCCTGCACTCTCCAGTATTTGCTGCCAATTTTTCAATTTGCCTTTTTTTTTCTGCAGCACCGCTTGTCCCTCACTGCTTTTCTGCAGATTCACTAAGCTGATCTTGTGGGAGAGCGCTTCACTTGCGTGTGGCTGTCCACGTTCTTCACCTCCCACTCTGGGGGCAGAGAGCCAGGAGGTCACCCCTAATCTGCCATTTTATCTATCAAAAAAAAAAAAAAAAGAATCTTAATTTTTCTGAGCACTCTTGACTCTACATCATTCCCTAAACTGAGATTTTTTTTTTTTTTGCCTTTAATTGCTCCTTTACTAAATCACAATACCTGGATGCTCCACGTACTTTACATACAGCAGATGCCTGCGCACGCTCACACGATTCACTTGTAACCACAGAATGCTGGAAGTGGCAAAGGCCTTGGAGATGATGTAACCCATTTCTCTCACTTTAGAGATAAGGCGCCTAAAAGCAGAGAAAGATTCAATGGCTCATTTATGGTCTCACAGGAAAAGAATGTCAGGGTAGGAACTAGGACCTGACTCTTTGGCTCCAAGTCCAAGGTTGCCCTGAGACACTGCGCGAGAAAGGCAAGTCCACTGCAGGCTGAGAGCCCGGGCCCGCTGATGGTCTCACCGACTTCCCTTCGCCAGTCACTGCCCCAGCTCTGCCCGCCACCCATCCACCAAGAGGAGGGAGTCTAACCCAGACGCAGAGACATTTCCCAAGGCATCGCGACTTATGCAACACCTGTGCTAAATCACCCTGAGCAGCTGCCCTGTGAAAATCTCAGCAAGTGTTCAACAGCCCTGGAAGTTTCCCATTTCTGACTTGGAGTGAGAATGAAGTGCAGCAGACAAGCTACCCATTACAGGGCCTGGGAAGACACGGTTCCAGACCCTTCTGGTGCTGCCAGGATTTTGAGGTCTACCCTCACCTCTCTGCCTTTGTTCTTAAATACACTGTTTTGCCTTCAGCGAGGTGTTCAACGTGCATGCTCTGTACTGGCTGAACCTTATTTAACATAGTTTTCCTTCAGTGGTGACTTGGTTAGCAGTAACACTCGCTGCCCAAGAGTGCTTATGTGTATCCCATAATCATTCCACTTTAGGTTTACCTGCCTCTGTGAAACAGACTCGTTATTAAAAGGCATGTAAATCTCATTGTTTTAACTTGAATTACATTTTAAATACTCTGGAGAGCATTTGATTTAGAAGGATCTTCTGAGGAATAATGTTTAAATGCAATCTAAATCTGCACTGTCCAATATGGTACCCGCTAGCCACCGGTGACTATCGAGCACTTGAAATGCAGCTTGTCCCAATAAAGATGTTTTAGAATAAAATATATGCCAGAAAGTTTTCAAAATATCTCATGAATAATTTTCATGTTGATTACATGTTGAATAATGATATTCTAATATACCAAAATAAATAAAATATATTACTAAAATGAATTTTCCTTGTTTCTTTTTACTTTTTTAGAATAGCTACTAGAGTATTTAAAATTTTATATGTGGTTTGCATCATATTTTGACAGCACTGGTAGAGATAATCAGTTTTATAACCTGGGATTTTTTCTAGCTAGTTCTCTTAAGCAGAAACCCATGTATTCTAAGACCATAGCCATAACTTGCAATCGTGGGTAAAAGTGGGGCTTTTGAAGGGACTACTTAATTTAACATTTGATCAATTGAGTGTTTATTTAATATATCAGGATGCAGTGCTCTACGGTGACTCTTGACCCCAGGGAGTTCACAGTCAAGAAGATGAATTAGGCCATCATGCATATGATTAATTAAAAATGTAAGCCTTCTCTATTGGCCCTAGACCTGAAAAGAAGCAGTTCAAATGTCTAAAAACCTGTTCTAGGGAGATGTATTCCAAAACTTCCAAGTTCAGATCACAGGTGTCTACGTGAGGTCTTGAAGGTACACAGAAATTACTGTGGAATTTGTAGTCCCCTAAGTCAAAAACAACAATGAAGGTGTAAAAGATTCTTTTAAAATTGTATTTTCATGACTTTTTTTTAAGAGAGGAAGAATTCAGCCTCTTTTATTGTCATGTGACTTACATGGGGCCAGGCACAGATTGTTCCATTGACCTCTCACTTCACTAAGTCCATGCTAAAGAGTGTATGCGAGTAAATGGAATTCAAGCATGCAGTCGTGAAGGCCTGTGGTTATTAATCTAACCTTCTAAAGATTGGCAAGTTTTTAAATGTTAAGCACTCGATTTCTATCCCTATGTAGCTAAAGGCTAAGGTGGAGTAATACTGTATACACACACCCCGCACTGACTTAGGTTCCTGGAAGCCAAGTTCATGCTACACGATCCCTCTCCTGGACTGCGGCTGATTGACCTGAGCTGAGCCAATGAGATGACTTTTTTTTTTTTTTTTCAATTCTGTTTGGCACTGGAGCAATAGACAGCCTGACCTAACTGCATACAGGGGGGATAAGCAAACTACTCAAGATTGGGGCATAGCAAAGGAAGCCAATGTGTCAAGACTGAGAGACACAGGGAATAAACAAAGATAAGGGTGTATATGGTGTTTAGAGACACAGAGGTCTTCCCAAACTTTCAACTGAATCCTTCATGAGACCCAGCTGACCTCTCAGCTCTTACATTCCTGGAGATACCCTGTTTTCTTAGGCTAAATTTCCCTTTTTGTCTGCCTTTTTCTGAAGTGGTTTCGATCTAGAGTCGTAATCAAGGTAGACAGGATGTGGAATGGACACTGCGTTTTCTACCTGTATGGGCAGAGTACGAGGAAGCAGCTCAAGATGTTCAGCCCTGGATTCTCAGAATGAAAGACAGGCAGGTGGATGTTCCAACATCGGCTGTCTATCCTCCTCGCAGATGGTCACTTTCACAGAGGGGCTCAGAAGAAGGGACATGAGCCGTGTTCCATTCGTCACAGGTGACGTGTTCAACTTGGCACTAAGTCCTTAACTCATGCTAGGATCCCGTGTCAGAAATCATAAGTCTCATGAGCCAGTTCAGATGGTGTGTCCTCCCCAAGGATGCCCTAGAGCATGTGAGCTGGATTAATCTGATGCCCCTCATCTTCCCACAGCCTTTCCTTTGTGCCTACACTCCAAACCTTACCTGGAGGTTATTCACAGTGTCTGTAGAGTCTGGAGACCTTTGTTTTTATGGATTAAAGAGGGCCTTGATGGTATGATACAACAAGGCTGTTTCCAGACTTTATGGAATCCTGTGTCTTTGTTCCCTATGAGATCAAGAGCGCCTTAAGGGCAGAGAGCACATTTTATACAGCTTTCTGTATTTCCCCTCACATGTTCAATAACTACTCCCACAACACCTGGTAGTTACTCAATAAGTGTTGATTGCTTGCTGCACTGAACAAATTTTCTCCCAAAGACAGATCATTCTGTTCATCCTCTAGTTTCTAGCCTTCCTCCTGCTCTTGCTAGATTCTACTTTTCAGCTTTTTAGAGCTGAATCTTTTTTTTTTTTTTTTTGGCAAATTTTGTTTTGTAAAGGACCAGATAGCACATGTATTATGCATTACTGGTCTCTGTCACAACAATTCAACTCTGCCATCATAGTATGAAATCAGCCATAGACAATACTTAAATGAATGGGTGTGTTCTGATAAAAGTTTATTTACAAAAATAAGTGGGAGAGTAGATTTGGTCCATGGGCTATAATTTGAAAACTCTTGTTCTAGAGGAAAACAACACATTAAATTTTTAAATAACCAAGAAGACCAAGAAGTATCCAATGAAAATAAGTTTGTCTCTCTTTCAGCCCAGACCCAGTCATTAAAGACAGCCATTGCAAACAGGTTTTTATGTATTCCTCTAGAAATTTCCCATATATGTGCATAAACATTTATGCACATATTTATGTCAATTTTAAACACTCATTGTACACACTATACAATATTCTATACCTTGAATTCATCCGATAATGATACGCCTTAGAGATTTTTCTGTATTATAGTATAAAGAGTCTATCTCATTCTTTCAAATAACTGCATGATCTTTCACTGTATATACATATCATACTCTATTTAACCAGTACGAATATTTAGGTCCTTAGAGATTTTGTTTTTCAACATAAACAGTGCTGCAATGAACACCTTTGAACAGCCTCCCCACCCCACATGTACAAATACACATGTTGGGTAAATTTCTGGAATGGGAACTTCTTGGGTTAAATGGCACATAATTTTGACATATATTGCTAAATTGCCCACCAGAGAGGGCTTATAATTTATGTTCTCATCAACATATGTATGGAAGAAGAAAAGCATTTTATTTAAGGTGCATGTATCTGTGCCAGATGAAGAGGTATTTTTATAGAGTATAAATAACCTATAGAAAAATCACTGCAAGGCTACATTAAATAAAAAGCAGCTGAATTTAGTGTAACTGCTTCACTCATCTCTTAAATTTTATAACAAGTAATTTAAAACTATGTGATAAATAGCATTAAAACAAATACCTTTTTATTGAAGGGAAGATTTAAGCCAGTTTTAAGTTGCAGCGGCAGAATGCTCCAGGCAGAGGGAAAGGCCAGAGCAAAGGCCCCAGGTGGGATAAAACTCAGCACATTCAAGACACAGAAAGAGGCCAGTGTGGCTGCAACATGGTAAGCCCTTTCCTTGAAGAGCTGTCCTGCTCCTTTTAGATAGTTAGTGCCTCATTGTAATTGGGAAAAATGCACTTGCTTATGTTGGCGCGAGGCCTGTGTCAATTGTAGTTTCAGGATTCCTAAGGCCTAATTATCGTTAATAAACTTGGCTCGGATTTCAAACACAAATGAAAACCCAGCCTCACTCTGTTCTCATTTAAAGCAGACATCCACTGCTTATTCCACTCTTCACGACTAAATGAGCCCAAATGAAGTGAAGCAAAACTATCAGTGCTAATGGCCACAAGAGGCTATAGACAAGGCTGCCATCACCAGTTTCAAGACCCAGAGAAGCAACCACAGATTTTCAGATTGGTCAATGCTGTGGTTTCACTCTTTCAAGTTGACTTTCAAATTTGGTGGAAGGAGTCGGTGCCTCAATGAAGCAGAGCTCACCCCCTGAGGTACAAACTGATCTAAGCGGTTCCTAGAAGAAGCGATATTGCCAGTTGGGCTGGAGTTTGAGGACTGTAGTGAGTGTGGCTGCCTTTAAACACAGCATGACTTTTTCCCCCAGTAATTATTAATAGTTTACCATTTTGGTCTTGGCGAAGAAGACACAGTTCACCTGGCAGCTCCCTACTTATTATTCTGTGACCTTGGATGGATTAGCTAGCCTTTGTCTGCCTCAGGTTTATTTATGAGATGATGATGGTAATAGCTAATCAAGCACAGGTTGCTATGAGGGTTAAATAAGATAACATGATTCTAAGTCTTGTATAAACCATGAAGGGCCACTTGCCTGTGAGGTGCCCTAATTATTAAAGATGTCAAGCCTCCCCACCCCCAACTGGATTTCTTCTCTGTTCCCGCTGGGCAGGAAATCTGGAGTATAATATTTTGATACATAAATATAACATTTTAAAATAAACTTGACATGTGCTATTACTATCCAAGTGATAATACCATTTTATGATGATTAATTAATAAATTCTCTGACGACTCCTTGGGGCAAATCATCGCCTTGTCTTCCTCATGATTTTTCTGTGGGCATCTGTGGAAACACAGTGAAGAGTTTTCCTCCCGAAATATTCCCATATGAAAATTCTGATTCCATTCTATTATACCTCAGCCATAAGGAGTCTAAAATACATAAAGCACAGCATTTATCTCTGAGCTATATTTTTATTTTGTTTATGTGATGGTCTAATGTCTGAGCTCAAAATAAATAATTTAGAAATCTCCTCAATGTCTCAAAATTCCTTAATTGATCCTTCTCTCGGCTCAGCTCTTTCTTCAGTGTTAAACTTTTCACACCTGACTTATAATTAGCAGCACACACGCACACACACACCACCCCCGGCTCCCTCCTAAGTTGAGGGCGTTCGCTTTCACAAACTCAAATGTTCGGTCTTAACAGCACCCAGGCTGCTGCTGGGATTCAGAAGTCATGATTTAGAGTCACTCATGCTGTTGGTAGCACCACTGGGAATAAATTGCATCCCCTGGCCTTTGGCTTCCAGATTCATAAAACTGCAAAGAACCATATCCATTTCCTTCGTTGGCTGGCTCTGGGAAACTAATGCCAGTGTTGCCAGCCAATTCAAAAATGCACGACATAATGTCGAAACCCCATTCTAAATGATGTTTTTCTGGTAGAAATTGTTTCTCCTGAGCTGATTTTAATCACATGCATCGCATAGCCAACCATCTGGCTAAGAATGCTAGGGTAACCAGAGAGAACTAGAGGCAGTATTTAGATTTATCAATAAGTAAATGTAAGACTGATGACGTTTCACATGATGTAAGGATTTTGTACTTTGCTAGAAGATCTGTCATAGGATTGATTCCTGTAGTGTGCTTTCCTGGACTACTTGAAATGTGATCCAATTTATGAAAAATCAATTCCCAGCTTAATTTTTGAGAATATATTTAATTCATAAGGCATTGGACCTTAGAAATTGTGCCTCTTGATTTTTTTCAAACAAGGTTTGCATGTCTGGACATATCAGAGTAGGAGTTTGAGGAGGTTCTATTGTGTACTCACGAGATATCAGATACACATGTGTTGGATGATTGAGTGACCGGTAAAACAAGTGGCTGGTTAGATGGGTAGGTGAGTAGACAGGTGAATGAATGAATCAGCAAGTGAAATAAATGAATTGGTCCTTTGAAAGATTTTCTGAATTGTCAGAAGGGAAAGGGGGTGTTTTCCATCTATGAGCTCATTCATGCCTTCGTGAGGCCCTTAGCTAGTCCACCACTGCATTCCAAAATGGAATCAAAGGAACATTCCTCAAAGGTCAGTATACCTGGGTGGAGGGATGACTGTCATGGTGAAAAATTTATATGTTTACTCCAGATTAGGTTAAATTTAAAAGTGACCTCCATCAAAACTACCTAAGCCAAAGTTACTGATGGCCTCCACCACACTGTTAAATTTGATGGTCATTCTGAGGGCCCACACACACTATTTCCCCACCAGTAACGTTTGGTGTAGATGATCCCTTGAAACTTCTTGATATACTTTACTCCCTTGGTTTCCAGAACTCCTCATTCTTGTGATTTCATGGACAGGTTTGCTGCCAGGAGCCCCCATCAGCAGAGGCCCGTGCTTCCACTCCAGCCCCCTTAGACCACTTCCTGGCCCCAGACGCCCTTTGCAATTCCCAACTGAGGTGTCTTTGCTTCCACTGGTGGTTCTGTCCAGAGTGTCTTCTATATCCACTCCCTTCTTAGGGAAACTCCATTCATTCTCTGAGACCTGCAATTACTAGTTCCTTATCCCAGAGCCATTTAGGAATCCTCTTCCCATCCTCTGATCTCTCTCCTCCACTTGGTTTCCCCCTCCATGGGGTAGACAGATGTAATAATAGGAGTGATCAGAACAGTTATAGGAGGGATGGGAGCAGTAATGGGAGTAATAAAAGGAGGAGGAAGAGAAGAAGACAGATTTATTGAACATTTACTATTATTAGACAATGGGCTAATTCCTTCACATTCATTATTTTACCGAATCTTTACAAAGGCAGTTATTATCATTGCTTTATAGAGAAGGAACCTGAGGCTTTGAGAGTGTGTTTAAATTACCTGGATCACTTGGCTAGTAAGTGGTAGAGGTGAGATTTGAAACCCAGGGCTAACTCTGTGCGGAGTTAAAATGCAAAACTACCACCCCCCACTGCCACCTCACGTTGTGTTAGATTTGTTAGTGTGTCCATTTTTCCTACCTCCTTCTGAAAGGCAAGGAGTCATCCTTATAGTTCTAATGCTTGTACTGGGTGTTTAGTGCATGTTTGTTAACTGAATAAAAGAAATTGGCATATTTCCTAGAGCAAGCATGGACTCGTGATGATCTCTGCTGGGCCTCTGCGCACAACTTTGGCAGTGGCCAGTGAAAGCCAGCTGGGCTCTGATCTACCTGGACCTGCCAACCCCAAATGGGGATGGGAGTCGGGTGGACGTCATTTCAGTGTGAAATCAGACTGGCTTCTGAGTGAAGAGGCCCTCTGTCCTGGGTATTTCACGATTTCTTAGCCATACTTCTGATTGCCTGATATACTTAGTTAGATATTTACATAGCAGAGTTTACTCCAGCAGAGAAAGACTGAGTGTGACCTTTCTGTGGCAAGCAGGTGAGCTTTTTGAAACAGACCCCAGTCAGATTTTATCTCAGTGGCTCTTTCACCTCCTGGTGAAACCTTGAAAAGTCTTATTTACTCAAGATGAACCCTGGCCTTCACTTTACTCTCAGTGAATAGCCAGAAATAGTTCAGTCCTCACACATCATCTTTCTTGACTTGTTCTCGTCGAAGTCAGCTCAAGACTGCCACCTCCATCTTTTCACTGCATTTATCAGTGCTAGACACTCCCTCAGACCTCCCTCTATCTTAATAGTCAAGACACGTATGCACCCTTGTCACACTGTAAATGAGGATGGCACCAGTAAGAACAGCGTGCATTTGTACAGTGCCTTGTGACTTACGAGATGTCTTTCTACCTCATTGCACTTTTCTCATATGGGTGTACCATGTTTTCTCTTGGAGCAAAGCTCTTAAGTCAGCTTAGTTGTTTCGAAGTTAGAGGGTGAGAAGCATGCCCAGCACAAGGGCTGCAGAGATGACTGGGACAGCATCCCTGCTCCCCATGCCCTGGCTGTGTAGGTGAGATAAAAATAAATAAACAAACAATCGCAGATGCTGAGGGAAGCACTGTTTAGAAAGGTAAGCATGAGTATACGGGGATGGGAACACCTCACCACTAGGGTTGATCACGAGGATGTGAACAGTGAAGAAGGAGTGTTCCTGATGGGAATACCAGGAAGGGGTACTTTTTTCATTATAGCAAATACATATTGAATGCCTACCACATTCCAGGCATGGGGGATATGACAGTGGATGTGACACCGTCCTCCCTCTCAAGGAGCTTACAGTCTAGTGGACAAAAGACTAGCAAACAGGTCAACCTAGTAGGAGCTTCGGAAAGCTGTGATCTTTTGAGACTTGTGCCACTGAATTATAATACCTTTTACTCCACGCCCACCTTGTCACTGCCATATACTTATCTTCTGGTCATCCCTTCTCCCCCATGAGAGATTTGGGCATCAGATTCATGGACATCTGCTTTGTGCCAGCCCCTGCCTTTTATGTGGCAACCCAGCTGCATCCCTGCTTCTCGTGTTCTAACAGCTCATCGCCAGTGAGACCTTCTTCTATTTGTCATCTGTCACCTATGGGCAGGTCACAACTTGGACTCTGTGATCACTCAAAACTTCTCCATGGCCATGAGCCTCAATTTCAGCCTTAGGTGCTGACTACGGACTCTTCTCCTTCCTGCTGTTTTCTTTGACTATCCTCTAAAATGCTTTATTGACTTTCCAGGGACCTCCGGTCTTGTGCTCAGAAGTGGTATGTATTCTGCCTTTCCAGCTACTCAAGGGCAAATGGTGTTGCCTCCATTTCCTGCCAAAGTACCTAATACAGTGTGTACTCAGTAGAAATCCATCCACCCTCCGTAGATGTTTATGGAGCACCGGCTAAATGCCAGCACAGTGGTGGACCTGACAGTCAGAGCTGCAGGGCCAGACCTTCCAGTCTGCTGGTAACTAAACATCTGGATCCACTATCCAAAGGTCATCTCTAAACACACTCATTAATAAGAAACTATTCTTATGTTGGGAGTTTAATCCATTTGCTTTCTAGTTAATTTTCCCCAGACTTCATAGGAAGGGGAAAATCAGGGCCCATCCTGTTACAATTCTACATTTGTTTCTTTTCTAAGAACCGCTGGAATGAGCGAGCTGAGAAATGCCTTTGCAGGCTCCAGCTATTTTAGGTAGACCTTTCTTTCTCTGCTTATAGCAGTTTTCTATACTTGATGCTTTGCACGAAACTCAAATTCCCATTGTAATTAAAGGGCTTACCCAGCCTCCGAGGGATCTTTCAAATGGTAAAGGAAGTCAAACATATTTCTAAAGCTAGGCCAGGAAAGCCCAGCAGCCTTGAAAGCATAAACACATGGCCTTTATAGTGACTGAGCAATATTAGGACAACAAATGATTATTCTAAAATTAGAGAAAAAATAGTACATTTTTATGTCATTCTTTAGAAGAATGATGAAGAAATGGGCTAGCATGTTAGTCTCCATCATCAGGATATTGCAGCAGCCAGAGCATTTTGTTAAGAATTTCAACGAGGCCATGTTGTGCCCCTATTCAAAACCCACACTGCTTCCCCCTTAGCTTCAGGATCAAATCTAGACTCTTGAAGCAGGCTGACAAGGACCTGTGTGATGAGGCCCTTGCTCAGTACACATCAGCCGCCGTGGGAGTCTCCTGTTGTCTCGCATAAGGCCAAGCTTATTTTTGTCTTTAGGGCCTTTGAACTTGCTCTTCCCTGCTTGGAATCCTTTTTCCCCAGATCCTTCTCTTACTGGCTCCTTCTTGCCACATGGGTCTCATCACCCAATGTAGTTACTCCCAGCCTCAGTCATTCTCCATGTGCCATCCAGTTTCTCTGAATGCTTAGCATGTATCACACTTGAAATTGAAATTATTTTTTGGCTTATCTATTTCAGTTATTTATTATCCCCCTTCCCCCTTAGACTGTAAGTCCCTTGGAGTAGAGATCTGGCTCATCTTGGCCATCAGTGAGTAATCAGAGCCTAGAACAGTCCCTGGACATAGTTGACACTCAGTACATATTTCTGGAATAAATGAGTTTGGAAAAGCTAAGTAATTTCTGCATCAAAAGGTCTTCCCAAGCCACAGCATTTAATCCATAGATAAATGTTGCTTATGGAGCAATTAATCAAAAACTTTGCTTATCATGCACCACCAATGGCAGGCCAATATGGAATGCTCACAACTCTAATGATCATTAGTCTTCCCAGGCACCATCCAGACACTCTTTTGGCTGAGGCGATTATGGGGTGCAATTAGTCAGTGAGAACACCACCAGCTACCCTGCAATCTCCACTCACAAACGAGCACAGCACTGGCAGGGTTCCGGGGAGGGCAGAGGCTGGCGGGGCTCCTTCTCTTTGGGCTGCATACTGATCATTAGAAAATTGGGTAAATGAGGATGTTTTTTGTAGAAAACAGAGATGATGATGAAGGGGCAATGGAAAATAATTTCACTGATGATAGGCTGAAGAACTGTTATATTGGCAGAAAGAAAACAATATCTTTTCATAGTTCTCCATAGTTTGAAACATCAGTCTTTAGCCAAATGTCCAGGCAGATCATAATTTATATGGGCTCAGTTGTGCAACCCTGGAGGGAAACACATTGTATGAAGACACACATGTGCATTTCAACCATGTATTCGAGGTGCCACACACATGTGCTGCATTTTTATGTGTACACTCCACATGGCTGCATACAGTTTACATTTTTTTTCAAATGTACTGCATGCAGTTTACATTTTTTTCCAGTGGCCAATGTAAACATATCTCAAACGATTATAAATGCTTGGATTAACATCAGCCAAGATATCTTGAGCACATATAAATTTAAATGGCCCTGTTGATTACATTTCCACTTAGAGCTGGGAAGCTGACAAATAAAAGGTGGTCAGAATTCAGAAAACTAAGATTTTTTTGGTCTTAGAATTTAGTTGCAGTATCTGAAATATCTGAATTAAAACAATCATTGCTAGCATTTATGGAGGACTTACTGCGTGTCAGGTACTTTGTGTATTAATACATGGTGTTGTTTTATCTTCACAATAACCTATGAAGGGTTTGATAGATGAGGGAGCAAAGCACAGATTCTGCCCAAGATCACGCAGCTAGTGAGGCTGGAGCTGGTTCCAGCCCAGCGGTCTGAGGAGCCCACATTCTCAGTTACTTCTCCCAACTGCCTCCTAAAATCATAGACCACCTTTTGTTACCTGCGGGTCCACAAACACTTGCACATCCTCCTGTGGCCCAAAGTGTCACTAACGCCTTGTTCCCAATGCTAAAGCACCACCACTGTTAATAATTGTCTTTGTAAGAAGTCAGAGTAGATTCAAGCTTGGCCCCATGATAATATAATTCTCAGCCTTAGGCAGGAAGGTGGATGGCCTGTAGAATGACAGCGTGCATTTTTCCATTCATTTCTTCATTCATTTCTTTAGTCCACAAATGCCTATTACATGCAACTTACTAAATGCTGAAGATGTAGAGGTAAGGAAGCAAGTTTACATTCTAACATCTATGTGAACCCAAGAATAAGTTAAAATATTAAGACAGTGATAAAAGGTATAAGGGGAAATGCATGGGACCTGGGCTTCCTGGTCCTGTCTGAGGGGCATGGCAAACCTCCCTGAGGGTAGCATGGGCACGAAGAGTGGAAAGCAAAGGTGGAGTGGAGGGTGGGGGAGGCGTGCTGCAGCCAGAGGGAACAGCAGGAGGAAACCGTGGGCAGTAGAAATCCCAGCCTATTGCAGAGCCTGAAGGAAGGGGGGAATGGCCAGAGTGTAAGGGGACAGGTCCAGAGAGGACAGGGCAAGGCTGGGAGGGAGGCAGGCAGCTGGCCCTGCCAGTCCCATGTCCCAGTACTTTACCTGCCTTAGCTTATCCGAGGCTTCCAACTACCCCACGAGGTAGGTGCTATTATGAGCCCCCTTTTTACAGATGAGAAACGTGTCACCCAAAGTGAGGAAGTCAATTTTGGTTTTGGTCACGCAGCCAATAAACAAAGGCTTCAAACTCAGATACTCCAGCTTGGAGCCTTCACTACTAATTACTGGGCTACACTGACAGGACACAAGGAAGCCGAGACACAGAGAAGTTTGTCGCCAGAGCATGGGCCTCCAACCACAGTCCTAGGCTGCCTCGTGGCTAAATCTAGGTGCCAGCTTGGGACCTGGCGCTCTTCACAGGGGAGGGGACACACTGACTTTGCTAAGGCAGCCACACCTTTGCCAGGGCTGGATAGACAGGCTGCTGACACAGGCCTGGAGAATGAGTGAGTGCAGAGGTCTTTACACTCTCCGCCCACCCTCTCGCTCTGATGCCGGTGCCAGAGGAGTGGGAATCAGGCATGAGCAGTGTGACCATTTCTTTGCCTTGTCCTCAGCATGCTCCCCTCTGTGCGCTGAGCAGTTCTTATTATCCAGCATTTCGAATGTCTTCTAATTGGACACCAAATTGAAACAGAAAGAATTTTCCAGAGACGAAAAAACCAATATGGTTCAACTGGGGAAATTTTTTCCTCCAACAAGTGTATGTTTATTCCCTCTGTGGCCTGCCAACATTTCACTTCTATAACAAGGGAACCGGGTCCCTTCTTAGAGCCTGATACTTGAGATGGCAGTGATTGCTGTCACCTTTGCCAAAGATATTCTGTTAGTCTTGGTTGTTTATGGGCTAAAGGAGAGCTCCCTTCATGGGCATCTGGCAAGGTACACGGGTAGAAAATAAACCCAAAAAATAGAGCATGCTACTTCTGCCGTCACCTGGCACTCAGAGCCTGACATGCAGGCAGCCCCTGGCATCAAATTTGGGCAAAGAGACTGGCATCCCATCGGCCAGGGGCGGGGAGCCAATGCCTCCCTTTCATCATCGTCTCATCCTCTCTACTTATTTTTTTTTTTTTTTGAACTAGCAGACCACCAAATGAACTCTCAGGCCAGTGCTTAAATTTCTTCTTTTGTTTCTGCAGATACCAGATAATATTTTTTATTGCAAGTGGCCTCTGCTCCTTCTGATGGCAAGCTTCCTCTGGCTACAGATAGACTCCTCAGAGCACCAGCCCAGGGCCCCATGCCAAGCTAGGCCTCCTTTTTGGCCCTTAGCAGAGAGATTCTTGATTTTGCCTCCTGGACTTTGGATCATCTAGTTGCCCTTGGCCTGGTGTTAGAAAGCTCCACAGTGAAAAGGGTTTGTCTTTTCCTTTGCACCACTGAGCCCCTGCCCGGGCTAAAAAGGTGCCGAGTTACAGTATGTTTCTCTGCTGCGTGTTAGAGCGGGAGCCTTCGTCCTATCCTGTGGCGAGGCTGTCAGCGGGGACCCCGAAGCCCCGGCTGCACATTTCTCCTGCCCGCTGAACTGACCGCACCCAGGAGTGCTCTGCTCTCTGCTTTGGCAGTAAGACGGCTGCACCTTAAAGCTGACAGAGCTGAATTTTTATTTTTATTCCTTATGTGTTTTGTCCTCCTCCCAGATCTCCCATTTCCTCTCTAGATACAAAAGGGTTAAGAGTGGGATGAGGGTTGCCAGCTGGGACAAAACGGCTTCAGTGTCCTCTCCCTCCCCTTCCAGCCTTCTGTGTGTCCCTGTTCTCCACAGGAATTTCTCAGGGGGGCTGAGCCTCCTACCGGAGTAAAGAGGGGAGAATTCCTATTTGACAATTGGCCCAGAGATTATGACGATCATAGGAAATGTTCCCCTGGGATTCTGAAATATGCATTCCCATAAACATCAAGCCCTGTCCAAATATAGGCTACCTTTTTGGGTCAGGATATCCCCACTACTGTCTGGTTATTTGGATTTCAGCTGTGTTATAAATCTATCCAATTAGGTCATTTCACTTTCTCCTTCCACTGCTGGAACAAGGAGTAAAGCAGATCTTGGAAGACGTTTTATGAGTCTATGGTGAGTTTGATGCGGGCCTAACCAGTTTAGCCTAATACTTAGTATAACTTAGTAATGCAAATGCCTCTTGCTCCCTGGGAGCTAGCTGAGTGCAGAGGTATCATTCTATCAAGGTGTGCACTTCTTGTGCTGAGACGTTTCCTGTCCTTTAATCCTAAGGGGCAGACATTACACTGGAGGGTAGCCATAATTAGTTATGAGGCTGAGTTTGGCCCTTGAACTGAGGAATCACACTTGTAATTTTAAGTCATACTTATGTGTGTGTGTTTGTAACTTTCAATTAAAAAAAAAAAACGCTAAATGAAGTAAAAAGAAAACCTACAGAATGTGAGAAAATATTTGCGAGCCATATATGTGTCTGGTAAGGGTTTAATATGCAGAATATGTAAAGAACTCCTACAATTCAATAATGAAAAGACGCTCTAATTTAAAAATGAGCAAAAGACTTCCTCAAAGAAGATACACAAATGGCCAATAAACACATGAAGAGACAGCTCAACACCAGTAGCCATTAGGGAAATGCAAATGAAAACCATGATCAGATACCACTTCACACCTACTAGAATGGCTAAAATGAAAGAGAGACAGTAAGAAATGTTGACTAGAATATGGAGAAACTGGAACTCCTATACATTGCTGGTGGGGTTGTAAAATAGTGCAGCCACTGAGAAAAAAAATCTAGTGGTTCTTTCAAAAGCTAAACAAAGAATTACCACATGACCCAGTAATTTCATTCCTAGGTATGTATCCAAAATAACTAAAAGCAGAGACTCAAATGGATAATTCATTGCAGCAGTATTCGGAATAGCCAAAAGGTGGAAACAACCCAAGTGTCCATCAACAGGGGAATGGATAAATAAAATGTGACATATATATGCAACAGAATACTATTGAATCATAAAAAGGAATGAAGTTCTGAAACACGTAACATGGATGGACCTTGAAAACATTATGCCAAGTGAAATGCACCAGACACAAAAAGACAGATACTATATGATTCTACCTATATGAAATATCTAGAACAGGTAAATTCATAGAGATAGAAAATAAAATAGAGGTTACCAGGGGCTAGGGGGGAGTGGAAATGGGGAGTTATTGCTTAATAGATACAGAGATTCTATTTGGGTTGATGAGAAAGTGGTGACAGTTGTACCATATTTTGAATGTACCTAATGCCATTGAATTATACACTTAAAATGATTAAAATAGTAAATTTTGTTATATATATTGCTATAATAAAACACATGTACTCACCATTAAATTTGTAATAATCGATCAAAACTTACATGCACATATGGAAGTAACATTCGTCAATGTCGGGCAGGTGGGAGGGGGGCAGAGGGGATGGTAAACTCACACCTAACCTGTGCGGTGTGCGCTGTCTGGGGGATGGGCACACTTGTAGGTATCTCTGACTTGGGCAGTGCAAAGGCAATTTATGCAACCAGAGTGTTGGTACCCCTGTAATACTGTGAAATTAAAATTTAAAAAACATGAAAAATATTAGAAAGAATAAATCTAAATAAATATTTTGACAATCAAACTTCTCTAGTTTCTTTAGCTAAATAACAGAGTGAAAACTCAAAACCAAATCGGACTTTTGGTTCACTGCTTCATCCATTACAACATTTAGCCTGATTTGTCAGTGTCCTTAAATTATATACTCACTGATTTGTGCAAATCATCTCTCTTTCAATTCTTCCAATGTTTATAGAATGCCTAGTAAGTGCTCAGTGATCAAAAATTGGTGGTGAGGGGTGATGGAAGGAACACATTTCAACATGGGGTCTATGTCAGGTTCTGTGCTCAAAGGCTTTTTACGGGTTGTGTGAATTAAGCTTCCTTTCAATGTTTTAATCATTACCATCCCCATTTTAGGGCTGAGGACCCAAGACTACGAAGGTTCTGTGAACTTGCCCATGGTGCTGGTAGTAAGTAGCCCAACTGGGATTGGAACCTGGATCTGCCAGAATCAAAGCCTTCCATGCCTCTTGATGGTTTTTCTCTCATTTTCTCTCAAATTTCCTTGGAGTTTTGGCTCCCTCCATTGTCATCAGGAACCAGGGACAGTTTCAGAAGGGAAAAGAAGCCCCTTGATGGTGGCTCTGAAGTTCATGGTCAACCAAGGTTGCCCGTGCTCTGGGTGAGAGCAAGGGTAAGATCTTGCAGCAATTGCCCTGCAGCTGGCAGAGCTCTCCCATCCCCACCGGGGGTTTGTCTGCAAGGATGACAACTGGATAGTACTGGCACAGCAAATAAAAAGGCAGCCGTAACAAGCGAGGGGAGCCATAGGCCCCCAAGGCCGGGATCCACGCAAGCAGCAGGTGTGCCCTCTGCTTTCCACAGGTTGCCAGACGGGACAGCAGTAGGTTCTGCCAAAGGCTCAGCTCTGTGATTCATTGGTGGCACATTCCTGAGCCTCTGCAAGCTCCTTCAGGACTGGGAAATGATCAGGGGGACACAGAGAGGCCCTGCAGTCCAGACCCTGCCAATCACAGGCCTACTTTGCTACAGTGAGCAGGTAGGCTTAGTGGAACAGGGAGCAGGACAAGGTAGGGAACAGCAAAGGGGAGTCAGACTCCTGCCAAGAGCCAGGAGCGAGCCTCCGCTTGGCATCTCCCCAGCCACACCACCCTAGATTCCACCTCTCTACTGCTTCTGTTGAGTCTGCCTTGAAGAATTTCTGTTTTCCCCTGCAAGCATAGAAGCTTTGTTCCTGCATTCATATCAACTTTATTATCTCCGCATTTGGGGAACCAGTATATTTCCAGATCAGCAAGAGGAGACGGGCAGCTCGGGAAATGAGTATTTCCACTTACCACTGAATTTTCAGTTCATTGCAAAACAGTACGCTCTGCCTTCATTTACTCCATCACATGAAGTCTTAATGCACCTCACACTCTAGCGCTCATTAATACTGCTAAGGAGCATTTGCAAAGTATTTAAAGTCGGCCCTCTCTCCCTTTCTCTCTGCTCATTCCCTGTGGTGCAGTCCAGTTTCTGGGAAGAAGCTGGATCAATAAACACGTTCTTTCTGTCTGTTGAGATTTTCTGTCTTCCAATTAGAAGAGAGCAGCAAAACATGCTGCTTTATTGTATAGAGACAGCAGTCAATTTTGGCTTGATGCTGAATGGGAAATGCTGATTTTTCAGATGTTTTGTAACAGAAACAAACAAAGCACCCACTTGGAAAGCAACAGGATTTTTCTTAGCCAAACTGCACACAAACGGGTTCTTTTCGGCAGCTCAAGGAAGGAGGAAGCAAGCAGGAATATGGCCCTGGGGGACTCAGCCAGCCACTGTCTCAGGCCTGAGTGTGTGATCCTCTGTGAAGCTGCAGCACAGAGCCTGTCTGACAGTCTCCTGTCTCCTTCCCCACGTGGTCTGAATCCTTTGCCTTAGGGAGGCAAAGTGCCGACATGCATACACCACTGCAAGAGCTGCTCTTCACGAGCCTTTCCTCTGAAAACTGGGAGTCCTCTGAGGTCTTTACACTTTTGAAACCACACACAGGCCTTCTCATTTCCAAGCAGACACTGCTTTGGATGCTTTGGGACTAAAAGCTTTTCAACTAAAAGCTTGAAGGCAGGTTAGGGAATGTCTCGCTTGCGGTTCATTGCTAACAATAATACAGTAAGGGAGAGAATAGGGAGCCTCTCTATGGGGAGAGAACAGGGAAGGAGTGGGGAGAGGGAAAAAGAGAAGGGAGGAAAGCATGGGATGGCTGGAAGGAGGGAAGAAAAATCACACTGGCCTGAGAGTCAGGAGACTTGGGTTTTACAGTTCTGCTAATTATAATTCAGTGACCATAGGTCAAGACTTACTCTCTCCTTTTTTTTTGGATGAGAAATGATTTAAAATCTCCTGAGTTTTTATCACATATACGTAACATGAAGGTCAAATTACAAGATGTTCATGAAGACACTTTGTCACCAGTGTAACCCAGATAAAACTGGGCCACCTTGGGGCCAGTCACAGCATGAAGCTATTTTGCATACACACATACACACAAATTTGACTCTAAAATGTCTTGAAAACAATATACATATTTTACCGAATGCCTCTTCGAGAAGTAGCAAGGAGGATTTGCACTACGCAAGATGGCAAACTGCTTAAAGAGCTTCATAGACATATCTCCCTTTTCCCAAAGTTCCTTTCTTCATGATAACTCTCTCCTATCTCCCAGCAGTTCAGCTCATACTGACCACATCTCTCACTGTCTCCTTCTCTTTAACCCCTTCCTCCAGCTTCCTAGAGTTTTCCCCCAGGCAGATTGATCCATGTGCTGGCTTGTGTACAGGGATCTATTTTCCCTTCTCTGACCTCCTTCAGGTCAGCCTTCCTACCCATCACTTGGATCTGTCTACCAAGATCCAACAGCTGAGCAGCGTCTACATGGTAGTCTCCTTAAAAGCTGGGAGCATGGAAAAATTATAATCATATACTTGTTGTTGTTATTCCTTGTTCCACCTTGAATAAGGGATTATTATCTAACAAAACCTGATTAGAACAGTGTATCTCAATAGCACAAAATCAGTACCACTGTGATCCAAGTTCAATAATTTATTGATAACCTATCATGTGTAAGACACTCTACAAGGAAAGTAATACAGCCTTAGAGGTAGATTTCTCACGTCGTCATAGCAAACCTAAATTAAAAATGTCACCTCAGACCCTCAACAAACAGATTTTACTTTAGGGTTCCCAGGAGTTTAAGCCTTACAAGTTGCTATGGCCTCACAATTCCATTAATATCACTCAGCAGGTAGGGGAATGAGACTAAGGACCATTAAGTGAACATACCCCCATCCTTATAGTAAGTGTCAGAGATGAGAGTTCAATCTAGATGTTAGCTTTCAAAGCCCTTAATGCTGTACCAGTATTTAAATTATAGCCCCCACTTCTTGTCTCTGTCTCTCTGTATCCACCTCTTCTAAGGACAGTCCCATATCTAGTCCTGTCTCCACTTCAGGGTAGACCTTACATGCGATGGATTTGGATTATGGAATGTGAATGGATGGGCTGCCATAGTCACAGTTTAGTTCCTTGTAACTTACAAAAACCCCTGAAATGACCATAACTCATGTCTTTCCTTTGCATGAGGCAGGATCATAAAATACACAGAATTCTTGCCCAACATTTCCCAAAGCTATCACCAACTGATCATAGCAGGCTTTTCTGCCAAACCCAGGTGAGGCACTAGAATCCTTTTCATCAGAGTACTCTAGGGAGCCACTACTTATTTTATGAGATGGCAGCTGAGAAGAAACCTATTGGCCTGGAACTAAGACACTAGCTCCCCAGTGAAAATACAGGTAAGTTACCTGGCAAGAAAAACTTATTTTGAAATGGTTGATGGCTCCCTCTGTTAGGTTTTCCTTTTTCCTTTGGCTTCTGAGACATCACATGCTACTTGTTTTCTTCTCACTGTGTTTGCCTCTCTGTCTCAGATTTCCTTGCTTCCTCCTCCCTCCTCCTCCTCCTCTTCCTCCTCCTGGTCTCTCAGTGTTGGTACCTCGGGGTCCTGTTTTGCCTTCCCTTCACCTCTCTAACTAACCCCCCTCCATGATCTCACCAAGCCCTGTTCTTTAAATATCTACACGTCCATGGTTCCCACATCCTGTATCTCCAAATCCCGATTTATCCCTTAAGCCCAGATTTGGAAGATCATAGGCATCTCAAATTTAATGACTAAGGGAAGACCTTTTAGTTTTCCTTCCCAACTTACTCTGTTGTGGTTCAAGCCAAATCTTCTCTCACTTAACCCTCACCACCATATCTATTAATAATAATTCAGAACAATTCCCACTGACTATATATATTCCATGACCTATTCCAAAAACATCACCTACTATAATATCCTTTCCTTATTTCTTCAACCACTACTTTAGTCCTAATCAGGAATATCTTTCACCTGGACCCTAATTGGTCTTTTTACTAGAACTCTTGTCCCTCTCAGTCCAATCTCCATACATAGAGCAGCCAGAGAGGTCTTTTAAAAATGTAAAGTGAACACACTGACCTCATTTAGAAAACCTACAGTGGCACCTCTTTATGTTTATAAATAATATAATAAAATATGAACTCCTTGCCCTGGCTTTTTGAAATTTATATTATCTATTTTTTTCCTATACCTTCAACTTCACCTCTTATAAATCTGTCCCTTTCATATTATATTCTGACCACAATAAACTTCCTCTGTGACTTAGAAAAGCTAAGCTTGTTTCTGCCTCAGGGTGTTTGCACTGGCTGTTCCCTCTGCCTGCAGTATTTCTCCCCTGGATCTCCATAGAAAGGCTCCTTCTTGTCATTCGTATATCAGCTTCTGTGTTTCCTAAACTGAAAAGTTGTTCCTGACCACTCAGTCTAAAGTAGCCATGTGTATTAGTTTCCTGGCACTGCTGTAACAAATTACCGTAAGATGGGTGGCTTTAAAACCCAGAAATTTATTCTCTCACAGATCTGGAGGCTAGAAAGCAGATATCAAGGCATCAGCTCTGCCACACTCTTTTAGCATTTTGAATATATTATCCCATTCCTTCCTGGCCTGCATGGTTTCTGTTAGGAAATTTGCTGATAGTCTAACAGAGAGTCCCTTATATATGCCGTGATGCTTTCCATTTGTAGCTTTCAGAATTCTCTATTTGTCTTTGACTTTCAACAGCTTAGTTATAAAATGTGCCTCAAAGATCTTTTTGAGTTGAATCTAATTGGGAGCTATTGAGCTTCCTAGATCTAAATGTTCATATCTCTCCCAAGACTTGGAAAGTTTTTAGCAATTATTCTGTTAAATAGGCTTTTTGTGCCTTTCTCTATCTTGTCTCCCTCTGACAACCCTGTAATGTAAACGTTTGTTCACTTAACGCTGTCCCATAAGTCCCGTAGTCTTTCTTCATTCTTTCTCATATTTTTTTGTTTCTCTGACTAGATTATTTCAAAAGAACTATCTTTACATTCAGAAATTCTTTCTTCTGTTTGATTTAGTCTATTGTTGAAGCTTTCAATTGTAATTTTTACTTCATTCATTGAATTCTTCAGCTCCAAGATTTCTGTTTGGATCTTTTTTTATGGTATCTATCTCTTTATTGAACTTTTCATTCAGATCATGAATTGTTTTCCTGATTTCATTGTTTTGTTTATCTGAATTCTCTTGTATTTCTCCGAGTTTCCTTAAGACTATCATTTTGAATTCCTTTTCAGGCACATTTCAAAAATAATCTTTTCTTTGGGGTCTGTTTTGGGGGATGTCTTGTGTTCTTTTGGGGGTGTCATGTTTTCTTGCTTTCTCATGTTTCTTGTGTCTTTACATTGATATCTTCACATCTAGTGGAATAGTCACTTTTCCCAATTTTATGGAGTATCTTTCATAGGAGAGATGTTTTCCCATAGATGGGTCCCAGAGTGCCAATTGGGTGCAATAATTTGGTTCTGGGTGGACTCAGTAGCTAGGGCTCCATGCAGTTTCTTCAGCTATAATTCTCATCAGCAATGTCACAATTGCTTCAGTGGCATAGACTGTGGGAATCTGTGATTGTAGTGGCATGATTTTGCAGGGAGTAGGGGTGCCAAGTTGGTTTTCAGACCTGGCAGATTCAGGCATGGTGGGCGAGTTGACCGTGTGGCTGTGCCTCTGGGAAGGAAGGGCTGCCACCAGCCTGGCTGTCAGGCTAGTGTGAGGGGGCACAGTTTGTGTGGTATATGTGGGCACAGTGGGTCAGCCAGACATGTGGCAATGTCTGTGGAAAGGTGAGGTCTCCACTGTACTGGCTATCAGGCTTGGCATGGGTGTGCATGGGCATCACAGGTTGGCCAGCTGTGTGTCATGGATGCCATGTGGGTTTGGATGCCAGGACCTCAGTCAATCTGTCAGACCTAGGCTCCATGTAGCCAGGATCATGGTGCTACAGGGACCAGTGTAAACATGGTAGAATGATGGCAGGGCCTCAAGGATGGAGAGAGGCAGTGGCTACTGGCCTCCAGGGTGGGATGCACTTTAGCAGTAGGTCTGGTTTTAAAATGCTCTGTGATGTAGCAACTTAGGTCTTGGGGGTTGGGGGGGTACACAATGTGGGCTCCTACACTGAAGCAGGGCAGCTGTGTGAGCTCCTTGCAACTATTCAAACTGAATTCAGGGCCTATCATGACTGGGGGACTTTCCTATATTAAGGACTGCTGGTGTCTGTAGTCACTATGAGTACCATTGGGGGCCTCCAGCTTATCTTTTTCCCATAAGAAGTTCCAAGCTGTCTCCAAGCTGATCCTGGCAGGGGAGACAGTGTGGCAGAGACAAGGTGCTTTGCTCTTCTCCTTATGGTGCTATTTGGGGCTTCTGACTTTCCACAGGAGTATTGCTACTCCAGCATCCTTCCTCAGCCACTCCAGTTGAAATATAGTTGTTTATTCAATGTTTTGGTCCCTTTTTGTGGGGAGTATGGGTACCGGGCAACTCTAGTCTGACATTGTCTTGTTGACATCAGCACCCCAATCTGCTCTTCTCTTAAAAGGATGCACTTGATCACACTTAGGGTCCACCTGGATAATCCAGAATAATCTCCTTTCCTCAAGATTCTTAACTTACTTACATCTTGTTGCCACATAAGGCAATAATCACTGGTTCCGGGTATTGGATATGAACTTGAACATATCCTTTTGGAGGCCACCATTCAGCCATACCATGCATGATGTATTGCCAGATTTTAACTGTTTATTACTAATTATTACTGTTCTCACTTATTTCTATATCAATTTGTTAGTGTAATTCCTGTCGCTCCACTGGAACGTAACCACCATGAGAGCAGGAATTTGGGCTGCCTTTAAACTGCTGATATCAAGAACAGTGCCAAGCACAAAGTAGACCCCAAAAAATATATTTTTAAATGACTGAATTGAGGATTAAATTAAGCCAGTAGTTTTAATGCTTATTTATGTACTTGTTTATTTGCTCTACAAAATCTTTCGCTCAAACCTGGTGCAGGAGCCAGACAGGTAGACTGAGATTGGTCAGAAGCTGAACTCTTGAGTTTAAAATAGGGGTAGGAAGCTGTGAGCCCCAGGTCTCGGGTCTCCTCTTCCCAGCGAGCACCAGAGATCGGATGAATTGTCTGAAAAAATACTTTTGATGTCTTGGCTCAAATTAGTTGCTCACGAGAACTAGGGCAGGGAGGAAACTGGAGGAAATGGGGCACTGAATGGATACATTTTGATAGGTGAGCTACGCAGGTAGTGGAGACAATGCAGGGGCATGTCATGCCTGCCAGGGGTGGCTCGTGGCCACTTCGGGGAGGAAGTGTTATAGATGTTCGGGGACTTAAAGTTTAACTTCATCTGACTCTCAATTTGGCAATTGATACCACTATTACACGGTCTATCTTTCCCAAGATGTTTCTTTCTGCCCTGAAAAAAGGAAGGCTGAGTTTAGAATTTTATTTGATTCTCGGTCAAGAATGGGGGAGGTGGAGAGGGTAGTGCTTAAAGCACAGGCCCTGCAAACAGATAGACCCAGGAACCAACCCAGGATCTGCTATTTCTTGGCTGCATGATCTCGAGCCAGTGTTCAACTTCTCCAAACCTCATTTTCCCCTTCTGTAAAATGAGGATAAGAATAATGCCTACCTCACAGGTGTTCAGTATTGAGAGATAAATCACAGTAAGCACTTAGTACACCATCAGTACATAGGCATAGCTTGCAGCCAATTGCAATGATTACTTTTTATTATTATTATTATTATTTGGGTTTGTAGATATGATGCTCAGGCTGTTCTTGGGTAGTTTGTCATTCCATCTCCTGACCCTCTAGTTAAATGACTTTTGAACCAGGCCAGAGAATAGTTTATTATTTCATATATTCATTCATTCAGTTAATAAAAAAAGTTATTAGGTAGCTACAATGACTCAGAAATTGTTCTAGGTAAAAAGGACAAAGAAGTGTATAAGACAAATTACCTTTTTTTTTTTTTTTTTTTATAAAGCTTTCACTTTCCTTTTGGTGGTGGAGACACATAATAAACAAGTAAGCTCTTTGGGAAAATGCTGGAAACATCCATTCCCTTGCTGTGTTTATTCTTCATCTTTGGGTCATTTTCCTGGTGTAACGTACACCACAGGATCTTAACCACCTGAGGTCTGCTTTGTTGCCACAAAGGTCTGCCACAAAGACAGGCCATGAGCATTGCAGAGATGCCACCCTGGCCCCTCGGCTGCAGGCCTGCTCTGATTTCCTGATGCGATGTCCAAGGCCCATTCCCACTCAGTCTTTCCTGATGATCACAGTGATGATGATGATCACGACACTATTGGAAGAAACTACCATTCTAGAATACTTCCAGGCACCACGCATGTTATTTTATACAGATCACCTTTTTAAAATCTTCTCAAGAGCCTATGAGCTAACTTTTCATTTTGGAGATAAAGAAGGAAATCACAGAGATTATAAAACTTATGCCAAGATATTGCTCCTGAGTGGTCCAGCTGGGATTTCATTTATTTCCATAGCCCTGGGTCTCCATCCGGTGCTCTGATCCCTGCTCTCTGGGTTCCCACGAGCCCATCAATAAGTGTGTGTGAGGCTTCCAGCCAGGGCTGCAAGGAGGACCGCAGCCTGTAGCCGAGCTGGTGTGCCCCTGGCCGGCTGGTGCCCACAGTTCTGTCCTGAGCTTGGCACTGCTTCGTCCAGGCTTCCATGGGGAAGGATGCCTGTGCGTCATCAGGATTCTCCATGAGAACAAGAATCTGCATCTTGCATTAACAGTGAAGAGCCTCAAGGGAGAGAAATGAAATGATTCCACAAGTTACTAGTTGTGAGACCTTGAGCATAAAAATTAGCCTCACATTCTCCACCTATAAAAGGGTACTATGAAGAAAACCTACCTCTTGGGTAGCTGGCAGGGTTCATGAAGATAATGCAGGAAAGTCCTTGGCACAATGTCTGATATGTAAAGAGAACCGAAATAATAGGAAGGAAGAAGGGAGGGAGGGAGAGATGGCATTAAAATCCAAGCTAATTATCGTCCATCCTTGGCTAAGCCTCCTTCTCTCTAGACCTCTAGGTCCCCATTTGTCAAATGTGGGACTTATGGAAAGTACTGACCTCTCAAATTCTTCAAGCTCTAACCTCTGGAAGTCTCTGGGTCTCTGTAGAACAATAAAACCCCATTAAATGAGCAGAGACAAGTCTCTTTCTGATTGCCATTGCCAAGTTTGTGTCTCAGAGTCAATAACTCCAGGATGGTTTCCGGATAAAAAGAAACCCCGTGAAATCAAATGCTTTTCAGAATAGAGAGATAATTGAAAGGATGGCTTCCCAGAGAGGGTGCTGGGATGCTGCGCCAAGAGCTTGGGACCACGTGACGCCAACTTCACCTGCAGCGTAATCCTTAGAGCGGTCGCGAAAGCCCCTCGGAACAGCTGGTCGGCTGCTCGCAGACCCACCAGCTGCCTTTTCCAGGCAGACTCACGCTGCAGGTCTGCTTAGATCCTGACTTTCATTTTCAGAGGAAAAGGGCTTGCTCATGAATGCCCACCCTGGGCTCGTTCCTTATTTCAGATTGATTAGAAAAATTCCACTACTGCAGTGACACAGGCTTGCTGGCCCCATGAGGGAGTGGGGAATAATGAGTCCTCTGTGCTCACTTGGGGATGTTTGCCAGCCTGCCCAGCCAGGCACCTTTTGTTCTGAATGGCCAAGTGTTTAAAAGCAGGACAACAGGCTTATGCACCTTCAAACGAATGAGAGAAACACAGAGGTGTCCGTTTGTCCTCCGAGTGTGCTCCTTGTTTCCATTTTCCTTGGCTCTGAGAAATGAGCTTTTCTCTTAATTCTTAATTCGCACGAGCTCTCTGGCTCACGGGGAAGATGGGCATAGCGTGGGGGGGAGGACCATGGTGAGGACACAGCAGTGAGGGCACAATAAGCACCTGCCGTGTGCAAGGATCACGTCCTTTATTCCTCACTCGGCCTGTGGCATCGGCACCATATCAGCCCCACGTTTAACTGGGACGGCTGAGGCCTCGTTGCCCACGATCACACGGCTGATACATGGTAAAGCTGGGATCAAGCACAGAAGGGTGAGGGGCCAGACAGAAGGACAACTGCTGGAGAGAACACGACGTGGCACAACCTTCTCTGAAGGGCAATTTGACAAAAGAATTAAGTGGCTCACAAATACTGAGAATCTTTAAAAGAACAATTCCAGTTTGGCAATGTGTCCCAAGGGAATGATCCGATGGATGAGGGTATCAAGCCTAACGGTGCTGGTTATGGTGATGTTTACAATTAGGAACCGCAGCACACAACCTGGATCCGGGTTAGTGAGGACCACTATGCTGTCTGTAAGACCAATGTGAATGTGTATTAATGACCCTGGAAAAAAAATTCTGCTATGCTAAATAGGGGAAAACAAACACGCTACCAAAGTGTATGTATCATATGATCTATTTAATGTGGAAAAAGTATAAAGATGCCCATGTATAATTTACATCGAATAAGTGTGGAAGGTTCTGCATGCTGATTTATTTCTTTATTTCTTTTAACAGTGGTTATCTCCAGATGAAACTAGGGGGACTCCTTTTTTTTTCCTTTTCTTCCTTTTTTTCTTTTTTAAATTTTAATTATAAAATACATACAATATAACATTTACCATCTTAGTCATTTTTAAGTGTTTAGATCAGCAGTCTACAGTCATTTGTCACTCAACAAGGAAACACTCAGAGAAATGTATCATTAGGCAATTTTGTTGTTGGGTAAGCATTATCAAGCATAGTTAAACAAACCTAAAGGTTCTTGACTAACTATACACCTAGGCTATATGGTACAGCCTGTTGCTTCTGCGCTACAAACCTGTAGCGGGTTTCTATACTGAATAATACAGGCAATTGTAACTCGATAGTAAGTACTCTTGTATCTAAACATAGAAAAGATATAGTCAAAATATGGTATTATGCTCTTATAAGACTGCTGTCATATATGTGGTCCATTGTTAGCTAAAATGCTGTTATGCGCTGCTTACCTGTACGTGCACATATTGTGCACTCAATCTCCAGAACTCTTTTCATCTTGCAAAATTAAAACTTTATACCAACGAAATAATTCCCTATTTATCCCTTCTACCAGTCCCTGGAAGCCACCTGTCTCTAATGAACTTGACTGCTCTAGGTTCCTCATATAAGTAAAATCATAAAATATTTATCTTTTTATGACTACCTTATTTCACTTAGAATAATGTCCTCAAGGTTCATCCATGTTATAGCATGTGTCAGAACTTCCTTCCTTTTTAAGGCTGAATAATAGTCCATTGTAGATATACACTACATTTTGCTTATCCATTTATCCTTGATGGACACTTGGGTTGCTTCCACCTTATGGGTATTGTGATTTTTTTTTTCTATCTTTACTTTCTATTTATACTGTGGGGAATGAGTCTACTCACATTTTTAATCTTAGAGCAAGGAGAGAAGTACCCACAGAACGTGTCAGGTATTACTAGGAGAATAATATTAACATAAACTGGTGGCCCTTCTTAGGAATCACACAAACCTGGGTTTGGATTTCCATGCCACTATGCACCAGTTGTGTGGCAATGGTCAAATTAGTTAGCTTTTTAAATGTTTCCTGGTGTGAAAATCCTGGATCCTAGCAAGCTGCCTCATGGGGTTATAAAGCTGGAAGTTCAGGCTAGACACACAGCACCCATAAAAGAGTGGGAAAGACCCAGAAGGTCTCATATACTCAGGTACGCCCCCCTTGCCTGCCCCAGAAACTTATCACAGGCTGTCCCCTGTGCCTCCGATACTCTTTCCTCCCCTCCTTACTGCATTAACCTCTTTGCTCCTTCATACTGCTGCTCAACTCCATGTGCCCCCAAGAAGATGCCCTTGGCCTCCCTCATTGGGTCAACTCCATCCCCACATTGTGTATGTTTATATAAGATGGACTCCCCTTCCCAACAGCTGAGATCCCACATGACCTCTTATCTCTGTTCCCCCCTCCCAAGCTGCATCTGGCATGTAACAGATACTCAGAAAATATTCTTATAAGTGAATGCATGAATGAACGAAAACTCTAGGAAATTAAAAACAATCCCAATTCTCAAAGTGGGGCTCTGGCATTTGCCTGGGCAGCCAGTGCTGCCTCACATCCCACACCCTCTCCTGCTCTTGGTCTCTCCATCTCAGCACCCCAACTTCCACATCTCTGCCCCAATGCCTTCTCAGCCCCTCAATCTTCCAAGTGGAGCCTGCAGCAAAAGCAGGAGGGAGGAAACTACAAGCCCTGCGAGGGTTTAAAGAAGCGCTCACCTGAAATTGCACAATTCATCCCGAGGGCTCAACGGGAATGCGGCATTTGGAGAAATTACACCTTTGAGCTGCCAGGATATATTTAAACATCCAGGAACAGAAGTTGGCCCAACTGGGACACATCCACAGAGTCGCAAATATGCACAGAAAGCTTGCCTGCAAAGCGTTTTCATTTCTCAGGGGAATATCCAAGAATGCTTGCTGTGGGTTCCTCATTCCCTTTGGTCCTCAGGTTTATCTATGAGTTTCTAAGACCAGTACTGGGGAGCGGAGGTAGGGGAGGGGTTGTGCATGTAAATGATTTCCGGAGCCTGGAGTTATAATATTCCAAAAAGTTGCTCATTGGTTTTTTTGAGGGGTAGAAGGCGATGAGAACCTGAGCTCTGGAATTTGCCTATCAAATCCTGGCTCTGAGGCTTACTATTTGCCTAACCCTGGGCAAGTTTCCTCACCTCTGTGCCTCACTTGCCTCATCTATAAAATGGGATGAGAATAGTACCCTTCTTTATAGGATTAGCTTGGGGATCCAAGAAGTCGGCACACAGAAGTGCTTAGATGAGTGTTTTGCATGTAGTAAGTACTCAATAAATATAAGTTTCTCTTATTATTATTAAGGACAGAATTGGTAGAGCATTTGGCTGGAGCAGTAGTTCCTGGATGTTTCAATTTCATAGCATCATAAAATTTAAAAGTCCTCTCCTGCTGATGTTGCAAGTTTTGTTTTACGTATGAAGGATGTTAAAATCATCCACGATACCATCCTATTCTATAAATAAAGGATACTTTAAAGTCTTAAATGTAGGATGGACATAAACTTTGAAAAAAATAAACATGTCTAGCTTTAGGATAAACTAAAAATGAACAGTAAATACATTGTTTATTGAAGCCATCTCAAATCATGAGCTAGAAATAGATGAATTAAGCTATCCGGAAGCTTCCCCCTCCTCGGTCACTCCTCCCTGGTGTCCCCTGTTCCCACAGCTCCCACCAACCCCTGTCCCAAACCTGGTCACTGTGCAATGTGATTGCCTCTTCACTTCTTCGCCTCACTCCTCTACTGCCCACCTGCACCCTGACTCCTAACCAGATGTGACCTCCCTGAGGGCAGGGCCTGTGAGTTGTCCTGGTTGTATCTACGGCATCTTGCACACAGTAAGTATTTGTGAAATGACTGAGTAACAGTCCTCATTTCCAGCTGGCCCATCACATGCAGCACACAGGTGGCCTCTCACACCTTTGCGGGTGCTGTTGCCCTCTGCAGTCATGCTTCCCTTCCTCTGTGGTGCCTGTGGCTGAGATGGCTGAGTTCACTCTGGTCCCCACTTACCCCCCTCAGCAGGGAGGCCCCTCTCAACCCCTGTTTGTAAACAGCTGCCTCCTCCCAGCCTCGGTCAGTCTCTCTCGCCCTAGGGTCATCACCGCCTGCAGTCATGCTTCCCGATTCTTGGCTCACTTGTGTATTCTCAGTCCCTCCACTGGAATGCAAGCGCCACGAGGGCAGGGACCTTGTCTGACTTGTTCTCAGTTGCACTCTCAGCCCCTGACAGTCATGCAGGCAAGCTCAGGTGGCCGAGCAAGCTATACAATGCTGGCTGGTGCAGTGTCCATTGGGGAAAATTCACAGAGGAGGGAGTAGTGGCAGGTGTGTGGATCCTCATTGCACAACTCAGCCCAGAATGGCACCCAGAGCTGCAGCGATTTAGAGGTCAGTCCCAGTAGGGGGACCCTGACTTCAGGCTGTGTGCCTTTTAAGCTGCTGTGATATTATGATATAACAAGACATATGCACTTGGTCTTTGCTTCCAATTACTGAGAAAGAGCCCCTAAAACCTTCATAGATAGGGACACTAGGAGAATCTTTTGTCTTAGTATCGGGGCTTTGACCCAGGTTCCTCATGCAGAACTCCTAAAACCTTTATAATTTCTGGAGTGATATGAACATCTAACATATCACTGATCTATCTGATTTAGAGCTCCTAAATCCCTTAGAATTCCCTGGGTGATAGGAGCATCTTTTGTTCTGATGAGGTGATTCTTGGGAGGCTCCCGGACAGCCTCAGGATGGGGGCTGGTTGCCAGGGGAAGCAACCCTGTGATTAGAGGGTTGGAACTTTCTACCCCATCCCTTGACCTCTGGGAAGAGGAGAGGGGCTGAAGGTTGAGCTGATCATCAATAGCCAATGATTTAATCAATCGTGCCTACTTAATGAAGCCTCCATAAAAACTCCAAAGGATGGGGTTCAGAGAGCTTCCAGATTGCTCATGGAAGTGCCTGGATGGTGGGGCACCCAGAGAGGGCAGGGAAGCCCTGCATCCCTTCCCACATACCTTGCTCTGTCTCTTCCCTCTGGATGTCCATCTGTATCCTTTATTATGTCATTTGGTAATAAACTAGGAAACCCAAGTGAAGTGTTTCCCCGAGTTCAGTGAGACATCCCAGCAAATTCATCAACCCTGAGGAGGGGGCTGTGGGAACCCCCAATTTATGGCCAGTTGATCAGAAATACAGGTGACAACCTACTAGTTGCTATTGGCATCTGAAGTGGGGGCAGTCTTGTGGGACTGGGCCCTCAACCTGTGGGATCTGATGCTATCTCCAGGTACATAGTGTCAGAATTGAGTTAAATTATAGGACACACATCTGATGTCCACTGGAGAACTGCTTAGTGTGTGGGAAACACCCCACACATCTGGTATCAGGAGTGTTGTGTTGCATGGCATGTGAAAACAAAGAGAAAAAAAAGTTTCTTCATTCAGAGCTGAATAGTTAGGGGAGGGCCAGCCCCCTCCGGGGCATAACCTGGATCCAGGATACAGGAGCAACACAGCATGGTGGAATCTCAGCTCCAGCCCTGCCTGCCAGCTCAGGTTCATGGCCCTCCCCCAATCTGGAGGCTGAGCTTCAAGCTTTATACTCGTAGCTCTAGAATGAGAAAAGCTTGAGGCAGACTTTGTCACTTCAGAGATCTTGGTTGGGAAGAAATTACCTCTTACCTGGCATAAGGAGTGAGAGTGGCAGTGAGGGTTGCTGTCCAAGACTCGGGACTCACAGATTTGATCCCTAAAGCACTAGGCAGGGCCAGTTTCCACAGAGTACTGGAGGCAGCTATGGTTCGAATGTGCCCCCAGAGTTCATGTGTTGGAAAGTTAATCCCCAAAACAACAGTGTTGAGAAGTGGGACATTTAAAGGTGATTAGGTCATGAGGGCTCTGCTGACTTAATGAACGAATTCATGCTGTTAACGTAGGAGTGTGCTGTTATTGCTGGAGTGGGCTCCTGACGGAGGACGAGTTTGGCCCCTGCTGCCCTCTCTTGCACGTGTGTATACTCTCTCACCCTGTGATGCCTTCCACCATGGGATGAGGCAGCAAGAAGACCCTCGCCTGACACGGCTCCTTGATCCTAGACTTCCCAGCCTCCAGGACCATGAGCCTAATAAACTTCTATAGTTTATGCACTGCCCAATCTGTGATACTCTATTATAGCAACAGGAAACAGAAGACAGAAGTCAAGCCTTTTTTGTGAAGGTCAATCTGTGGGGATTGGTCTGAGACAGGTTAACACCTGCCTATCAATGGCATATGCTAGAAACTCAATAAATGTGTTAAAAGAGTGAATAAATGGCTTTTGCCCATTAAGAGCAAGATTGACTATTCATTAGAAAAAAAAATGATTGACTTTCATTGACTAAGCATTAACCAAAGAGAAACTCAACTCTATCTCCCTGTCTCTGCACACACCATGCTGATCTTGCCTACTTCTCTCTTGTTCTCCTTTTCTAGAAGAAAAGCCACCCGGCTCAGTGTCTTGTACATTGTAACAATTCCATGAATGTTGGTCATCATTCTGCTATTGCTCTTGGTCCTCTACTGGCCAAAGCTGTGATCTAACACAACTGCCCCACAGGGAAGAAGGAACAAGAGTCCTGGAGCTTTTCTGCATCTGGGCCATCTCCATCATCTGACATGTAAAGAGTCTTAGAACCTGTGAGGTAGAGGTGAACTGTTCAAATAGCAGCAAAATCAGAAGTAGACTTAGTTCTCTACCTCCAAACTCCTAATAAAATTAGTCTATATAGGTAGTTGCAAATTAGCAGTACACAGCTATATTTTATTTCGTATTCCTAATCTTGGTCTCTAGTTACTATTTTTTCTGGAGAATCAGTTGCTCCCTCTAGTAGGGCCATGAACATTCCCAATCTACCATGGCTGACTCCATTCCCAATTGTGGAGGCCTGCTTCATGCCTTTACATACCTGCCTGGGCCCTGAGCCATTTGAGTTTCCAAACCCTATCTATATGCTTGTGCCTAGAAATTCAACTAGCATAAGACTGGTCCTTGAAGGCTGGCCTCCTAGTTGAATAGTTGGCATCCTTCAAAATTCCAGGAAACTGCCATTGCCTAGTAGTCAAAGCAATTGACCTGAGTGATTCCCACACACACCCTCATCATGCTGGTTTTTAAACTAACTGCTGCCTATGTAATAATCTTATTTTCTCTATTAGATTCTCGGACCCTGGGATGGGGTGTTGCTCTTTCATCTGTATTAATATTTTGTGTGTCACCTGGATTCATAAGAATCACACTTGTGCACCCTCAGAAGCATGCTGAGAGATTCCCAGGCTTCATGCATACAACTTGAGATTCGGTTGCTCTGGGCAGGGACTACAATGGCATATGGTTGTTTTGTAGGATTCTGCCATGGGAGATCTAGAACCTGAACTTTGAGAAACACCAGGTGCTGGGGTTATAGAAGAGGCTTATTAAAGACATGTAGACTGATGCATCTCCACCAGATACGCCGGGATGGGAGACTGAGCCCACAGATGTGTTTCCTTCTGCCTACTCAGGGTTTTTGAAAAAGTAAAAGGAATTGAATTATCACCAATATTTAAAAAACAGAAAGGTGTCATAAGTTAGATTTGTGCTATCTCTTGGAAAAGACCAGATTATGTAAAGGCTCTGGGCGTGCCCTTCATCCTGGGAACAACCATCTGGAATATGCAAATCTGCATCTGTTGCTCTACCTCTGACCTCCACCCCACTCTCACCCTGCATTACCACAGTCTCCCAGGCCCTCCAGTAATAGGCCCCATCCCCCTCTGCCTATGGCCCCCAAGGACATTTGCTTTTGTGACGCTGTCTTCACTACAAACTTACACCTCTTTGATAGGCCCATCATTTCAGCAGGGCAGCAGCCATCTTGGTTGAGATTTGTATGACACCATCATCTGTTTGGTGAGGACAAGCACAGCCTTTCCCTTCTAGCTAAATTGAGAGGGAGGAGAGCAGACTTCACACTACAGTGGTCTTAAAACATGTGTATTCATTCAGATGAATGAATGTAAGAGCATATGAACCCTGGAATAAGGTTTTGGAAACCAGGCCTCAACTTAAAAATTGGGATCACTTTCAAGAGCATATTGAGATGACGTCAGTCCACAGAAGGTATTTGAGGACTGAGAAGGAGATTAACTCACATCCCCTGAGAGACATGTCAATTGGACTGAGAAACTGATGAGTGATGGAAGAAGTCAGATCAAATAAGTGACAACCTGTCACAGCCAGAAAAGAGTGGCTGTTAACTGGAAATATTCCTCCTCAGTGGGAGAGAGCCGTGGAAGGAGCCCGGTGGCAGCTGAAAGTGTGTGAGATATCACTGGTGGAGAAGCTCAGGCATGTCTGCCCAGATGTATTGGTAGGAGGGTTTGGGAACTATTTGGTTACATAAATCTGGGACATCATAGCACTTTTGTGGGGCAACAGGGCCCTGGAGCTCATGTGACAGAACTTCCACACTCTAAAAACTTGGAATCTGACACTTAGGAAATCTGGTATCTATTTGGACCCACAGTTCTTAGAGAACAATTTTCACAATAAAAATAAAAACTTTATAGACCAGCGTATATGAGTAACTTGGGAATCTTGTTAAAATACAGATTCTCATTCAGCACATTAGAGCAGGACCCGAGAGGATGCATTTTTAGCAAATGACACCAAGACTGCTGGGCCAAGGACCACTTCACCAAAAGTACAGCAGAAATTTAGATGGAATGTAGCAAACTCCCTCCAAGTCATGACGATTAAAAATGTCTCCAGACATGGCCAAATGTCCCATGGGGCATGGGACAAAATTGCCCCAAGTTAAAGTTAACCCCATCTGCACTGGGGGGACAACTCCTTGGGGAGCCCAGAGATGGGGCTGACTCCTGGAATGCTAAAGCCAAACTGCACTGATGATGCTTGAAAAAAAAATCCCCCCTTCAAGTGCATTTGAAATGATCCAGCAAAGTATTTCAAAGCTCACCGCTCTCCTACAGTTGATTCCTGCAAAATAGTGGGCTGTATTTCCTCATGACTCCACTTAGACAATTTCTCATATGAAGGATGTCAGGGAGTGAGTGAGAGCAAAGAGAACGAAAATAACTTCGCCACAAGTGGTTTCTTCTCATTCCCTACCATGTGGTTTTGAGATTCCAAACCCAGTTCCCCATTGATGGTTCAGGCATAAAGCCAGGAGCTCCCTGCCAATTTCAGCCAGAAGCCAAGCCCAAGGTCATTTGGGAGAACCTTGCTCTTTGCACCAGAAAACATCAAAGTGGGGTGGCTCAGCTGGCCAGGCAAGGATTGGAATAGTCCTCAAGTTTTATATCTGGTTGTCAGTCACTCTCACCCTGAAGGAGAAGCAGAACCAGGTAGTGCTCTAAGCCCTGTTCCTTCTGGAGTGAGTCTGCTCATGAACACACATATGGCAAAACCCAGCCCCTCCTCCTTTCAATTGCCTAAGCTGTTGGCAGTATCTCTGGCTCACTTATCTTGAGCCCCATAAACACGCTGCCTGATCAGCACCAGAGCTATAAGAAATATTGTCCCCAGAGCAGGGCTCACAGCCTCAGCAATCATGACGTTTGGGGTTGATAATTCTTCGTTGGCGGGGAGGGTAGTTAGCAACTTCCCTCACCTCTACCCACTAGATGCCAGTAGCAAACTCCCTCCAAGTCCTGACAATTAAAAATGTCTCTAGGCATGGCCAAATGTCCCATGGGGTGTGGGACAAAACCGTTCCTGGTTAAGCACCACTGTCCATAGTTGAACTGCAAGGATTCAAATTCCAGCCCTCATGCTTGTCAGTGGTGAGGACCGGGGCGCATTACTTACCTCTCAGGTGTCAGTTTCCTCATCTACAAAAGGGTAAGGTGCTGTCATTGTAGCACTAATAATAATACTGCTCACCTCATAAGGTCAGTGGAGGATTAAGTGAACTGACACATGTACAGCTCTCAGCACAGTGGCTGGAATAGAGGAAGGGCCAAAATGTCTGCTATGAGTATTTCCTGCTTAGACCTTCCTGTCATTGTCACCAAACCTGATGCAGACCCATAACTCGTACTGCAAACCTTGTAGAGCCAGTTTGCCAATTTTATAAATCTCCACATTTAAGCACCTTTGTCTTCCCTCTTTACTTTCTAAGAGCGATGGAAGTGAACGGCACAGGAAATGTTGTCCCCTCAAGTTCAACAGAGACAGTGAGAAAGAAAGTAGAGAAGAGTGTGAATTGAATCCTCAAGGAATCTGTATGTGAGAGGTTCTTTTCATGTTTAAGGATTTTATATTCAGTTTCCCTAGAAAGGTGGACAGATCAACTCTCCCAGCACAAGCTGAAGCTGCACTCACCCTGTCCAATGCACCTGCTCCATCTGTCTGTCTCTTAGTCTCTGTTTCTCACACACACACTCTTAGAAGCAGGAACAAGAGATGTATACACTTATTTTGCTTTGGCAAATCTACCCTGATCTAAGAAGACAACACTTTTGTTTATTGCCTTTAACCCCCAAATGGGAAAAGCCACCCTAAGTAATTTATTTGCTTTTCATGAATTCATTTTTATTCTGCATTTAGAGTCAGTCCGGGATGGCAGACGTGTGACGTTGGTGTGGAGGGCAGCTGTGTACTGGGGAGACTTCACGGTCTCAGGGCCACCTCCCTCGTCCCTCAACCTAGAAGGAGCAATGCAGCTGGCACTTCTGTGCTCCTATGAGGAGCTGGATTCCGTACATCCCACGGGGAAAGGGGCACGGCATGCTGAGCACACTGGGATACTGCAGCTCAGGGCAGGGACCCCGGGGGGAGAAATGAGATTGCAAACATCATCTTGGCAGCATTTCCATCAGAGGAAGAGGCGGAGGGCCTGAAGAACCTCAAGGGAGCCTGGGAAAATCAACACGATGCCTAGGTATATTTTCTAGGTGGGCAGAATAAAAACAAAACAATAAAAAAGGTTTAAGGATGATAATGATGCGAGGAAGCCTATCGGCACAATGGACAAGAGATTGCCAAGCTGCAATTGCAGGTTGGAGGTCAGACAAATTCTTATACATAACAAACAAGCAATGTAAATGACTCCTGGATAGTCTCTGAGGCATCATTTGAAGTACCACCTTGATTTTATTTTGCAGCAGTTGCCATGCCAACAGGAAGACTGTATTCCGAAGGGTAGATGGACACTCCATCCCCAGGCTGCCTTGTACTTGATGCTTCAACCATGCTGGGTTTCTCACTGCTCCCTGGGCCCACAATGCCTTTTCTCAACCCCCCCACACACACCCTCAAAACTTATCTCTGACATTTGAGACACACCTGGACTCAAATCCTAGCCTTGCCTTGTACCAGCTCCATAACATTGGGCAAACAGCTTAAGCTCTCTCAACCTCAGTTTCCTCAAATGTAAAATGATCACTTCCTTCCCTAAGGTGTTGATGGGGAGAGTGAACAGGATCATGCACTCAGAACACTTACTCTCACCCCACACAGTGAAGACAGACAGTGAATAGGAAAATGATGATTAATGGTGATCTTATTAGTACTTGCACAAAACAGAACTTATTTATTTTCTGTTTTTGGAAATGTAGGCTATAGACCACTTAAGGACAGGGATCAGCTCTATGTTTACACAATTACAAACACAGGGCGCACCCACGCAGACATTAGACACAGTGGCTTCTCCTGTTTGCAAATGCCCCTCCCTCTCTTTTTCTCTGGAGAGAGAAAGAATCCATGCCATTGTACGTGCCCATGCTTAGTTACACGTGCGTATATATCGAAGTGTATGTTTATTTCTATTGGGCTTATTTATATTGTTCTTAAGGTTTTAGAATTATTTTTCAGCTGTTGGTGAACAGAAGGATCTCTTTTCTATCTTTAGCAGACCTCATTTCTGTATTGCTTCATCTGAGCTTCTGCTTGTATCATAGAAGCATATCAGTGTTATTTCTGACTTCTCTCTTAATTAGTGGCCTAGTTTGAAAGCAAAAGGCAAGAAAATTACCTTGGTAAGTGGAGAGAGGGAGAAAGAAAATAGAGAGAGACCAGAATCCTTAAACTACCTCCCAGTTGCTGCCAGTTGTGCACAAGGTGTTTATGAATGCAGGCTCACCTTGGAATTTGGGGGAGAGGGGGACTTTTAGGACCATTCAATGCTGAAAAATTTCTCCCAGTGTAGCTTGGACTCCAAGACTCCAATGCTAAATACCTTCGTACTGATCTACCTGGGAAACAACTGTGCTCAACCCCCTTAAAATTTCTCATTTTGGACCCATCTCAGGTAGATCAGCTGAGAGCATGCAGAACAGCACACAATTTGATAGGAGACGCTTCTCAAAGGCTCTGTGACTAAATGTGCTTGTACTATTGGTAAGGACCTCCCACCTGGAGGTATCCACTGCTTGGTTTCTGCATCAGCCGGCTCCCTTAAAAAGCACGGAGAGCGCAGAGAGGCAAGTGAATTCCTCAAAGGAGATTTAGGAGATGAGTGTAAGAGATTTGAGAACCGAAGGTCCTCGCCTGGAGCAAGTGAAGCCAACCGGAATCAGCTGTGATGAGAAGCAGCTTGTTTGGGAAGTCAGTCTTCTGACTGCAGATCAGGGACTTGGTGATGATGACACACAGAGCCACTTGGTCACTAAACATCCTTGTAAACAGGATGAACTCCTGGGAGTTGGAGACCACTGCATATACTTCTCAGGTGGATTTCCTGGTACCCAGCACAGCACAGTAGACATAATGGGTGGCCAATAACTCTACTGCCTGGAATATCAGATCTTTTCTGAAGCGAAGATTTTATCATCAAAACATCAAAACAAAATATTTATATTTGGAGCCAATATAGCAGAGGAAGTATCAGAATGAAGAGATCAGAAAGAAGCAGAAAGGTCTGCATTAAAATTCCCACCTCACTGCTTAATAATTATATTAAACACAACCTCATTCTTTCCATCTGTAAAATGGGGATAACACTAGGACCTACTTTACAGAGGTAAGTGAGGATTGAAATGTGAATAAAGCACAGTGCACAGTGCCTGGTACATCGTGGTGCTGAAAAAAATGCTAACTATTGCTAGTTGATAGTAGTGAAAAAATACATTGGAATTGCTGTTTACTTGGAGAAAAAACATTACAGCATGTATTAGGTAGATGTGTCCAGTTTTCCATTTTGATTGGAAAGTAAGTCATTTGTCTTTTGGAAAGACAGGTTTGAGGTTGATGTAATAATAAACACATGTTATACAATAAATCTTTTTTCTTTTTTTTTTTTTATAGAAATAGAATCTCATTCTGTCACCCAGGCTGGAGTGCAATGGTACTATCATAGCTCACTGCAGCCTCAAACTCCTGGCCTAAAGTTCTTAGGCATAAAGGAACTTTTCAATTGGCTGTATCCTGTTTCAAAATGTCACCACACCCATGTGATTCCCCCTGCCCTTCTCTCCCCTCCTTGTCTAATGAGATTCCCCAGCCCTCTTTTTCTGTCCTTCCTCTTTGCTGCTTTTGTCACCTTCCTAGTCAACACCTTTGTCACCTCCTTCTTGGATGACTGAAATACCCTCCTGTTTCCTGCCTCCTTTTTGTTCCTGTGTTTAATTATGGATTCTTCTCCCAGATCCATTTTAGCCGCATGCTCCTTTAGGCTAGTTTCATGCTCCAAAACCTTCAACGGTCCTTTAAAAGCTTCCAGGATAGTGTTCAAAATCCTTGGAAGTTCTGGAGATGGCTGGTGGTGATGGTTGCAGAATAATGCAAATGTATTTAATACCACAGGACTGCATACTTAAAAATGGCTATGATGGTAACTTTTATGTTATGTATATTTAACTGCAATAAAAAAATTCTTAGAAAGACAACAAAGGCCTTAAATAATATACCTTTGTTTAGGGCTTATCAAAGATATCTTTAATTCCTATTATGCTCACTGCCATAGACTGAATGTTCAGCCTCCATCTCCCCCGCAAAACATATGTGGAAACCTAATCTCAAGTAATGGCATTTGGAGGTGGGGCCTCTGGGAGGTGATTGGGTCATAGAGCTCGAGCACTCATGAATGGGATTAGTGACCTTATAAAAGAGGTCCCAGAGAGCTGCCCTGACCCTTCTGCCATGTAAGGACACAGAGAGAGCAGATGCCATCTATGAACTGGGAAGTTGGTCCTCCCCAGACACTGAATCTGCTGGTGCTTTGATCTTGAACTTCCCAGCCTCTAGAACTGTGAAAATAAACTTCTGTTGTTTCTAAGCCACCCAGTCTATGGTAGCTTGTTATAGCAGCCAGAATGAACTAGTACATTTACTGATGCAGTGTGCTGGGCACTGTGCTGAGCAGTCTACAATTTAATCCTCAATGTAACCCTTAAAAAAGTACTATTATGGCCACCATTTTACTGTGGGAAAACTGAGTTAAACACCTTGGTGCAGATCACACATTAGAGAATGTTGATGTTTGTATAACTAGCCACGCAAATGTAACAGCTCAGAAAGCACCATTTTTCTGTGATATCTATCTCTGGGCCAGGACCAGGGTGACAGAAGTAAGGCACTCCTCCTGGGCACAAAATTTAAGGGAATAGTCAAGATAAATAATATTTTAAGGCAATAACTTTAAAAAATCAAAATCAGTGCAAAAATCCAATGATGAACAAAATATCAGATTTTAAATGAGGACAATACAGTTGGCCCTCTGTACCCTCAAGTTCCTCATCCAAGGACTCATCCAACCATAGATTGAAAATATTTAAAAAAATATAAAGTAATAATACAAGAAAAATAAATAAAATAATAATGTAGTATAATAACTATTTGCATAGCATTTATATTGTATTAGGTATCATATGTAATCTAGAGATTAAAGTATATGGGAGGGTACATGTAGGACATATGCAAATAAATACTTTGCCATTTTCCTGTGACATGAACATCACGGGAGTCCTGAAACCAATCCCTGACAGACTCTGGGGGTCAACTGCATCTGACCCTGCACTTGGAAAACTCCATCTCACTCACCTCACCAAGATCCTGGCCTTGGTTTCTATAAAACATTATTGACCAAAGTAAGTGATAGCCTATGGCCCATAGTTTACCAGTTTTGTTTTTTTAAATATTGCTTTATTAATTTTTAATGTATTTTATTAATATTTTAACTGACAAACTATAATATTATATTTATAAACTACAACATGATGTTTTGATATATGCAGACATTGTGGAATGATTAAAATACCAGTTATCTTAATTACCAAGTTTCTTGGAATCCGCTTACATTTTGTGCCCAAAGCAAGTATCTCATTTGCTTCACCCTAGACTTGGCCCTATTGTCCTGTCAGGTAGAAAAAAGACCTAAATCCATCTTTCTTTCTCTACCTACGCGCCCTCCACCCTCCAAGGTCCAGGTTCTGACTCTTAACCTTCATGCTGGTTTGACCACAGGGAAATGTGGCTATTTCAGGCCATGGAAATTTTTTTTAAGAGAGGGAAAAAGTCTGTGGACTATTTTATTTATTGTTGTTATAAGAGAATATTTCTAGAGCTTAAATTATGTTTCTACAGATTAAGGATTATTGAGATGCCTGGGTATTACCACTTCAGTAAGAAAGGGGTTTGGCCCTTCTAGGCAAACTTCTCATAAGAATTTCAAACCTATGTACCACTTGGATACTTTTTGAAAACTTTAGGACAGGCATGGCATGATCTATTTATTCCCAAAAAATGCAATCACTAGCTTGCAGTACTGATTACATTAGGGGGAATACAACTGCTTCCATTTAGTCATTTAGATTTTGAGATAATCTGGAGCTGGTTTGTGGAAAGAAGTGCCTTCTAATTTATTTTTTAGGTAAGGGGTCATCCTTGTTAGAAATAGCTTTTTGTATTTTTAAATGATCTAATATCTAGGGCTTTTCCACAAAAACAAATAAACTTAGAATTCAAAAAAACTAATTAAATAAGAGAAACATAACTTTGTTGTTACTTTACCAAAAGGTCCAGAGTTGTAATCAAGGCATTAAATTAGTTCTGGGCTTTGAATAGGCAATTTTGCTGAGTTATAGCGAGGCAGGCCTAAGCGGTATACAATAGTGAGCAGTGCTCTCTAAGATGCTTTGGGCAACCCAGTGCATTGAACTGACACAGAAGGGGGTCCCCCTGCTAAAAGCACAAAACATAAAAACAAAAAACCAAATAAACACATACATATCAGAGCTTGCAAGGAAGAAGTAATGTCCAGGTGTTCAGAAACAAAGAGAGTCACAAAACCTAAATGGATCTGATACAATGGTAACTTCTGACAATGAGGCTGGGAGCTAGAATTGAGCCCACAGCAAAAATACAGAGCTTTTAAATGTTCTTTTTTCTATGAGAAGAAGACTAGAAAAATTCCTCTGTTGGCCTAGAGTTACAGCATATAAAACTGCAATCTACCTGGAGTTATAGATGGGAGAAATAGTTATATACAAAAAGATCAAAACCCACAGCCTATATCAAATGATCAGGTATAGAGTCCAAATTAACATGTTATATGAATATCTCACACTGAGAAATGAGTATAAAAATGAGTATAGAAAAGTATAGGAGAATCAAATGTTTCATTGCTTCATGGAAATATTTTTATAACCCAGGACATATAAGATTTTCAAAGTTGCCACTCTACCCCCAACTCCAATGCTAAGCCCAATTTTTTAAAAACGTAAGATGATGTGCACAAGCAAACGAAGTACCGTAAAGGAAAACCAGCTGATACAACAAATAGAATTAGCATCTCAAGAGCTACAGGTAACAGTCTGATTGAAACTATAAAATAACTATATTCAAAATCATTAAAGATAAAGAAATCATAGAAACCTTAGTGAAAAAAAGAACATTGTTTTTAAAAGATCATGAAGATTTAAAAGAGAACCTCATAGAACATGTAATCATTAAATTTAAGACATCAGCAGGTTGAACAACATACCATATACAGCTGAAAAAAAAAAACAGTTGGCTAATTGTGGATTTGGACTTCTCAATCTATCCTGCTGTCTCTCTATCTGTGTTGCATTCTGAATCATTTCCTCGAATCCATTTCACAGAAGCTCCGGAAGAAAAATGTAGGGGAGGGAAATTTTCAAAGAGATAAGGCTAAAAACTGTCTAGACTTGAAGACACACTCTCATTCAGTTTGAGAATGTGTTTCAAGTCAATCTAAGCTAGGTAAATAAAAATTTTGCTTAGCAGATTTTTTTTTTAATTATTAGAAGATGATCTTTTTTGCAGTTGATTGAGTCCATAAGACTTAACCCAAGTTTGTGTATTAGTTTTCTGCTGCTATAACAGAATACCACAGATTGCACAAATATATAAAGAAAGGCATTTATTTCTCACAGTTCTGAAGGCTGGGAAGTCCAAGAGCATGGCATCAGCCTCTGGGGAGGGTCTTCTTCCTGTCTCATAACATGGCAGAAGGGCAAGTGAGCATAGGAGACATAGAGAGGAAATAGGGCCAAACTCATCCTTTTTATCAGGAACACACTCCTGTGATAATAGCATTAACCCATTCATGAGAGCAGAAACCTCATGACCTTATTAACTCTTAAAGGCCCCACCTCCCAATGTAGTACTATAACATTGGCAATTAAATTTCAACATGAGTCTTGGAGGGGGCACTCAAACCATAGCAGTGGCCATTTTTTTTCAGAACATCATGACTGCCTAGTAGGTTAGGACCCTGGAGGAAATAGGATCAGTTGCAGTCAATCTATTTTGGAATGGACTAAGATAAATCACCTGTAGTACTAAAATCACATTCAAAGAAGGACAGTATTAATGGGGATACCAGTTTGCTTTTCAGATGCTGTTCAGGATAGAAACTTTGCGAAATAAGTGATTTGTAAACTTTGATAACATTATCTAATCACTGATTTAGCAACTAACAATTATCAGTATGCCCAGTGTTATGCTAAACTCTACAAATATTTCCCATTTAATCTTTACAATAATCCTTTAAGATAGGTGTGTGTGTACATATATATTTCAATACAGATTTTAATGTTAGATGAGAAAAACTGAGACTTAGAAAAGCTAAGTATCTTGCCCAGGTTCTCAGAGAATAGTGAAATAGGGTCTCATCTCAGAATTGCTTGATGATTTTAACTATTGTTTAGTTGTTCAACAGAGGAAGTAGATTAATACGATTAAACAAAGTAAACAAGGCTGTTCATAAGAAACATACAAACATTAAGAACTTTCTTGGGTTAACTTTGGAACATTGAAATTCTGAATCCAGTAGGTCACTGGGAGAAGGTCACCTACCTGATGGCCTGTTACTCCTGCCCCTGGGTCGTCAGGGTGGCACTCTGAGAACCAGATACAGAGTTCTTTCAAAGGACAGAACAAAGGAATTACACAGCCAGGACTCAGGTACAAGTGGTGGAAAATACATTAGCTATCTCATCCTAGAGGTTCATAAATATTGTTCAGCGGGGAAAGGGAAAGACAGCCTGTTTATTTTGAGTGTGGAGTGTGTTACATTCATTTTTTAAAATGCCAGGCATACGCGTGTGAGATGCGCCTGTTTTCTAGCAATATACTTTTCCATCGAATGTGGAATTAAAAATAAATTGCTAATGGAACATGGAGCCAGAAGTGAATGACTAAGAAATAGGGTCAAAAGAAAATACCAACACTGTCTCTAGCTGAGCATATCTCAAAGGCCTTTTCCAGAAAATTATGGCAGCTTAATGTAAGCCGAAGTGGGCTTCTCGGCACAGGGTACACTAGGCACTATTTTTTCAATGTGCTCTCTCCAAATGTACGATAAGCACGATTTTGAAGTCAGTGCTTTTAGCAAGCCTTCTATTTTTCACTGCAAAGAGACCCAATTTATTCTTTGTTCAAAGAAAAAGTAGAATCGCAGCCATCTCTGAGGGAACTGATGAAAACATTGGCAAAACTTTCAGATAAAAGAGATCAAATTGTTTACCAAGAAAAAAATATATAAATATATATTCCATTTTATTTTCTCTCACGGACATTTGGAAAGAAGGGAGTGGAGGTTGGGGATTGGGAGAAGGGCTCTGACATTCTTTCTCCCAGTGGAAAAACCTTTCAAAAAAGCAATTCAGCATTTTAATCATTACACCAGGTCATCTGAAAAAAGTATTTAACTTTCACTCTGATTTTCATTTCTTTCTTCGCTCTGTGATGGTAGTTCCCTGTGCTGACAGAAACAGATTTCTGGCTCTCCAAAGAAAGCTCCTACACACAAGGCCAGCTTCCAGCTTGCTTTTTTTAAGAGTAAAATAATCAATTTTTTAAAAGTTCTTTCTTTTTGTCTGAGGTACCCCTATGCTTGGGTGAAGATTATAGGTTAAACTTCACTGAAAGTAATTGAATTAGTTGCCCTTATATTTTTAGTCAATACCCCTGTCTGTGGATTCAGGATTTCTACCAGAAGTTCTACTTTCCTAATTCTACTTCCAGATTCAGCTGTGTACTCAGATGTAGAGGCAATAAATTGCTGGTTTGGAGGTAAATGGAAGCAGAGAAAAATTTAAACACTATTCTTTAGTTTTCAACTATTATTCCAAATAAATGTCAAGGGTTACCCCAATTACTGCGATCCAATTTTTCCCAGTTCAGCATGACCTCTGTTTCCTTGTCAGGGAAGGTTTTTTATACAATGCTCAGAATTTTTTATTGCCAGTGTCTGATTGTAGCAAAAAAATCATTGGTTGGTGAGTACAACAGAAAGGAGATGGAAATTTTCCTTCAGTGCCCAGAGCTAGTGTACTCCTGGTGCTCTTTTCTAAAAGCTTTTTTAAAATCTAGTTTTGTAGTTTTTATTTATTTTTGTAGAGATGGGGTCTCACTATGTTACATAGGTTGGACTGCAGTAGCTATTCACAGGCACAATCATAGCTCACTGCAAGCATCAAACTCCTGGCCTCAAGCCATTCTCCAGCCTCAGCCTCCTGAACAGCTGGGACTACAGGTGCATGCCACCACACCTGACTTCTAAAGGCTTTTGACCTAGCAGGGACAGACATGAAAAAGTAGAACTCAACTCCATGCTATGACGGCAACCAGCCAAAAGCCACTTAAAAGCCACCAAGACTTGACCTGTTTATATGCAAATACATGGCAGGTGTGACTTAACTCCCAATCAGGCACTCATGACAACCATTCACTACACTGTTTTCCAGTAAGTCCAGATTGGGTCTCAGGATCCTTCTCTACAGAGCTCTGTAGGCAACTCTTTCCAGTAGGATTTATAACCCTCTAGCCAATCCTGATCTAGTCACCTTCCTTTTCTAGTATCTTCACCTTACAAGAAAATAAGTTATAGTGGCAAAGATTTTGAATGGAAAGATGGAAGGACCAGGTCCATGCCTCCACTCTGTTATCAGCAAGTTCTCTGCACTTGGCCAATCACTTGCCCTCTTTAAACTTCAGTTTTCTAATCTAGACCAAGTAGTTTGGTTTAATCAGAAGATACAAATCACAACCCACAGAACCCTGGGGGGCCTATAAGAGGGCCTCAAGCCCACAACATTCTAAATACTGTTTAAATATTAAATGAATGACACGGTAACTAATTTTCCAAAGTAGGCAGAATCTGTTGCAATTAACGAAATAAATTTATTTAAAATCAATAAAATTTATAGCATTTTTGTCACTGTGTATTTTTTGATCAATAGATACTAATAATAAAATGTTTATTCTTTATCACTTCAAGTCTCAATATCCTCTTTGTTAATAGTGTGAAAAATAAAGTCTATCTCATGGGATATTTTGTGAAGAACAAGCGAGATGATGCGTGAAATGGCTTGGTACACACCCTGCCTGACCCGGGGTAAATGTTCCATAAGATGCAGAAAAAGGAGTTGGGCTGTCTAGGATTCAGGATGAGAAAGATGCTACTCAACCTGAGCATGGACTCTGCGTTTGTCCCCAGATAGGGATCTAAATGTGAGCCAAGAAGTAGGAGAATGTGATTTCTTCAAACACTCCTTTAAATTTCAGCATTGTGCTTAGATAGTTCTGAGACATAGCTGGAAAGCTGGTGATATAAGCCCTGGGGCAATGACTTTGTAAAAATCCTGTTTTCCTAATTCTTAACAGGAAGGTATTTGCTGCAACTTCTCCTGCCCTGTGAGTAAAACTAACTTTTTTAGTTAGTTTTCAGGTTAAATCGAAAACTTATTCTAATTCTATAGAGGCTGTGTGTTTGGTATCTTTCTTCCATCCCATATCTCATTTAAAGGAAACAGCCAGTTTATTTACCATGATATGGAGATTCATACTTCAATGTTACTTAGGGGTTTTGCATTTAAAAATGTTGGGAACCAATGGGGCAAGCAGTCTAGAATTATCTATCTAGTTTTACGACATGATGGATTTTAGGGTTAAATGCAGCCATTATATAAAAGACACTTTTAAGAGATAAATCTGGAAACAGAAATGTATCCATACTAAATGGGATGGTCCCATTCAATCCCTGTTATCACCAACCTTCCATAATCGGGAAAAAATAGTGGGCATGCAAAGCCAATACGTAGTTACAGTGGGAAGAGAGATATGTGTTCCATTCCCAACATTGCCAATGAAGACAAGGACCACCGGTTTCTTGGCCCAGAAACCTGAGAATGATCTTTGAGTTCTTCATCTTGTTCTTAGTCTAATTTCCAATCCGTCAGTCAGTTCTGTCAATCCCCCTGAATAATCTCTCAAATCCATCCCCCACCCCCACATCCAAGCTCATATCCCAGACTATAGCATCACCACCTGCCTTTCGCTTTTTGATGATGGCAGCCTCCTGACCAGCATCCCACTCTCTCTCCTGCCCCTCTGCAAGTCACTCACCACTTCACAGTCAGAGTAAACTTTGACATTCTATCTGGTTGATGTCTTCTCCTTTAAATCCTCCTGGGACTTTCTGATGTGCTTCCATGGTCTATAGGGCCCCATAGGACTTGAGTCCTCCCCAACCTCATCCACACAATCTTGCTCCTCTCTTCTTTTAACTCACTGTGTTCCAGCCACACTGGCTTTAATTTAGTTCTTCAAACACATTAAGTTCTTCACCCCTGGGGTTTCATCCAAGGAGGTTCCCTCTGCCTGGAACAACCATTCCCAACCACTTCTCCTCTGGATGCAGCCTATACCCCCTTCCTCAGGAAAACATCTAGACTTCTGTCTCTGAAGAAGCTCAATCTCTACCTCACCACTCTGTATGCTTCCTTGAAAACACTGGTTATTATTTGTAACCACACATTTATTTGTTTCTTACTTCTTGTTTGTTTCTACACATTAGGTTATAAACTTGAAAGCAGGGACCTTGTCAGTTTTTTTCACTAAGAGCCCTCAGTAAATATTTGTTGAATCAACAGATCACTGTGATTATTATTTCTAATGGTAATTTTTCACTATTGCATATGAATACACTTCCATGTGGGTTATTATCAAAAAGCTATGGAATCTTTCCCACTGAAGAGCCTCTAGTGCTGTGTTGTCCAATATGGTAGCCACGAGCTACTTGTGTCTTCTATATGCAGGGCATTTCCACCATCACAGAAAGTTCTCTCGCTCTAGGCTTTGGGTTGAGTTGGGCCAATCCTTTCTAGAGGAAACTGATGCGATGTACTGACTCCTCAGTTGCTTCCTAGTTTTAACAAGAGCAAATTCTCACCTGAAGTCTGACATGGTTATCCTCCAACACAAAACTATTTTATTTACAATCTTCAGTCAGCTTGGCTTGCTTCATATGAAAAATGTGATTGACAATGGAGAGTGAGCCTCTTGCTGAGAAATATGAAAACCAGGGGGAACTCCTGAAACTCCATTCAAAGGGTTTCTTTCCACTACAGCTCCAAAAGCCCTGTGGAAAATGCTAGTCCTTTATTCCTAGACTATTGTTTAATATTTATCCAGCACCAAAAACTATGCCCAGAGCACAGGCTGGAGCTCAAGTTGGTCTCTGCCTTTTGGGACTTACCATTTAATTAGACAGATGGGGAAAAACACCCAAGTGTGGTTCCCAATCACATTTATGAATAATAAGCTGGATTGCAGCTTCTGGCAGAATGTCACACTGACAGGAGGATGCCGCGTGCAGCGTGTCTTATTGTGCTGTGCAGTGAGCCCCCGCCACCTCTGCTCTCTGCTGCAACCAAGACTGCAGTGTTGCCTGTAGTACAGCGGGCTCTGGCTTGCATTTAATTTGGGCTTTTGACTCTCGCCGAGACCCTCTTGCCTTGGGACTGTGCCACCTGTGATCCCATTTTCCTTTCTTTTTGGTGCCATTAATGCCTCCCCTGTCCACCCTGTGAGGACGAGTCTGATCCAGTTTTATTTCGCTCCCTTTCCCTTGTGCCGGGGCACCTGTCTCAGCACACACACGACACCTATCTAGATGCCAACTGGCCAACCCTGTGGGAACTGTGGTCGTGTCTTTGTCAGGGGGTGAAGGATGCTGCTCTGGTTCAGCCTGTCGGGCCCTGATACCACCTTTCTGGGAGGCTTCAAAGTTTACATCCCCACCTTTTCTCCAAAGAGGTCTTCCAGTAGCATCTAGCAGAAGTCACGTTCCTTTTTTTCCATTTTAACAGCTTTATTGAGATATAATTTACATCCCATAAAATTCATCCATTTGACATGCACAATTCAGTATTTTTTGTTATGTTCCCAGAGCTGTCCAACTATCCCCACAATCTTATTTTAGAACATTTCTTCCTACCAGAAAAAAAACCTTCAATGCCCATTAGTAATTACTCCCCATTCCCAGAGACGCTCTCGCCTTGGCACTTACTTTCTGTCTCTATGGATCTGCCTGTTGTGCATGTTCTATGTGAATGGAATCACACAATGCACGTCCTTTTGTGTCTGGCTTTCTTCACTTAGTGTGATGTTTTTGAGGTTTACCCATATTGTAGCATGAAATGGCACTGTGTTTCTTTTTGTCACAAGACACTATTCCACTGTATGGATAGACCACATTTTGTCTATCAATTCGTACTCCTTTTATACAAAAATGTAAATTAATTCAAGGCTCTCATCGAGAACACTGTTGCCTTGCATTTATTTGAATAAAGCACAAAAATCTATTTCCTTTATAATATTTTCCTCAAGTATCTGCCTTCTAAAAGTAAGCCCTTCCCTTAATATATGCACAAAGTTATCCATCTTTCAGGATCACTTAAAAGCAAACATACCCAGAAGTGTCCAGTGTTTGCCAATGGATGGCAATTATTTTCCTGGGAGAGATTATCAGGCCAATTGCAAACAAAAGTGATCATTGGTGATATAACCAAATAATGTTAGTCTCAACAAATACTTCGTTTCAGCTGAGGTCAACGGCAAAATTGGCAACTATAAAGTATTTAGAAGTGCAGTCAGGGTATAAAATATAGCATCTTCTCTGTATGCGGCCATATAAAATATTTATGATGATATGAGTTATTTATATTTAATAGGCTGCATGTTCCCCACACCTCCTGCTTCAGCGTGAGCAGATGGAGCCTGCTTGGTTGCCCGCATTGGCTCTTTGTTCAAGAAGCACTGGCATCTCCCACTTCACAGGGCATCGTGTTCTGAAGCACCAGGTGGATGCTGGCTGTCTCCAGAGACTCATTTCCACCTTTACGGTGGCCACCGACTCTCGGAGGTCCCTGCCTCTGAGAGTGAGTAAGTGGTCTCTTATTCTTCTCTTCTCTGCCTCTCCTCAACCCAGTTGCTGGAATCCTTCCTCCTCTCCAATTCCCATTTCTCAGGGCTGGAAGTATCGCATCCCTGTTGTCTCTCTTGGCCTCGTTGATTTATTTTTTTCTATCGACATTCTCAGTTTGGCTGAAAAACACATACCCACACACAGTTCTTCTCCTTGGCCTAGAATCTTTTACTTTCTCTCTTCCTTTCGTGTAATTGATTAACTTATAAATATTTGGCAGATAGTGTCATTCACCTCCACATAACTGGGAATCATCCACAATGCATGATTAAACAGTTGACATAATTGTAAGCACCCTAAGACAAAATCTATAACTGTATGTTCTTACCTTGTTCATCAGTAGATTCTGACCCTAAAGATAACTATTTCGGTTCTAATTTCTTGTAGTATTTTTTTCTTATTATTAACATGGATTGACAAATACAGTTGACTGAATGGTAACTCTGCCAGATATTACACTAAGTGCTTGACACATATTCTTGCTCAGCCTGACAAGGCTGAAACTGTTTTCGTCCACATTACACCGATGGAAACTGACACTCAGAGGGTAAGTAACTTCACCCAGGTCACAAAGCTAGTCAGTGTGGAGTTGTGGTTTCAGTCCAAGTTCACCCTGATTTCAAAGGCCATGCTTTTCCTGCAACTGCCCTCCAGCTTTCGGGTGATCTGAGGTTCAGTTACATCACTTATTTAGGGGGAAAGGTCCAAAACTGTTCACTGACAGCCAAGAGATTTGCCAGAGTTTAGCCAAATTGGCTGCATGACCTGGGCAAATCATTCAACCTCTCAATGTACACCCCGCCGCCAGAAGAACAGGCATAGAAAGAAGAATGCAAGAAACTCATGAGGAAAACACTCTGCCATTTTCCGAGGTCAACATTCTGTTTCAGCAGCTCCTCGAAACTCCACCATCAGCTGAGAATACTTTCTACAACATCTACCAGCAGGATGTTTGTTCCCTGGCGATACTCTTGGGCAGCCAAACCCCGACTCTCCTGTCAGTTGCTTCCAGGGCTTTAAGTGCCTCCCAGCCAAACAGCCACACACATTCTAAACGTTCCTGAGGAAGGAATTTCATCCCCGGGGTGGAGCCCCTAACATCTTTGTGTCTGCTGCAAATAAAAACACCCAGGCAGAGAGCCTGCTGCCCCGTGGTTCTCATGGCAATAAACCCTATCGTGGGCCGGGCTGGTCTGAGAGCTGCAACTGCACTTATGGTCTCTGGTATTACTGTCCTGCTTCTCATTTTTCCCTTTCACACTAAATATCCTCAGGGTCAGGCCCTCTGCTGATGTTACACCGAGCTGGTTCAACCAGCCTGTGGAGTCCTAAAGACACACTTGATGTGCTATGATGTCACTGCTGCTATTTATCATATTTATCAAGGCTGCTCAGTATACTTGGCACCACTCAGAAAGGCAATGTCCTCAGCACCTCCTCCTTCCTTTACTGTTTCAAAGAATTTGACCCTGTGGGACTTAACTTGCTCAGAGATTCTGTCATTGCTGACTTCCTTAACCTTGCAATTCTGTCCCCTGCAGGTGTCCAGGGACTGTCTGGGTGGTGTCAGGCCTCCGATGCTGTCACAGTTATGAACATGACCTCAAGCACAGATCTCTTGCCACTCTGGATTAGCCTGAATAGGCACCAACCAGTTGGCCCTGTGGGAATGTCACAACCCAGGGTTTCTTTTCCCGCTTCTGCCCTTGGCATTTACAGTCTGGGCTCAGGAGTCCTGCTACTTGTGAGAAGTCACACATTTCGGCACCAGCTTCTGTACCCAGGTGCCTTCACACTCTCAGGCCCTCTCAAGCACTGTTTCTTTAGAGCTCTGGGCGACTGTCACCTGGGCCGTCTTTTAAAAGTTTGCTGGCCAACTTGCTTTGCACTCTGCCGAAGCTGCCTTTCTGCCTCAGACACCTAAGGTGAACCCTGCTCTAATCACCGTCTCAGCCGTTCTGCTGCCTCCTGCTTTCCACAGTTCCTTGCTTTTAACAGCTTGTTTAAGGTCCCCCAAACAGGCTGTCAGCCTCCAAAGGAGGGTTGGTGCTAGAAACTGTGGGGAGCTAAAAATAAACATGTCCTGAAGATAGGGACAGACACACTGTACAAATAGATTACCTGGCCACCCTCCAGACCTGATGGCATTAGAGACCTCGTTGTTTCTTATTAGGAGATGGTAAAGTGTTTGCATAGGTAACTCTGCAATGCACAGGTGCTAGAAATCATTTTTAAATTGCCCATCAGCCAGCTAGTGACAAGTAGAAGTCTACTGTTTGCAGAATGGGTACAGGCTGTCCAAATGGGCTCCTTACCAGGTAGTCACCACCAAGGACAAAACATCCCATTCTTAAAATAAGCATTAGGGCATGACTTAAATAATAAATCATCTGAAGTTTCTAATTTTTATTATATTTAATTAATTTTTGCCTGTGCAAAAGCTAAAAGACTTTGAAATCAACAAATGTATTTGTCTAAGCACATGAATGGAGTTATTAGATCATTAGGATAGTATTTATTCTATTTCTAGGACAAAGTTTATCAAAATAGTTATGATGATACCAGCGGGCACCTAGTAGCACTGACGGCTTATTCATGATTTCAGCAAGGGCAGTCCTGATGGCTTCCATCTTTGGGAAACATCCCATGTCACAGGCATCTTATATATGTAACTTCTATTTCTCACAAGAGTCCCACAAGGTCGTTTTTGCAGTGAGGAAACAGATTTCGGAGCAGGTAAGTGACTTGTCCCAGCCCAGTAGCAAAACGGCAGTGCCTACAAAACATCAACCACTTACAGGTGGTGGCTTTGGGGCTGGGCGTTGTGCTCAGGGCCACCGGGATGTAATCACATAGTAGGAAGCAACCGTATCTCTGGGCCCAGTCACCCCTGGAATACGGCCAGCTCCTACCTTCTCCCTGTTGTATAGTCAGGTATGCAAGCAGCAGGGAGTGGGGACAGGTGGTCCTCAGTGTCCTTCTGGACGGGACCAGAGGGGCTGAGTGGGGCTTGGTACTGGGTAAGGTTAGCCTCTTTCCAGACTGAACCTGGCCACACACTATGTTGTTTTTGTAGATAGGTCCTGGCTTACAGAATCCTGATGGGGGCAACCATGTTGAGAAACCAGACCCCAAGAAAGGCTGATAAATGGATTTTGCTGTGGTAACACAAAGCTACTTTAACAGCATAGAAAGTTCTGGGTGATAAAGTTCTAACCAGCAGCAAGAAAGACTGACTGGCATCCGACCTGCAGTGAAAACGGGCCAGCTCTCCTGCCGTGCCTGATTTCATACCATCACTGCAATTTCCACCACGAAAACAGATTAATTCTGAGATGCTTTCAATTCCGATTAAACATTTTCTCTCTGTGGTGGTGTCAGGATTGTAAAACACCTAATACAGCAGTTAATAATGCCATGAACTGCTTCAACCTTTACAATTATCTGGGTTTTTGGAGGGTGACCCCTCTCCCAGCTCTTGCTTACAGGTTAGTAATGCTCAGAGCAGGGCCGGGGATGGACCGACCACCACATAAAACAGGGGAAGACTGAGGAGGTCAGAGACTGGAGGATCTGGGAGCATGGGTGAGGCATATCGAGCAGGGCTCTTGTTTTAGTGACTGATTTTGAGGCTACTAAGTGGCACTTTCTGGTGTCAGCTCACACCTAAAGAGAACTGGATTTTCCTAGACTCTTAGAGAAGGCCATAGCTGGTGTCTCACCAGAGCTTGAAAAGAAAAAACAAAAATAGTTGAATTTGCCCATTTCTCTTCACTGCACTTGCTGCTTTGTTCATGGGGGGTGCGGGGTGAGAGTTGGTGGCAATGGCTGAGGAAGAGCAGCTGCCAGGCACTATGCTAAGGGACTTCCCAGGTTGTCTAACTTAGTCTCCCCGATAAGTCTATGAAGCTGGAATTAGTATTTTATAGAAGAACAACAGAGTAATGTAACAGGACATTGCTAGATGATACTACTGTACTAACATTTTCTTACTTTTTTTTTCTCAAGGTGACAGCCTACAGAAGCATTTCCTTCCCCTGTATTTCTATAAGGGAGAAAACACCCCTCAGCAACCACATTTTCTACTTTGGTCTGTACTTCATCTTCTCATGTTTTTTCTTTTGGGTCATCTTGACCTGACCATCCTGTAAGGAGCAGGAGAGCCATATTCACGGAGTGGCTTGTTAGTAATAACGACTCTTTGGCTCATCCTTCTGCCGGGTACCCGAGACCCTGACCTGACGTGTGTGCCACTTCCTCCGGGCGGCAGGTGTGTTATTACAGTTAGGCCCTCAGCCTACTCGTGCTTAATGACCATGTTTTTTAAACGTTGATTTAAAAAAAAAAAAAATTCATCAGAAATGCCTTTAAATAACATCTGATCGGGGAAGAGAGCAGGTGTGCAGGGGAATTCACAGCACTGGCGTCAGCCTACCCAGGTTTGAGTCCTGGCTTCTTCAGTTAACAACCATGTAAGCATAGACCAGCTCCTTCCCCACCCCACCCCTGCCTTTTCCAGCTCTTTGGATTTTAGCATAGACCAGCTCCTTAACTGCTCTGGGTCTCACTTCTTTATCTGTAGAATGAGATAAAAATAATGCCTATGTCCCCGGGTTATCATGAGAATCGGATGAGTGAGTCTACTGCAGAGTGTAATATTGTGCCTCCTGCCATACGATACTAATGATTACTATTAAAATATATCGGTAAGAGATATTTATTTTTTGACTGTTATGGTAATGCTCAGTGGACATGAGGGTTTGTAAACCAGAGCATAATAACAAGCCCAGGATCTTCAGTAGTCCATGACGCTGGGGTCACTGAGAGAGAGCAGATATCCACCTTCACACGTATCTCTCAAACACACCCCCCAACACACACTTCTAGATGTCCCTTGGCCAACCAGAGGATGTTTATGTTTGAGTTGCTGGGTTGGCTGGGTTTTTAAAGTACATTTGAAAAAATGTAAATAGAACCCACCCTACCCCATGACAAGAAAATGTATGTTTTAAAGGCTTTACCCAAAGTAATAAATCAGAAGATCAAACTTGTTTCTTACTACATGTATTTTTCAGGTAGTGATTGAAATGAAGAATTTGCATTTAAATGGAAAGATTAATGACTAATACACAAAGCCCATATTTAATCACCATTTCCTTAACACGAAAAATTTATATTTTTATACAGATCATCCACGTTAAGTCAGCCGTCGAAACGACAGGCATAGTATTTTATAAAACAACTTACATGCCGCCAATCCTGAGTCTCAGTTATAAATACTTCTGAGGCTGCTGGTTTCACACTGTTGCTTGAGAATGATCTAAATGTTGGTACAGTAATTTGGGTGTAAATATATGTGAGAATGTGTGACTCTCACCTCGTAGAAATATCCAAAGCTGAAAAGAAAGAATCATTTGGAAGTTCCTGAGCGTGGTCTGCTCACTTGCTCTTTCCTCTCAAATCTGGGCTAAGTATGATTTGTCCCTCACTTCAATTTTAGATAGTTGTTTAAGAAAAAAAGAATCCAACTCCCCGTCTTCAGGGTAATATAGTAGTTAAAACACAAAAGGGAGATATATTCCTCCAAATTAAAATGTGAAGGAATGTTCTGGAAAAAACAAATATTCCTCCTGCTTGTGGAGGCAGCCCCTTCATTGGTGCATTATCACCATGCGTGGTGATAATGACCAACTAGCTGGCATGTTAAGGGTCATCTTGCTTATTCTAGACTGTGCTGCTTCAGAATCCAACTCCCCCCATCACTGCCACCCCAGTTAGCCCCATCGAGGGCATATCACATGAGTACAGAGAATGCTCGGTCAATCTGGGGCCTCTTTTCTGAGGCCTGAATGGTAGGACAGCAAAATCGGACCACTTCATCCTGGGAAAGGGATCTTATTGGGGATAAATTACCCAGGTATTGCTCTGACTGCGTCTTTGGGCTCAATGTTGAGCAACTGTTGAAATCTGATTTACATTAGCTGGAGAATTATAATAAAATGACAAATTTGCATTAAATAATGTTTCTCAGTGGGGACCAGCCAATAACAGAGTCAGCAATACAGACACTGCCAGACAATTTCAAGTTACTAGTTGGTATTATGTCATCCTCTGGGCCCTGATAATTCACGGAGCTCTTCAAACTCTTTCCTTCTCTCCTGTCCTCTTTCCTCTTTCCTTCTCCTGCACAACCCCCACCCCCCCAGCCTTGGAAGCAGCAAAAGCAAATTACGATGATAAAATATGAAGAACCGGAAAGAATAAAGAGTTATTAGATTGGGTTTGTCCATTCTTTGCCCTTAAAGGCTCAATTTAATTTTGGAGTTTGGCATGCTGTTCAAAAATAACACCTCGCCTACAAATTGGCACCTCTGCTCTCTATTGATCTCTTCCGATTGCTGACCAGTAAAATTAATGCCACATCCTTTGCCATTAAGAGGACAGAGTGAAATGCAGGGAAAAGTACAAGCACTTTACTCAGAAAAGTAGGCCAACTGCCGGTCCCATCAGGCTTGGAATTTTTTAGCTTCCATGTTCCCTGGTTTGTGCCAGTCATGAGTGTATCAGGAAAGGCTGCTGGATTTTGTGTGTGGTAGTGGTGGGGAAAGGAGGGGTTCCCTCTGGCGGGAGTTTGAGAGAGACCTATGCTTGTGTTGGGGAGGTCTAGTGCAAAAACCTGTCTGCAAAACTAACCAGCACCAGTTCCTCCCTGAAGAGGAAACCAGCCACATTATACTTGTCATGTCAGAGCTGACCTACATGAAAAGAGCTGGCACTCAGTTTAGGTTAATTAAAGTTACATATAATAACTCTCATTTCTGAAAGACGTGACTTCATCTGGCTGGGAAGAAAAAGGTCTTAAGAATTGGTATCCACTAGGCCTCAGCCAGTGATTGCACTCACTGCCGTTCTACGCGATGATCCCTGACGTACAATACAAGGAGATGTGGTCCAGGGGCTAATGAAACCAGAACAGCACAAAGAACACATATACTTTAATTTACTGTCCCTCCATTGTATCCAGATTCTTATCCAAAAGACCTTTTAATTAGAGTGCTCTCAGGTGGGAATTCGTCCACCTTTTCAATAGCACATGGATAATAGGAAAGAGGCAAACACCTCTTTATTTCTCACCAGCACACGATTCACTAATCATCTTCCCCAAATTCAGCTCAGGCTTCCGCCCAAGTTCATTTCGTCTTCATCAGCATTGCCATTTTCTACCTCATATTTCAAAGAGCAATTGGAAAGCAGATATTTAATCAGAAAAGTTTGGAATTCACTTTTTGGACACCCAATCTGTCTTCAGAGGATTTGAGACAGAGCAAATTGCTGTTGACTACAAAAACAACTGAAGTCTGTGTCCTTGAGAAATGCTAAAGCCTGATAACAAATGCACAGGCTTTAGAGGAGGTCAGACCTGGTTCACACCCCAGCTCCATCATTTATTCTGTATTTGACCTTGGGTGACTTGCCCAACTCCCCAGAGCCTTGATTTTCTCATCTGCAAAATGGAGATAACTCTCCAAAACAGCTACTTGTTAAGGCTTCTGTATGCATTGGTCCTAACGCAAGTGAGAAAAACCAACTTGAGATAACTTAGGCTAAAAGGGAGTTGTCTTAAAAGAATAAAATGGAGATCCCATAATAGGGTATCTGTGGACTTCTGTCATTTAAACCAGTGGCAGGGAGCACACCTATAAATGGACTGGACAAACCAAATCACGCTGTCACCCGACATGGACACCAAGACCCGCAACACAGGCAGGCCTCAATAAAGACTGAAACTAGGCCTGGATGCTGCCAGGAACTCAGACAGTGCTCTCTCCACATCCCTTTTCTCTGTTCCTCTACAAATCCACATCATTTCTCCCTCTCCCTGTAGGTTGCCTCATTTTGCTCTAGGATTCATGGCAGAAGACAGCTTCGCCAGAGTTCCAGAGTGTAGCCTTTACACATGCAGCCACATGGAGATGTTCTTCCAGATTAACTGTTGATCTCAATTCCAAATTTAGAATGAAGAGATTCTGACTGGTCCAGCTTGGGTCTGATCTGATGAGGCAGGGCATAGGGTCACATTGCACAGAGTAGCTCCTGGGAAGAGGACGACTGACTTTGATAGGGAGGTTAGTTAGAGGTTAGTTAGTTAGTTAATACACCAAAGATACTCACTACAGGAGTAAGGAAACATGTTGGGAGTTAATACAGTGGCTGGCAAGGAGCAGGCATTGCGTAAAGGATAATTAGATGGTCCCAGTCAATGAGAGCGCTTTGTAAGGCAGATTAAAATTGGCCTTCCATTGTTCATCCACATAAGCCACTGTTTTATGAATGGGATAATGCAATTAGCAATTTGAATGCCAAACTTTTCACCACTGAAATCTTGACACTCACATAATTCTATTCTGCAGCCCAAACCTGGAGAGTTACAGTGGGGGCACCTGCTACACTCTCCAGACCAGGCACCACAGAACATCCTGTCAGTCCTGGAGAGTGAAACATGACTCCTCGACACTGCCCTGGGTGAGACTGGGGGGCTTCGTGGCCTGTCCTGGGACAATGTGGCAGTTATTCCAGTAGACATCTTACTTCCAACACAAATGACTCAGTTCACCTGGATGCTTTCTGGGGAGAGTCCCCTGAATCTCATGCATGCAAAGGGGGCTGGGACCCAGAAGCAAAACCCACAGTGCGTTCCAGTTGCTGAGTGGATTGTGAGGCCTGGCATAAGCCTTCTGTTCCTCAATGAGTTGGTTTATAATGTAACACAAATAGAGTCGTTTGGGGACAGAGGGAACTGATGGTCTGATGACCACTAAGGAATCCACAGTCCAGCTGTGTTCCCACAAACCTGAAGGCTCTTTTGTAAACTGTATGTATATTTTCAGAAATCACCGGGCTACTTCCTGAAACCAAAATTGCAGCCCTGGGCTGGGAACAAGGACTTTAACCAGGCATATTTCTTTGATCAATTATGACTTTGAACCAGAGCAATAATCCATCTTCCCAACAAGTGTTCCTCAGATGCTCCCTTGAAAGTCCACCATTTGTTATGATTTCTCTCCCTTCTCTATTTTATTTCTCTTCCTCCATCAGGCTCTTCCTAACTTTGGCCAGTGAATTCCTTTCCTCCCTGTCTCTCTCCACCAATATCCATTTTTCATAACCAAGAGGCGTGGAGGACATCCCTTTCTTTCTGCCCGGTTCTCCCAACATGCAGCAGTATGCTAACAAGTCTACAGAGCAGAATGTTACATTGGGAGTTTTAGTTAAGGCCCCAAGATCTGAGGTAGATCAGATTCAAAAGGAGGTACCATAAGCAAAATTTTAAAAGGAAATGTCTGGAAATTGACTTTAGAGTTCCTCATAGCTGAGGCTATGAAAGGGCTGAGCAGTTAGAAAACAGGGAAAAGGTGTTTTTGGAGAGAGCAGTTGGTGTGCTGTAAGTCCCCATCCACTCTCCATGGAGAAGGACTTCAACAGAGAGCCTTGATGTGCATTTTCCACAGCCAAGGAGCCCTGTAGACAAGTATGTGACTCTTGCTTGAGAAATTGAGTAGGCGGGAGTTAAATAGAGACAGCAGCTGGGGACTGGTCTTCATTCCCAGACCATGTCGAGGTAAGGGGAGCATGGGTCTTTTCTAGAAACAAGTTAGAGATCCGTGGGGTTGAAGGTGTAAGGCCAACCTGGACCATTTTCACTCCTTTCCAGGAGCCTGCCTAAAAGTGCAAAGGAAACCCGACAGTGAAAGGACATGTGGATGGGGCTGCAGAAACTCAAGGCTTGAGGGGGAATGTCAGCCAGAGGCATAAAATGCATCACTCATGGCATGAGGGGCTGCTATAGGCTGAATGTGTCCCGGGAAAACCTGTATGTTGAAACTTAATGCCCAGCACGATGGTGTTTGGAGGTGGAGCTTTTGGAGGGTGATTAGAACATGAGGGCAGAGCCCTCATCAACAGGATTAGTTCCTTAATAAAATAAACCCAAGGCTGCTCTCAGCCCTTCCACTGCTGAAGACACAGAACAAGGAAGCAGGTCCTCACTGCTGGTACTGTCTCAGGCCCTGGAAGATGGAACACAGTGAATAAATCTCTTCTGCTACGTTCTTGCTAGCCAGTTGTTTCTCTTCTTCTTGAAGAAGGGCATCAACTTTACCTTGCACTGCTACAATCCCCAGCTTTTAGTGATCCCTTATAGGGTAGTTGCCTGAGGGGTATTGATTGATTGGATGAATAAATAGAGAACTTGTAGGATGGCAGTGTTTTGCTTCAGTTATCATTTCCCTCAGGAGAGGGAATCATGAGGGGAGTCCAGTGTGCTAATTCCCCTAAAAGATGGCTTTTCACCATAAAAAAAGCATTTGACCATGAACTCTCATCTAGGATTTAGCTATGCAAACCGGGCCAGATTTGAGAGTCTCAGCTTGGCAACTGTTCCCCAAGACAGCAATTTCCTGTGAATGCCAGATCCTCGTAGAACACATTTGTTTCCTTCTGACTTGCGACTGCAACCATAGGCCATTTTCATATAATCCCAGACTGGAAGGTACACCATTGCCCTTCCCTTCCACACTGCCAATCTCAAAGACAGGAGCAATCAGGTCTTGGTGTTGAAGGTCTCTTTCATCAGCCCCCGTCTGTTTCCACTGACCTGTGAGTTCGGGCTTCCTGCCTGAAGGCTGACCTAGAATCCTAATGAGTTGAATTCAGGCTGAACTTGACTCTCTGGTTGACGCTTTGGCCATCTGTTGACCCTCTGTAGCTCAGTCACGAGTTTGTAGCCCTGACAGCATAGATAAAAGAGACATGGGTTGTATCTGCCAACTTTCTTGTATTTTTTGCACTACACTTTCTACTTCCCAAATCAATGAAAAGCAAGTTTAAACTGCATATAACTTCCACTGTGTGCATACATGATGCACATAGCTATTTCCCCTTCTTGACCGTTGGGCCAAGGTGATCCAGGTTTCACTGGGGTCTGCTCAAGAATGTTGGTGGAATAAATGAAGTGATGGATGAATGACTAAACGGTATTCAGATGAAAACTGTCTCTGTACCCATGGTTAATGACTACAACATAGGGATTTTACCCAAGGTAGATACATCAACACTGATGCTATGGTCTGATTTAACTTAGCTGCTCTATAAACAGCACCATGAGCCACAATAGCAGGGCAAAAACTTCGGGTTCTTCCAACTGGCAGTACAACCAATATTCTAAAATTAGCATGTGATTACTATAATAATTAACATACAAATGCTTGTCACTGTTTGACGATCAGTAGCACATTTGCGTGATGCACCTCTGCCCCATCATGGTGTCTTTAACCCTGGCTCTCCTCCCCAACAGATCCCCAACCCCTCCCCAGGCTGCTGTCCTGGGGCATACACGCCACGCTCCAGGTACTCAATGTCATTCTTAAACTGATGCCTGGACCCTCTCTCCTTCTTCAGCCTTGTTCGAACTTGTTCTTATGCTCACGCAATCCTCCCATACTCTACCTAGACAACATGTGTGTATGGCTTCTCCCAAACTGACCTTAGCTTTGCTGTTCTTCAGGGAAGAGCAGCAAGGTAATTACTGTTCCAGCACTTCAAGTCAATGTTCCAGAGCTTGGTCTGTCCCTTCAAGAGGAACATCCAACAGGCCAACACCCAAGGGGAAGAGTGAACTTGGTGATGCAAGGAAAAATAACTACATGTACTTGAACCTGTGACCTGAGTGTACCAATTACAGGGAGCTACCAGGAAAAGAGCACTGTGAGCTCATCAGCCGTTTGTGTTACGGCATTCCTGGGACTCTTTGTCAAGAAAGAAACTGTTTCCTAACAGACTGTAAAATTTTGTACAACAATAACTATTACCTAGCATACAGAGCACTATGCCCAAACTCTCAGGTAATCCTCATTACATTTTGACATGGTAAATTCTATTATATGAGTTTAAGAGATGAGAATGTGAAGCTTAAAGGGATAAGATAACTTGACCAAGAGCACAGAGCTCGTGAATGGAGGAGCCAAGCTCTGAACTTTGGTGTCCTCAACCACTATTTCCACCCTCCTCCCACAAATAAATGAGTCTCTCTGAGCAATTTTATCTCCTCATTTATAAAATAGAGAAATAGCATTTCGGGTTCTCAGGAAGACTGCAAATATCAGGAAATGCAATTGTTGTCAAGCACTTTGCATATCGGAAATGCTAAATCAAGCTAAATTAAATTCAACAGAGTTCTAGACAGTTAACAAGCCTTTATTAAACCCCTGCTGTGTTGGGCACCCAGCCGTGACTTGGGTTAAGCCTAATACTACTTAATTTATGAAAATGCTGTTATAATTATTATGCTTCTTAAACTTAGGTGCCCTCAAAAAGAAAGTACAATTTACAATTAAATATAAATTATTTATTCCGATTCTCTTTCTTTTCATTCAGCACACTTCTCTGAGGTACCTAGTTGTAGTGGACACATCTTAGAGGGTCTGCCTAGGTCATGGTTGCCCTTCTCCCAAAATCGCTCCTCCCTCCACGTCCATGGACGTGGATTACCCATAGCCACATTTGAGTATCTGCTCCAAGTAGGGCCAAACAGCTTCTTTCCTCTGTGAGACTGGAATTGAAATTGGCTCATCAGTCTTTACAGTGGCTGGCACGTAGCACGTGAACTTGGAGAGAGTAGAGATCCTTGTGTCATTTTGACAGCAGCTGAGGGGGCCAGACTACAGAGGGGGAGGCGAGAGTAACAGATTTGCAGGAGACAAGCAAAGGTGAGAAACCATGCAGCCAGAGAGACACACACAGGCAGACAGAGTCAGAGTAGAGAGCTCGGAGCCATGATGAGAAATGTGGATTTGAAAGTAGAAACTCTCAGCAGAACTCCTACGTGCTGGTGACACTGACCACTCTTAATATCGGATTATGTGGAGTTAGGACTTCGCCCTGACAAATTTTATTGAGAGAATACATGAAAGAGGATGATTTTAAAATTAAGAACTAGCAAAATGATATTGTAAAGGATTAAGGAAACCTGTACTTTATCATTTTTTTCTATTCTAGAAGACATAGTAATTTTAGATCATGTTATTTGAAGGAATTCTCAGGTACTGTTTCATTTCCTATTTAGCATCACAACCAATAACATCCTAGATGTTGCTAATCATCAAAACACACAGAAGCTTTCAGATTTGCCCCTCTGGACACAGTATACACAGCATCCGATCTGCAAGTACTCCGTGAAGCATACCCTCCCCTCAATCCAGACCCCTAACAGACTTCCTCACTATTCCAAGTGCTTAGGAAAAATCAAAGGGGGAAACATTGGTGTTTCTTTTCACATGGTGAAAGGATACGTCATTCTCTAAGTTTAATTAATAATGGACCATTTGAAACACACTGTCAATAAGGCAGTGTTGTATACTAGTGGGAAAAGAAATGAGATGAAAAAACATGCCTGTCCCATTATTCATTTGTATTGATCTAGATGTACAACACTATGCATCACAATTTGACAAAAGGTTAAATATTAACAGAAAAATCATTAATCTAACAAAACAAATTAACACTACAATGGCTCTCCTGGTTGGTTTTATGTATGCCGTGGAGCTTTATTAGATGCACGGAGGAACATTTCAGACTGATGTTTAGTACCTCTCTTTACAGACCCAGCAATGAACTGGACAGAACCATAAGATAAATGGCAGGAAGTTATCTCTGTGGATTGCAAAGGTCTCATTATACAGATACAGGACACCTGTTATATAAAATGCAAAGGCCTCTTACAAATGAAAACATGTGACATATTATCTAGCAAGGGGATTGGCACAAACAAATTTTTTTAATTATTTAAAAAATATTTGGGGGACTATAGTTTCTTTGGGGAGTCAAAAAACACTTCTATGAATTTATAAGTTTCCCCAGTTTTACTTCAGTGCATTTTTCTTCTGCCGAATTCATTTTTTTATAAAAGTATTTTATTTTATATGTCCTTCCATCCTTCCTTCCAGCCATCCTTTAATCCAGGAATCCATCTATGTACCCAAACATGTATTTGTCTTTCACACCCAGATATGCCTCTGTCCACATACTCAACCACGCATCCATCCGTATTTCAGCCCATGCACCCACCTATGCATTTGGCGTTTGGCAAAATAAGATTTAAGAGGAGTATGTGCTGGGTTTTGGACAGAAGGGGAGGCTGAAAGTTAGCAGTGTTAAGTGACTTATCCAAGTCACTCAACCAATGTTAGGTCTAGAATTAGAAAATTTGATTAAATCTTTCAGGGGTTCTGTTGTTTTTCTTGATTTTGGCTTATAAATAAATAATACCACCAAGATAATGAGTATTTACTGAAGATCAATAGATTTTGATAACTTATGAAGTAAACTAAGTTCTCCCTGAGAAGACAAATAAAAGTCAGAATTTCAAATAAAATATAATAAGACCTGACCACTATAAAAAATTATAGCCTGAAAGTTTATAGTGAAAGAGAATATGATCATTTTCCATAAAAATTGTTCATTGAGATAACCAAACCCATTTGTCTGAAGAGAGATGACACCTCACCTTTACCAAGTCATGCGAAACAGCCCTAATCAATCGCAAAGACACTTTGCTGTGCAAATCTATTATATTTTTATATGATCCTATGGATCCTATTTTATATCATTCTTAAAATTATTGCCCACATCCACAACTGCATACTCCTCATGTAAAAGCACAAATATGCACACACTAACATTCAGAAGAGATTAGATTATCCACAGAGTAGGCCGATTGTCAAAGTTAAAGGACCACTTCTAACAGATCTCACTGTGTAGTTTTGCAGTACCTCTTCTAGTAAAAAGTGGTTTGAAAGTATTTTACTCAGCAACACAGAATCCTTGTGAAGTTGGTGGTGTCTCATCCATCATTTAAACAGCTCCTAAGCATCCCTCTCCTCCACAAAGTTTTCTAAGAGAGAAGATGCTTTTCTCTGGCCTCATCTTTCCTGGATCTGAAACACACCCATGGCTAATCATTTTCCTCTGTATTATTAACAATGCACTGACCTTCAGTGGGAAACACTGCTCAGTGGCTCTCCATATTTTTTGCCAGGGGTCTACATTTATTTGCACTGATTCTGTAGGACCCTAAAATCTCCAGGGCAGGGACCAAATCAATGACATGCAAATGATGGAAAAACACAGAATCCTGGTAAATTCGTAATGCAGCAAAAGTTTTCAGCTTTATTTTTAAATCCAAAGTAAAGAAACTGAGGTAGTGTGAGCAGCAGATGCACAAGGAATCACAAACCACTACAAAGGAGATTTTAAAATTCTTTGAGGCATGTCAGAGGAGAAAATCAGTTCAATTTCAAGCCCTGTATATTGGAGGGGAAAGTTTTGTCAGAATCTCGGTGTTCTAATAGGTACTTTCCAATCTCTAATTTATAGAGGCCCATTTTTGCTTGCCTTTTTACTCTATGTAGCCCTGGTCAACTTCAAAGATTGATGAAATCTGAGAGTGGTATTAGATTTAACACCATTTCAAGATGGGCTTTAAGCTGAGTGAGAATGAGTTGGACAGGAAAGGAAATAGAAAGGAAGAGAAAGGTTCTGCAGATGAAACTCTTGGCCTTACAGCAAATTGAAATATTATTATTGCAACCCCTTCTAGGCATCTCTGGGGTGGTCCATGCTGCTCTAAGATCATGCTGCTTTCCATGATGGCATCTGAATAAAGATACTAAGGGGTGAAATGGATTGCAATGTATATGCTGCCTTATTAGAGTAGGAAATTCCCTAAAATCCATACCATTTTAAGAGACCGCTCCCTGTTTACCATGCATGAAATATTTGGGTTGTGCTAAGCAGAGAAACCAGTTATGTTGGGTCAGCATCTCAGAAGTTATTTTCTTCAAGAAGCTTAGCAGGATCACAGTTATGGAATACTAATGACAGTTTAATGGTTTCTCACTTTGCCTTTAGGGGCATCATCAAAATCTTGTTCTGATTCTATCAGAAACCAAGATTTTTAAGTAAGTAGCTAAACAAAATTTCCACAAAATGAGAGATGCAAAATAAGATCGAAAGCAATGAAATGTTTAGAAGCAGCGCTTGACAGTTCTCAAAACGTAGAATAAGAGTTCAAAAATATGACATCTCTAGCGAGCCAAAAATTAATGTCCAATAGAAATTCTCTCTGATATGCTAACAATTTGATTCCAGTACCATTTGGTTAACACTAAATCCCACATCATTCTTTTTAGCTTTATGTCTGAACTGTAACAAAAGATGCATGAATACAACCTTTTGAAATTCCTAAATGATAGCATTAAGGGTACAACATAGGCTTCTTAATACACATTTTAAAGTTAAATTTTCACACAACGTAGTTGAAAATTATGAGCTGCCGAGTCCATAGACCTGGGTTAGCACATTGACTCAGCTATATACTAGTTAAGCATCGTGTGAAATTTACTTAGTCTGTCAGTGTTTCTCTTTCCTCGAGTGTAAAATAGGGATAATATTTACCATTTCACAGAGTAGTTGTAAAGATTAGAAATAATACACGTGAGGTTCTTCTTGTAGTACCAGATACATGGTAGGCTTTCCATATATAACAGCTATTTCTATCACTGTCATGAGTTGAATTTTCAAGTCTTTCCTATGTATTCTTATCATACAACCAAGTTTTTAAATTCCATAAGTTTTAAAGAAATTCTTAAATTCTTCTACTCTTCTTCCACTATAAAAGCAAGGTGAAGAAGGGCTCCTAGTTGACATCTTTTTCCCCCTCCAATCATTTTTTTTCCCCCTAACTATATATTTGTTGAAGAACGTGTGCCATTTGATATGGGGCATTTCCCACAGTCTGGGTGTTGTTGGCTGCACTCACATGGCAATGCAACATGTGCCTCTGTTCTTAGTGTCTCTTGCAAACTAACAGCTGGATCCAGACGCTTGGTTCCACTCAGGTTTGTCCCTTTAGCAAGACTAATGGTGGCAATGTGTTGTTTCACCTGGAGACATATCATGTCTTGTTTTTGCTCTTTTTTTGATATTAGTAGTCATTAATACTTAATGTCTACATACCTCATGAATTTTTAATAATATTTTTAATTCAAAATTTGGACTGTCAGAACTTTACCTTAATTTCCCTAGATTAAGCCTATGTACATACATAAGTCTCAGAATACCAACACTACCAATTATTATTCCTGAATATAGTTAAAACATTTTTTTTTTTTTTTACAAATGCCATCCCATGTTTCCTCTCATTTTATGGTTGTATAATGTCTGCATTGTCAAATCATACAGCCATTACTTACCATAATCTTTTTCTTTGTAGTCACAGATATCTAAACACTGTAATAATATATTTAATACACACTGTGAATTCTTACATTGATGTTTCTAATCATTTTGGTGATCTGAAGATGGTTCTCTAGCAGATTCCTTTAAAAAACACACACACACACAGGAAAGGTATTCCCTGAGATCTTACATACTGATAACTTTCTATGGCCTTTATACCAGAAGGTCCATTTTGGTGGATATCAACTCTTTCCTCATGCCTCCTTTAATCCATTTTCTCCTGGATGAAAGTATTGTCGTCAAATAGTCTGATTAAATCTGATATTCTTTCCCTTGTAGGTCAAGTGCTCCTTTTGTCTAGCTGTGCAAATATTTTTTCCTTTTTTGTTAAAAAAAAATTTTAGACATTTCCCTGGGAAATATCTTAGTGTCAGTTGATATTGAAAAGTATGCCTTTTTTATTATGCACTTTAAAGTCTTCTTTTAACTCCAGAAAAAATTTCTTAATTATACATTTTAGTGTCTGCTCTGTTCCCTTGCTTCTTTTTTCTTTCTCAGGAGCTCCCCTTATCCATATAGCGGATCTTCTTTGCCTGTCTTCAATATTTGTTAATTCCATGTGAATTCTTTTCATCATTTCTTTTTGATTTTTAAAAATTCCCTCCTTTTCATCTTATGTTTTCTTAAGTCATTATATTGTGTTAATTACTCTTTTGTTCCTTCTAGCTTGGCCACTGTTTCTAAAATAATTATTTTTTCCATTTTATTTCTAATTCTTCCTTGAGCTCTGTCACCTGATTTGGATATTTCTCATTTTGATTTATGTTGTTTTTTCTTATCTTATAGCATTCTCTTAATGTCTTTTAGATGGTTTTGTAATAGAATGCCACAGTTTTGATACATTTTTTGTCTGTCTATGGCATGTTTTCATCATCTATAAGGATATCTTCTACCATTTATTCTCTGTTTTTGTTATAATAACTTTGTATAGGATTTGACCTGCATACTTCTCTTTTCCTTAGATCTAAGTGAAATTTATTCACCTGAACTTTTAGAAGGAGGTTTGATTCAAGAAGTTTTTTGTTTTTATGAGTTTTTCTTTTTTTTTCTGTTGTCTTTCATAACTTTGAAGAGCTCCCTTTTCAGTTGTTTTAACGTAGCATTAAAAATATGTTAGCCTGCTTTTTGAGATTCCCTGTCTCTGTTCCTATCTCCCATTTAGTGTCCCTGTTCTGTTAACTTTTTTTTTTATTTCAGCATATTATGTGCATACAGATGTTTAGGTTACATATGTTGCCCTTCCCCCTCTCCCCCAGTCAGAGCTTCAAGCGTGTCCATCCCCCAGATGGTGCACATCACACTCGTTATATATGCATATACCCATCCCCTCTGCCCCCCTCCCACCTGCCCGACACCCAATAAATGTTATTCTTATATGTGCACTTAGGTGTTGATCAGTCTGTTAACTTTTGATTCCACTCCCAGCAGTTTCTCCTTGGTGCAGAGTCCTGTCCTGGATGGATCCGGGGGGGACAGTTTTGAGAGTCCACACAGAAAAAAATGCCCCAGCTCCTTAAGACCTGACGGGTGCTCCCCTGTTGCCGGATGCATCCAAACTCCTCGGGTTTTATTGCCATGTTCAAATTGGCCTATCCTGCCTTCCAGTTAGTGCCTATTGGCTCTTTGGGGTTCTCCTGTTCTCAGGTCTGTCAGATGCTCACTGTTTTCCTCTGTTTTACACAGATGCTGATGCCTGCTTGCATTTGAGGTTGAGGTACATTGTATCTTGTCACCTCGTTTCGCTCCAAAAGCGTGAGTCTTGGTTTTGCTAAGCAGTCTCTCTGTCTGGTTTTAAGTGCAGATTGAGGGAACCCCAAACATTTTGCTTCCTCTGCTGCTATCACATTCCCCAATCTCCTGATCCAGTAGTTTTAACAAGCAGAAATGACTATTTGACTTGATTTACCATAAAGTAGGTTTTTGAAAGGAAGAAAACAAATCTAAAAGAGGGAATTTGGGTTTTTGCCTGAGTACTTTGAATCTGTTTTTCAGGAAGGCAGTGGCCATCCATGAGTTTTAATGTGATCAAAACTATTTTGGGAGACCACAGGTGTGGAATTGATAAAAAAAAAAAAAATTAAGGAAATATTTTTCCATTATGCAGTGATATTTGCAATTGATCCCCTGGGCCTCTTTGTTGTCTCAACTCTATTTTCCACCTTGAACCTCAGCGGACAGAACGTTGTGAGGCACTTAGAACGCTGAGTCTGATCCCTGATGATCTGATGCTAAATGGAGCACAGCCAGGGAGGCAACTGCCAACCCAGGGCACATCCTGTTGGCTCTATTTATGTTCTGGGCACTCTGCTCTTGTTTTTGGCTAGGGCAGAAGCTTTCTTAAATGTGAATCTTTCTGTATCTCTGCAATAATTTACAAAGCTCAGATAGAGTGAATGACTTTATTGGAGAAAAAAAAAGTTAACTTAGGGGAAAATAAATACTACTGGATATTTCTTTTATAATGCAAAATCAGGGAAACACATGAAGGGCAGTACTGAGACAAAAGCACTTTTTACTTATTTCAAAGTAATATTTTTTAAATTTAAGCCATTATTTTCAGAGCCCCCAAAATGAACTATTTATAATACGTAGGTAGAGTAATTAGTATCAACTGATTAAGATATTGTTAATAATTTTTAGCAGCTTTGTGTGGAATCACATGATTCCATTCCAGCATATCTTTGAAGCTCAATATCAGCTTCCCGGATTTAACTTTTCTTCTGTTTCATCTGAGACTTTCCATGCCATACCACTGTCAGGGCGACGGTACACGATTTGTCTTCTACTTTTATGTGCACAACCTTTCCTGTCCTGCTCTCCATCTAATCAGAAGATTGAATGTTGTCCATTAAAGAACTGAGTTTTAATGGTGACAAACAGAAGCAAAACAAGATTCCTTCTGCTTATTTCTTTAAAAATAAATTTCATTCCTAATAACTAAATCTCAATACCTAGGGATGACAATAATTTTCATTGATATGGTCTTCCAATCCAAGACTCCTTGGATTGGAAGCAAAATTTATACATATGTACGTGTGTGTGTGTGTGTGTGTGTGTGTGTGTGTGTGTGTGTGTGTAGAGAGAGAGAGACTGACTTACAGCCATACAGATTTAGAGATCTAGGTCTAGATATCAACCAATAACAAACTAGTTCTCATGTCTCATTGCTTAAAATATTAAGTATCATTTACCAATAATCAGACATCAATCAGGAGTTTCATCCAAAGTTTCAAAAGAAAGAAAATAGCATTTCTAAAAACTTTCCTTCTTGAGACCAACCCCTATGAGATCTAATCTTCCTTTAACATAAAGTACCTCTAGGAAGAAACCCTTTCCCCACCACTCACCCCCTACTTTGGTCAGGGCACAAAAGATAGGAATATATTGAAATTAAGGTGACCAAACCATTGCAAACATGAAATGATAAAAAAATAATAATCAAACAGGTCTCTGTCCTGCACCAGTTAATCTTCTAAATGATTCTGGTTTGAGTTTGTTCAGGCCTTTCAACAAGACCCTGACCATTTTCCATATTTCAACTTCTGCAAAAGTCACAAAACCTATCCTCATCTCCCCCAACATCTGCTTTGCTGCCATTCCTGCTTTTCCCTGACGAGTGAATGAGGCATGCCAAGGCACCGTGATGGAGAGGTCACTTAATTTTCATTTGCAAAGCCAAATCTCCTGTGCTCCCCATAATTACTAATCAATTTTACATAAATAGCAAGATTAAGTCCCATTATTCTCATTTACCACAAAATTAGAAGAATTAATTAAACATGGAAAAAGTGCTGATGCCTGCCAAATCACTACTTCCAGTGGATAGAAACAAATTTGGGAATTACAGGAAGGCAGGAAGAAAACAGCACGCCATCCAGAAACACAGTGAAGGGTTGCAATCGAAAAGACTTTGGAAGTATCACAGGTGTCTAAGCACCCAAACATTCCTGAGCTCCTCTCCTGAAGCCAGGACAAAGAAAACATATCCTTCCTTCAGAGATGGGATCTGTGCCATCTTTACAAGGAAAAGTATGGTTTGTGTTTGGCTTGAGTTTGAACAACCTATAAATCTGGAAGAGAAGGGAAACTTAAGACGTGCCTTCAACCCTAAATTTGTCAGAGGAATGTTCATTCATGTGACTGTCGCTAATGAGCTCAGCTAAACTCCAGAAATCACACCACAGAAGTGTCCATACTTCTCCATGTAAGACCGTGTTGTGCTAAAGACCAAATTCCTGAAATAAATGAGAGGCAGATGGAGACGAAGGGTTGAGGGTGGGTGTTTGGACTTTCACAATTTTGGGTATTGGGCTCAACAATGATCAGATCTGTTAGAGAGTTTAGAAATGATAAGGCTGAGGGTGGTGAAGTAGTTTCATAAACTGGAAAAGAAAGATTCAAACACAAGACAAAAATGTTCTTCAAGGACTGTCTTGAGTCCCTTGCAATTACTTCCATTATGAAATAATGAAATATATACTATTCCTTAAATAAGCCCACCAGAATGACACCCCTTTCAACAGTTGGGCTACAGTAAAAAGACCTTCCTTAATGAGATTTTTATTGCTTGGGTAAATTTGTCTTGCACTGAATTTTTGTCTTGGGAACCCTGAATTATGTTACCTCGAGTTGTTCGTGGTAAGCATACAAACATTCACCCAATTTTTGCTGTGAAAATGGCTCCTTCTGGCAAAGTGAAAGCAATTGGAACTCGGTTTAATTAGCTGCCTTCTGTAAATATGCCATTATTCTTCTAGCTCTGTGCCGGAGTTATATTTACAAAGGGAACAGATAGCAATAATTATTTTGGGCTGTAGTTAGTCAGTATTAGTTAATGCCTGAGCATAATTGAGAGGAAATTAAGACAAGTATAGATTATGGGTACAAAGCAGAGGATAAATGAGCATCTCTCGGAACATAAATTTTACCTATATTTTTGGGCATGGATTGGGAACTCAACTGCACAGAAAGGCAACAAGTTCCTCACCTGAAACCCATTTAGTAAGGAGCATGTGCAACCTACATCATCCACTTGTGAATAATCCACATTTGGGGCTTTTTATTAAACATGTTCACTTCCAGGCCAACTTTTCTTGGCGACTCAACATGCATCTGAACTGCTTGTGTTCCCTTTGACTCAGTGAAACCCAGGGAAGGAAAATCCAGTACAACAGCAGCGAGAACCAACATAATAAAGGAAGAGAGCCTGTCGTTCACAAAATGCTCAGTGTATTCCAACGTCAAACATAAAATGTGAGTGAATTAATATTGGCTTCCATTAGATTATAAAAATTTGATTCATTTTTAAAGTTTCATCCTTAAGGTTGCTAACGCAGTCACTAGTGTAGGTGGTTATGACTCAGAAAGGTTCTATAACCTCTCCTGGTAGACGTGATAGGGAACAGGTCATTTTAGGCAGGACAGCCTTCCCTGGAGTCAGATCTTGGAAGAGAAAACCTGCTCCCCCCAACAATTCTATAGTTTGTGGGGAGGGGAGCAAATCATAAAGTGGGTTAAGGATACAGGCCTTGGAGTCAGACATCTCTGCATAGTTGTTCAGGTCCCACTGCTTGCTAACTGTGAGATCTTGAGCAAATGATTTAACCTCCCGGTTTCCTCATCTGAAAGATGGGATGGTACTAGAACCCAGTGGCTGGAAGGCCTGAATGAGATAAATCACATAAAACATCAGCACTGAGCAAAACACAAAACAGATGCTCATTCAGTTTGGATGACTACAACTTCTCGTATCATTTCTATTCTGCTATCCTCTCCTGAGAGCTGTTTAAATCTACTACTATGCATAGCAGGTTTTCATTTTGTGTTCAGGGGCAAAGACGAGTCTGGCTTGGGGCAAACACTAGGAAGGAAGTAGAAAGTGTTAGGTTTGTCTCTCAACTGACAGCACGGGCTGAGTTGGGGATTGCGCCGTCAGGGGGTGACAGGCAGACAGAATCATTTTGTCTTGTCAGTTTACTTTTACTTATTTGTATATTTACTTTTTCACATGTCAAACTTGGCAAAAAGTCTAGCTCAAAGCAGAATCACAGTTGCTGAGATAAATGGGGAGACTTTGGGCATGAGCAGGGTAGCTTTGGGGTCCAAGTGACAAAATACGACAGGCTATGGCAAGAGAGGCTCCTCGCACCGTTGCACGGTGCCAGCCACACTCTGGCGCCCCTGCGACTGAGAGCCGCAGGAGCACACAGAGGCAGCTCTGCTGCAGTTGTCAAGGTGGACACCGATGGCTGGGAGTTTCCACCCAGTGGCTGGGCACTAACTGGTGTGCAGAGCTGGACCAGGGGAGGCAGGAAGGGGACAGCAGCCCACAGATCTGTCTGGGGACAGGTGTGAGGCACCACTGGGGAAGTCTCTGGGTGGCTGACTTCTAATCATGGGGCACAACCGATCATAGCATTTGATCGTTTACCTCACAGCACACAGCATGTCACAATCGTGAGAGCTATGAACGCCGGGTTGGAGTTCGTAGACTTTGTAATGAGGTTAGCATTCATGAAAGCACGCAGAGCTCTCTAGGTGAGGCGAAAGGACCTCCCAGCTCCCACCAAAGTAGCTGTCGTGCACTTTGCTCTCTTCACGCTTCCACTTTCAGAATCCCACTGGTCTGCCCATCCGCTCCTCTAGAGTCCTTTGGGAAGAAAAGGCTAAGATCCCCCCTGCGACTGCTCAGGACACCTGGGTTTTTGTCCAGCTCCAGACAGCGGCCTCATGAAGCACTAGGACCCCTGTTCTGAGGGCACCTAGGACAAATATGCAACTCAATTTCTGTAAGGTCTCGGTTTGGGGATATATGTTTGCTTGTTTTACATCTTAGAGGTGAAACTTGTCTCTAAGTAACTATCCCCTTGGACAATATTTTGAAATAATTTCAAACTTATGGAAAAAATTAACAAATAAATACAGAGAACTCTTCTGTATTCTTCACCCAGGTTCACCAATATTTTAAAACTTTACTTCTAATGCACACATATTAGTGTTTATTTTCAGGAACCATCTGAGAGTAGGTTGCATCCTTCATACCCCTTAATCCTCCAGTGTTTGCTTCCTAAGAATAAAGATGTTCTCTTGTGTAACCACAGTACAGTTATCACTTTCAGGAAATTTAACCTTGATTAACATTTTTATCTAATCTGCAGTGCAGTCTCTAATTTTGACAATCGTTCCGACAACGCCCTTTGGCTGGTATTTTCCGTCTAGTCAAGGATCCAGTCTAGGATAATTTACTGCATTCTGTTTTCATGTCTCGAATGGTCTTTGAGAGACTTCTGATCTCTGTTCATTTTCTAAAGTCCTGATTCCAGATGTGATCGGGGCCCTTAATCTGTGCTTCACGTTACAAGCATTCTGATCTGCTTGGCACAGAGACACACAACCTTAATGACACTGCCCTGGATGCAGAGATCACGCTGGTCACCTCGTGTCTAGGGACCCTGGTTGGGCTGCACATCAGCTTAGGATCTCTGCATTGATCTCACTTCAGGATCACAGGGGTGGGGTGGGGTGGGGTGCAGAGTCTTAGAGTCTCTATGTCAGGGCAGACATAGGAAAGGTTGGGTTAACAACAGTCATGAGATAATAGCATCCATCATCCCAAGATGCTAGAGATTCCCCCACTCAATCCCCAAACCATTGCTTCTAAAAAGACCTCAAACCAGACTTCTGCCTTTGAACTTTTGTAGCCCTATTATAAAGGGACTGTTTGTTTCATGGAAGATATGCAGAGAGGCAAGAGGAATCTGCTCCTCAGGGCCTCAAGTGGTCTGAGGACAGACAGGTGTGAGCAGGGGAACACGGAGGGCAGTATGGTGTCAGATATTCAACCCCAGTCACGTCCCAAGTGTCAGTCCTGCCCCCCTCTGCAAGGAATACCATGGCATGGCATTAGCAACACTATACTGGCACCTGGGAGGTCTCCCAGCTTTGGGGATCCTTACAGACCACAGCCAGGGTGGGAACCAGTCTCCTTAGAAGAGCTGAATCAAGACACAGATGGAGATCATGATGCATGGTGGAAGAGGCCAGAAGCTCAGCCAAAATGGGAACTGCTCAGAGACATGGCAAAATCTACTGTAAGGACAAGTGACAATGACTCACGGAGTGAACTTGTGGACCTCTAGGAAATGCATGTCGTGCGGGGGCTGGGATGCAAGTTGGGAAGTACACAAGAGATAGAGCAATGTGTCGTTGATGTAGGGGCCTGATCTTGCCCGTGCATTTCTCGTTCCAACTGGAGTGGCATACAACACCCCCACTTCTGGGTGCCTCTTGCTCTACGGGCTGAGCCGTGTGTTTGGCAGAAAGGCAGGAACTTTTCTGCCTTTGGAGAGGAACTGGCATTTAACAACCGTACCTCGTGTGTCGTTTCCAAAAGTGTGTGCCCTATACTCCCAGCCCCATGACATAGTCTGCCAGAAGAGATTGCTTGGCCTAAAAAAAGGTAGAAAACCCTCAGTCTATGACCCCTGTTTAGAATTTAGGGCTCTGAGAGACAATAGCTTAACCCAATGTTCCCAGGGTGTGTTTGGCCAGGGAACCATTTTGTTTCATGGCGGTGGCTGTGAGTGTGAACGTGTGTGTGCACAAATGCACATATGTGCGTGTGGCACACAACATTCCACAGACCTCACTCTAGAACATTCTGCTGGTGACACTGTGTGGGAAGCCTCTGCAAGCTCCAGGCTGCGTTCTGCAGCGGGCGCCTCTCTCCAGACCCGGAGCTGGGCACCGGTGGCGGCTCCCCACTGGGAGGGCAACCCCCAGAACTGGATGTCTTCCTGGGCATGGGAAAGCCATTCTTACTCTGGCAGCAAGGAGGAAGGAAATGGTCCACCTGGGCCTTAGGAACTGAGACTTTTCAGAACGGGGATGTGGAGCCACCGGCGAAGGCTGAGTGGGGGGATGCCGGCCACAGTCCCGTTTGCAGAGGTGACAGGATTCCTAACCGGACCTCAGGCACTGTTTATTGAGTTGTTAAGAGACGGCTGTCTTCACCAGATAGGAGTTTTCATGAGGCCTGAAAATAAGCCCTTCTGACAAAAATCCACTCTATGTACCAATGAGGCGCTTTCCAAAAGCCAAATGTTATAAAGAACATTCGACAGCACATGGGAAGCTGAAGTGTATACCCAACCAGTATTCTCTCATCTAAATGGGGTACGCAAACGTGCATCTGAAAATCAAGTGCACAAGAGATGAAGGAAAGTGGGGTGGGGACACAGGAGGAGAGAGGGAGAAAGAACAGTAGAGCCCTGAGTTCAGACCCCCGGCTAGTTCTATGAAACAACTAACGGCTCAGGAAGGAAGCAAAATGCCCTTGGCTTCTTTTGTTTATTTACTTTTAAACAACCCATAGTAATTGTGCGTATTTGTGGGGTACGCAATGATGTTTGGATGTATACAATGTACAGTGGTCAAATCAGGGTAATTAGCATATCCATCACCTCAAACGTTTATCATTTCTTTGTGTTGGGAACATTTAAAAGTCTCTCTTGTAGCTATGTGAAAATACGTTATAAATTATTGTTAACTCCAGTCATCCTACAGTGCCCTTTGCTTCTGAGCCAAAGAAGAGAGACACATTCAAAAAAGACGTAAAATAACTCTACCGAGACGAACGTCTTGCATACCCATTTGCTCTGCCAAACAGTCAAACCCCTTGAATAATTTAGAAATATGGGGTTATCTTGGGATATTGAGTGTGTCCCTAACACCAGTCTGGACTAACCAACTGGGACTGTGTTTTTGGTTCGTTAGCAGCATGGATATAAGCTCAGAGGCAAAACTCACCTCAGAAAAATCCCACAGAGGCAGAGAATGGGATGTCGAGAAAATATTCTTACAAGTAAAATCTCAGGCTAATAAAGAAGTTGCTGTGAAACCAAGGAACAGAGGCGAATTCATTCAGGCAATGAAGACATGAGGGCCAGCCCTGGAATTAACTGCTGTTTGCTAGCTGTGTGACTCTAGAAATACTACTAAACCTCTCTGGGCCTCATTTACCTCAGTGAAGTGGTGATGATGAAGAATTCCTACCCAGTAATATTGTTGTGAGATTTTAAAGATTTTCTTAGAATGGCCCCTGGCATATAATAAGGGCTGAATAAATGGTAGTTGTTGCTGTTACTAATTTAATATGTCATCAGTCCTGTGTTACATTTACCTCTACCAGCTAACCAGGATGTAGGAAAATAGCAGAATTCTAAACAAAAGGGCCAAGTTGCTATGTTCATATTTGAGATAAGGAATTTTGCTATGAGTTAACTCTTTTTAGTTTTCATCTGGGGATGCTGAGTTTCCTCTGGGACAGTAAGTATGAAGCTCCTGATATATTTTCAAGATCAGTCAGTACAATCACTATGTATCCTGCATCATGTTTTTGTTCTGTGGATTAAACAACATAATGCATGTAAAACACTTAGCCCACAGCAGCATTTAATAAATAGCAGCTATTATGTGTGTTATTCTCGTTATCGGTATTATTGCAGCAATAATAATACTGTCACATAATCTAGTGTTGAATGATCCAATTTAAAATCTAACAATCAAATGCAGATGGAGGACTCAGCTGTAGCCTACCTGATTTCCAAAAGGGGGTTAAAATTGATTTGGATCTTTTTCCTTTTTTTTTTTTCGTGAGATAATGAATATGAAAGTGTTTTGTAAATTTTAATGCATATTTCATCTTGTATCTGCAAAATGAAAGAATTTTTAAAAAGCTCTCCCAACTTAGGTCTCTAAGGTATTTCGCCTGCTAGGTTTTATATTCAAAATGTTCCGGGTGCTTAGTCTCTCTGGTTCTCCGCAGTGAAAACACGGTGCGCGTTGAGAGCCTGGGGCCGGAACACAGGAGAAATTCCGCCATCTGCTGGCCGCTGCGGAGAACTGCTTGGGGGCAGCCGCACACAGGCAGCCTAACTTCCCGGGTGGGAAAGAAAGCTGCCGGGTGGCGGAGAGGCAGCTGCTCCGCGGTTTGAGATCGGAGGGGCTCGGAGGGCCCCGCCATCACTGGGGTCTCTGCAGGGCCACAGCTTGAATCCCACTGCCATGCTGCTGTGCGTGTGGCATCTGGCCCTGGCCTGTCTCTCAGGACAACACCTGCCTTTGCAACTCTAGAAGCAGATAATAATTCAGCAGAGAGCAGGCCTCAGGCAGTAATCACTCTGCTCCCCGGCGTTTTGCCCCATGCCTGGCCTCGAGGCTCATCACAGCCTGTTGCTTTCTGGCTTCTGAAGGGGGCTCCAGGTGTCCTCTGCTGTTTCCTTTCCTCTCCCCAGGGCCTCAGCGCTGTGTGAGACAATGCAGCCCAGCAGGGAGGGAGGCCAGGGCTGCCCCCGCCTAGCTGGGTGGAGAGAGGCTCTGACCCAGCCCAGGGTTCACCGCACAGGGCCCCAGCTCTCCTAGGCAGAGAGCACCTCAGGCCAAGTCCTCACTGCAAACAAGTAATTTCCACACAGGAGAAGGCTCTTGGCACCCAGCAAGAGGGGTCCCTAGGAGACTGTGTCCGAGCTGAATGCACAAATCATGAATGACATAGAAGCTGACCCATGTTGAGCACCTACTATATGCCAGGTATTGTCACATATTGACACATTCGAGCCTCACAACTCAGTGGAAAAGATGTTAGCACCATCCTTATTTTACAGGTGAGGAAACTGAGGCACAGAAAGTGTCAGCAGCGTACACAGAATTCCCAGCTAGTTAATGTGGAGGTGGGACTCAAACCCAGGCTGCCTGGCTCTAGATTCACACTTCCAATCCCTATGTTTGATTTAAATGCTTAATTAACAGTGAAAGACCAAATACAGTAGTCTCCTTATCTGCAATTTTGCTTCCATGGTTTCAGTTACCCAAGGTCAATCAGGGTCAGAAAACTGGGAAATGGGAAAGTCCAGAAATAAACAATTTATAAGTTTTAAATTGTGTGCTGTTCACAGTGTGATGAAATTTCACAGTATCCCACTTTGTCCTGCCTAGGATGTCAATCCTCCCTTTGTCCAGAGTCTACACTACCTGCCTGTTAGTCACTTAGTAGCCAGCTCGTTTATCAGACGGATTGTTGTGGTATCACGGTGCTTGTGTTCAGATTACCCTTCTTTCACTTAATCTTGATCCTAAAACGTAAGAGTAATGATACTGGCATGTTGTGATACTTGTGCTATTTTATTATTGCTGTCGTTATTCTCTTAATGTGCCTAATTTAGAAACTAAACTTTATCACAGGTGTGTATATATAGAAAAAAACAGTACACATAGGGTTCAGTAGTAGATGTGGTTTCAGGCATCTACTGGGGGACTTATATTGTATCCCCCAAGGCCCCTCGAGGAAAGCGGGGACTACCATAATGCAGTAGGATGGAGAGGTCACTGACATGCTGGAGTCTCATGGTCACTAGCAGAGGCGTCCCAGAACACTGGCTCCCATGCACTGACAATGGGGACCCAGCCTAAGAAATCAGGAACCAGTGATGGCTGCAGTGAAAGAGGGAGGTTCTGGGAAACAGAAGGAGGCACCAGGAGAATCGGGGATGAGTCAGCACAGTAATAGGAGAACATGAAAGAGGTAGAGAACAGCAGGGAAACGAAGACCAGAAGACAAAGACTGACATGGTCCTTCACATTCAAAGTCTTGAATAAGCTTAGCTCAACCATGGCCCCATGTAGCCGAGTGGAGCTGAGGAAGGATGCTGCTCAGAAACGTAGGATGTAGGTTCAACTGCCAGACCAGGGGGTTGGCTTTGGCATTGAACCACCGCCCAGTGTGGCAGAGCTGGCGGAGCATTCCATGCCCTTGGGTGCAGGGGACTGCTCACAGCCACCCAGCCTCGCCACTGACGGGCCCTGATAATGGCACTGTCACTCTCACAGGGTCCACTGGGGCCCAGTCACTGAGGATGCTGGGGAGACCAGGGGACCAGCATTAATGTGTCTCACCCTCGTGGAGCTCACATTTGGGTGGGAGCGAAGAATAAAAACAGGTAAGATAGTTAAAAATTGGAGGACTTGCTCTAAAGTAAATAAGCAGGGCACTGTGCTGGAGAACAAAGGGGAAGAAAGACCTACTGGCTACAGAGAAGAACATCCAGCGGGTATTTGGCCAGGCCCCTCGTTTCAAAAGGCCACCCATTCCCAACGCTGCAGACCCACATGGAGGTGCGGAGTGTGAGGGACAGACGGAAAGACAACCACGCCTTACAGCTCTAATCGAGTGCTGCGCCGGGACCTCACCACCCAAACCACAGGACTCAGGCTCTATGCTACATATTCTTTTTATAAAATAAATTCTCCATCTTTTTGTGGAGAAGTCAGTGACTTTGACTTTACTGTACTTTATACCATGATGCACAAATGATACAATTTTAAGTATTTTAAGCATTCTGCAAATTTGGGCACTTGATTGGGCTTTACATTTTTGCGGGGCTGGGAGCCTCGGAAAGAGGCCCATCTACTCCCTGGTGCAGGAAGCCCTCGGGAGTAGAGCCACCTCGAAGCTGAGAGCTGTGGGAAGAGAAGAGGACAGCCACTGAGGCAGAGAGAGGAAGAGAAATTCCAGCTGTATCATAAAGCTACTGCCCATTTGGAGGGCAAAAGGCACCTTTCGGGGATGTACATTAAAAAGACAATTTAAATACTATTAGGAAAGAAAAGACCCTGGTACGTTCTGGTAGAAGGGCTTAGAATAAGTCCAAGACAAACTGATTCTAATTCAGCCAAAAGTGGGGAGAACAAAGACCTCCTGGACAGCTTAATGCTACTCCTAAGCTTGGTTCCTTAAGATTCGCCAGGAGAAATTTTGAAATGAGTCACTGAATTATAAGAAGCTAGGTCAACTGGAATATCGTGCATCCCAGATTCATGCTGCTTCCGAAAATAGGCATGATAACTGCAGCCAACCCCGAAAAAAACATGAGTTGAGGTGGAATTTCAAATGACAGCCTTAAGGACGTGCCTCACAGTGAGAGATGGTGGCTGGCCAAGGGCTGAGCACCCTGGCAACGAGAGGCTGCAGCCTCCCAGCTGTTCCCTCAAGAGTTTCCGTGGGCGACACAGGACAATGAGCTTTCTCAGTTAGGCTGGAGTGGAGGCTGCCTAGGGTTTTGTTCTGTCCATGACTCCCTGGACTGGGAGGGCAACGAACCTGGAGATTGACTCATGAGAGATAGTCCTGTTTGGGCCAGAGGCAAAGCAACACTCGACCCATTTGGGGAGATTTGTCTGCCTCTGGGGGAAAGTGTCTATGTGTTAGTAGCATAAAATTCGAGGCGAGTATTCCCTATCTTTACCTCCTCCCTGCCACCAAGGAGGAACTGAACATTCAGCGATCCACTGTTCAGATTTCGCACCAGTTTAATAAATGATTCCCTGGTTAAAACCTTCATCACACTTTGAATCTCTTCTGCTCTAAATGACTGTCTCAAGAGAAGAGCTCAGTCAGTCTCTTCCCTGGATGACTAGACCATTGTCTAAAACATTACTGGTCCTTACTAAGTATTTATTAAATGACTGAATTATCAGATTATCAAGATCTGTATCCACTACCACAGAATTCTCTCGGGTAGTTATTAAAGGATTTGTTTCTCCTACTTCAACAGTCATGAGAATCAACCATTCATTGAGTAACTCATTCATTTCCCACCATGTATCTATTGGGGGTCTACTAAGCATCAGACTCTTACAAGATTTTCCAGATACAGTGGTGAATAAAACGGACACGATCCCAGCTCCCAGGAATTTGACAGTGGGTAAGACCAGGGGTTGGCAAACTTTTCTATAAAGAGCCAGAGTGTAAATATTTGAGGCTTTACAGGCTGCATGCAGTCTCCGTAGCATAATTTTCTTTGCCTGTTTTTGTTGTTGTTGTTTATTTGTTTTTAACAAAACTCAAAAGTGTAAAAACCATTCTTATCTCAAGGGACTTTCAAAAATAGGCCGCAAGCCAAATGTGGCCCATCAGCCATAGTTTGCCAATCCCTGTGTGAGACAGACATTAAACAAGAAAACACCCTGATAATTACATAAGCACAAATGAGACAATCACGTAGGAGAGTGTGCGAGAAAAGCAGGCTGCAAAGGGGCAGTGTTTCGAAGAGGTCAGGGAAGGACTGTTGATAGAGAGGCATCCGAGTTCTGCTCTGATGAAAGAGGGACGCTAACCCAGCAAAGGGTGGGGACGGGCGGGACAAGGCAGTGTGGAGGTGGAGGGGCCACAGGTAAAGCTGTGAGCAGCAGAGCTGAGCAGGATCCTAACCAAACAGAGCCCCGTCAGCCACGTGGAGGAGCTGAGATTCTCCCTTAGGTACAACGGCATCCTTTTACAGGCTTAAGGAGAGGAGTGCCCGGATCTCATCAAAATTGGAGGCTATACCTTGTGTGTTTTGGGAAAGTCAGAGGCTAGTGAACTGTAGCCTTATGTTATGGGTTGAACTGTGTCCTCCACCCCATAAAATATGGTGAAGCCCTAACCCCCAGCACCTCAAAATGTGACCTTATTTGGAAATTGCAGATATAACTAGTTAAGATGAAGTCTTACTGGCGTAGGATCCAATATGCCTGGGGTCCTTATGAAAAGACATTCATGTGGAAACAGACACACAGGGACAACCCCATGTGACAGCGGAGGCAGAGCTTGGAGTGATGCAGCTACGAGCCAAGGAACGCCAAAGCAAACCACGAGAAGCTGGGAAGAAGCAAGGACGGATTTCCCTGCAGGTGTCAGAGGGAGCGTGGCCCTACTGACACTTTGGTTTTCAGACTTCCAGCCTCTGGAATGGTAAGAGAATAAATTCCTGTTGCTTTAAGCCACCCAATTCGTGGTACGTTGTCACAGCTGCCCTAAGAAATAAATACACTTTGTAAGAGGTGGCAATGGCTAGGATGACAACATAACCGAGAAGGGAAGAAATGCACTGATTTGAAAAACATTTTAAAGGTAGAATCAAATGAATTTTGCAACGAGTTGGATACAGGAGGGTGGGAGGAAAGGAAACGTCAAGGTTGACAATGCACACCCGGCCACTAATATTGGTTATCCTGGGCGGTAGGTCAGCAGTGGAAGGTGTTCTGATTAGAAAGAACAGGGGGAAGAAGAGTATTTCCTTTTAAAATTCACCACTACCTCCTTTGTCTTGTTGAAAGGGGAGGTATTATTTTCATAATAATGTAACAGGGTAGAAAAGTAAACAAGAAAAGGAAGGAAAAAGTACAAGATTCCCAGTGGAGACCTCAACACCCCTGTGGGTAGAGCAGGCATGACACGCTTGGGGAAACTAAGGCAGTCGCAGGGGTGGGGAAGGCTGGGCTGGGGGTGGACCAAGATTTCAGTTTGGGGCACAAGGCTGAGATGCAGGAAGGTATTAAATGGTGGGAACTTTGCCTCACTTCAAGGGGTCTCCATTATTTCTAACCAACAGAAAGCAGTAAGGAATTTGGCAAACACAGAGATATCTGGGGGACACAGAAACACGTGGCTTCAGGGAACAGCTTCCTAAAACAGCCTGTCATCAGCAGAAGTCCTGCATTAGTCTGCCCAGGTCTGTCTGGTGCAAAAGGGGTGGGTAGCTCTTCAAAGCAATGTGTTAGCTTTGGGCACCTCCTTTAGAGGAATCCCGCTATGGAAGGAATAAAAAGGTTGAATGTTATTTTAATTGAATTTGTTTTCAATTTATTTTCAGCTGTCTGGGGAAAAACCTTTTACACTCCCAATCATTTGATTCCTTTTCACTTTGTGTCCATTATCCTCATAATGAGCTTTTAACGCATTAACGCAGCTCTGCTTGCCGAAGAGTGATTCATGTTGGTCAAATCAATAAATAGCAAAAGAGTAAAAATATGCCAAACTAAGACACTGAACCAGAGTATAAATGGAAAACTTGGACTCCCACTTCCTTAAAAGTGGAGCCTGCATTCTGGTGACCTTCTGATGCCTAAATATCAAGGTGAATACAGAAATTTCTCTACTTCCCAAATTTCGGTTATGCAGTGTCCGTGGAGTCATCAGAGCCAAATGTTGGAGGCCACAGGGAGCTCCCCTGCCTGCAGCTGGCAAGTAGTCTCAGCCTCCCCATCTTCATTCCCTTCCATCAGTGTGCTGTGGTTGCAGCAGCATCTTGTGAAAAAGGAAAAATCAAAATGCAAACTTCTGTGGATTTTTTTTTTAAGGTTCAAAGGAAGTGAAGAAGAGTGGGAACTTTTGCCATCCATACTTACAGTCGATGCATCTAACATCCACATAGATGACACCCGCTGCGTGTTTTGCAGTGCCACCCTGGGCTTAGAGGAAATAAAACAATTGTTCATACTGTAACACAGGGACTCCTTCTGAGGACTTAACATGCTTCCTGATTCCAACAAGGAGGAGGATTTGCTCTGGTAGACATCCCACAGTGGTGGCAGAGAGAGGAACATGGCTTGGGATTCAATTAACCCAGAACTTCTCTCATGCCTACCTCTGGCAGGATCTAAGCCTTAACCGACTGAGAAGCTTTTGATTATCTGGTGTGGGAGTTCCCAAACTGTGTTCCAAGGAATACTGCTTCTCTGAAGTTTAATCAGATATTACAAGAAAAATGCACTCTTTGCTTCAGGAACTTTGGGAATCCCTGGCATACTCAATTTCTATTATACTCCAAAGTGCATTAACATTATAGTCTCTGAGTAGTTCTGCAGCAAGGAACCATTCTTACTTTTGTTTAACTTGATGTTTTCCATACTTGTTTGACTAAGAAAGCTTTAAAAAAATTTTTAAGTGTTTTAATTAAAACATCAGTTCATGCTATGGAACACAAGGAAAGTACTTAATCTAAGAATCATTTTAGTAAAACTCATTATATCAAACCTAAACTGGATTTTCACATTTTGACGTATGTTTTCATATTCCATCACCCTCCTAACAAAACTATACCACTATTGTCTCTTTCTGTCTCCCCAAGGAGCATGAGGTCCTTCAGGGCAAATTTGGGGCCTTGTACATCCATAATGTAAGTATTCAGTAACTGAGTGTGGAAGAAGGAAAACTATACAGGACTCATTTTTTTTTTTTTGTCAACAAAAACCTAGATCAAACTGGGCTAAGTGGGTATTTAGAGAAAGGATGCTGGGAGAAGCTCTCTGCTCTGGACAAGCTGAACAGCCAAGTCTCAGGAGGAAAGGGTCAGGGAAGGAGGGGATTTTCAGAAACTCAAATATCATCTGGACTCTGCCCCCTCCTTTTCTGGCTGTTTCTCACATCTGTTCCTTTCTGTAGGTTGGTTTTGTTCTCCCAGCAACCAATTATCATAGCTTGATGACTACAGAAGAAAAGTGACCACCCCCTTAAAAATCCCAGGGAAGAACTCTAATTGGTTGGACTCATGACCTGGGCCTACTATGATTGGCCCACCCGGACCTTGTGCTCACTCCTGTGGCTGGGTCTGTGATTAGCATCCCTGAGTGGGACCACATAGCTGGATTGGGGAAGAAATGGCTCCTTAAAGGAACAGGGCAGCTGTGTTTCAGAGAAGCAGAAGGTGTGTGGGATTGACAAATCATTTGTGTCTACACAGATGGAAAGGAAGGACTGCTTGTTCTGGGGAAAGAACCATAACTATTCCACCCCTTCCTTTATACTCTCTGAAATCAGCCAAAGCACAGACATGTTGTTAGGGACAAAGCATCCTGCTTAGCTCAGGGGCTGCCCTTGCATTCTGTATGTAATCTGTGTCTGCTTCTCCCAGGAGGAAAGCGTACTTGGGGGTAATTGCTTTAGCAGGTGCATTACTTTGCTGGTGATTCTGCACCTAATCTGTTCATTATGCGGCTTATGTCTTTTATAAGTGGAGAGAAATTGTGTTATCACAGCAGAAATGAGCTCTCTTGTTTCTTGAGAAATTCTCTTATGCCTAGACAAAGGGGTTTTAAGTTTATCAACCTCCCCTTCATGACACCTCATTCTAAATGATGTATTAATCATTTGTTGATTATACAAATCAATTAAAGATGTTTTACTGGTTAAGTCAATTAAATCTTTGTTAGAACTTCCGATTTATTTAGACCTTCTGGTTAATAATTACAGAACACCACCTAAGTAGAATGTTGACTTTTAATAAACCGTAAACAAGGGTTGTGAAAGAACATGTTTCACTCATTGTGCTCCTTAAAAAGGAGCTCCTTTTATCACTTACACATCTCTGCACAGTTACATCCACTCATCGATCCATCCATCCTTCTGTCTGTCTACTTACCTACTGCTATGGTTTGGATGTGGTCCCCACCAAGACTGATGTTGGAATCTGATCCCCAGTGTGGTGGTGTTGGGAGGTGGGCCTAGTGGGAGGTGTCTGGGTCATGGGGACATATTGCTCATGAATGTATTAATGCTTTCCCAGGGGACAAATGAGTTGTCACTCTCACAAGAATGGATTAGTTAGTTCCCAGGACAGCAGGAAGTTAAAATGAGCCTGGCTTCCTTGGTTTCTCTCTCTTGCTTCCTCTCTTGCCATGTCACCTCTTTGCAGATGCTCTTTCCACTCCCCAACATGAGCTGAAGCAGCCTGAGGCCCCCACCAGATGCAGCTGCCCAATCTTCAACTTTATAGCCTCCAGAATCATGAGCCAAATGTAAATAACCCATTCGCAGGTATTCTGTTTTAGAAACACGAAACAGGCTAACACTCCTACCTACCTATCAACAAGGTTTTATAAATCTGGTAGCCTTGCCCAAGTAGATTCCTATAATCACCATCAAGCGAAGGCTTGTGATCATTCAGAGTTAGCAGGTGGCAGCCACACCTCCTACTAGAGGAATTTGGCTAGATCCAGGCTCAGTATTCTCCTGTGGTCTTACTTTCTGGACTGATCACAGGTGGGGACATTTCAGGGGCAGAAACAGACCCACAATTCAGATGCATATCAATGTACTGGGAATCATTTCTTAAGAGTCACTGAAACAAAGCCTGTTACCCAAACCATAACCACTGGGAGACTCCTCAGCCAAAGGCATGTGGGACACTTCAGCTCCCCAGCTTGCCTCACCGACTCCTTAGTTCTTAACATCTCTTCCAACTCAGTCTCAGAATCAGGTCATGTTTGCAGCATGGAACAGGGAGGGAAAAGTTGGACTCCCTAGTGAACAATTTCTTGAGGAAGTATTTTTAAAAATAAAACACTCTTCTCATGCACATGAATGCCTCACCGAACCTGCCTGGATGCCCTACCCCACCTCGCACTCCCAGCCAAACTCTCCTGGCACTTGTGGTCACTTTTTTGTTGGCTTTGTAATATTTATTGCCTGATGAAAAATGTGTGATTTTGTGAAGACTCAGGAAAGAACCACGACCCATATTTTATGATACGTGTAGCTCATTTCATGTATTTTTGAAGGTTCTATTTCTTTCCAACCACTTTATTTTTCCCCCACATGAAATACAACACTTGGTATCCAAAAGAGCCTATTTTTAGGATAAAGTCTTTTATTCCAACGTCTGAGCATAATTTTCCTTGGCCTTCAAGGTAAAAAAAATCAACATTCAGTAGCAAACATTCAAGGGGCATCTGCTATGTGCCAGACACTGCGTGGCAAGGCACGGAGGATCTGGCAGGAAGTAGAGTCTCCTGGGGACCAGTCATGTCAGACAACTGAGGCACAGCACTGTGCAGAACAGGGAGGGAGCAGGCCAGGGTGTTGCCATGAGCCAGAGACTCACACCCAGCACATGCTCAGGCGGTCAGGGAAGGCTTCCTAGAGGAGGTGATGCCAAGTGGAGGTTCCAAGGATGAGTAGGAGTTAGGCAAGTAAATGAGGGGGGGCAGAGGGAAGAAGAGAGAGGATGGCTGCTGGCTGAAGGGTACAGGTAGGAGGTGGGGCTTCCAAGCAGAAAAATAGCCTGGGAAATTGAGAGAGAGAAAGAGAGAGAGAGAGAGAGAGAGAGATGGACAAGACTGAAGAAGAAGAGCTCCTAGAGGAACGCAGTGAGAGCTAGATAGATGGAGGTTATTGTCGGAAAGACGTTGTAGGCCGTATCCAGTCTGATCTTGCAGTGACCCTCTTAAAACACTTCCAGTGGGTTTGGCTCCACTGGCTCCCTATGGGGGATAGATTGTAGGGGGTGGGGCAAGTCTGGAGCCCGCCCACCATATCAAAACCCTCAGGATGGGCCAGACCATGGGGCAGTGGCAGCCAGGATAACCCCAACAACAGAGGAGGTTCACGCTGCATGTCCATCACCCATGAGCTATGGCTCTGACCCTCATCACCTTCTCTTGGGAGCAGGCTGACAGGGCAGCCTCTCCCTGGAACACCCGCCTAGCTCACTGTGGAGGAAAAGACTTAAGCAAGACACTTTAGCTCAGGATGCTTTGGCCAGAACCAGTCACATGGATTCCCTAAGGGGGCAGAGATGTATGATAGATCTCCCGGTGGGAGGGGCACTGGAAGATATGATGGAATAGTTACGTGTTCTACCACATGTAGGAGAGGCGGCTGGAATCCCACTTGCAACACCAACTCAAAACTAAAGAAACACTAGCTCCTCCTGTTCCAAGCTGGTGAAGCTGCGTATGTGGCAGCACTTTGGGGTGCTTGTTTAGGAGATGCAAACGGAAGGGTGAAGGGCACACACAGCCTGGGTTCTGGTCCTACCTCGGTGTGGCCCCGTGCAGGTCCGTTGCCTGTCTGGATTTGAGTTTCCTCATCTGCCAAATGAAGATGCTAGATATCGAAGCTCTTGAAATGTTCCTTCCAGTTGTAAGGTTCAGTGGCTCTGACCTCCACTCTATTCCTGTGGTCTACGCATCTGATTCTCAGGCCTCTTACCTTTTCAATTTCAAAGGCAAGGATCTCTCTAATCGCCCCATGGTCCCATGGCAAAAGCCAAGATTCAAAGGGGCGCAGGCCTCCATGATTCTTGGGGCATGAAGTGCCCACTCCTAATTCATCACTGCTCTGAGAAGGGAACTTCCCTTCCTGGCCCTGCCTGCTGCATCGCTTTAGGAACTAGCACCTTATGTGTGGCCTACTTCTTAACTCTTCCCTGTGGGAAGGCCCTGTGGCACCTTTGGTGGTGGCTTGTCATCTCATGCAATCAGGAGAGGCCAGAAGCCGGGCCCTTGGACCCTCCCTCTCCAATCCTACGTTGTCAGGCTTCATTTAATCCACCCTCATCTTGGCTGATTTCAGGGCCAAGGCTGCCACCGCACCCCTCCCACTTCTGCTTTAATTTCTGTCCCCTGATGTTCATCTAGTGAACAATGATGCATTACAATTTCCAGGTGCCCAGGGCTGCAAGCCTTTCAAGATATAATCAGCTGAAAATAAGGATTTTTGCTTCCAAGACGGATACCACCACGACTATACACCTATTACCAAGGCTGCGTAATTAAAAATGAACACTTCATACACACATAAAAATTGTCTTCTTGATGCAGAAAAATTTGAGATGAAAAATTCAAGGAGGCATTGAATTGGAAAGAAAGTGTCAGAGGAAATGGGGTCAGCAGAGAGGGGGAGAGGACAGAGAAGAGAGGAGAGGCTGGGAAGGCCTTCTGCTGAGAGCTGCCCTGAGTTAGCCTTGCTACTTAAAGCCCACCACACAGAATGCAAGTCGATTTACTGGTTAATCTGTTTAATTAAGGAAATAGCATTGTGCTGGATTCCCTGTGCCTGTGTGTATGTAAATGCAGAAGTACTTCCAACAGCAGCCATGCAAAGAGTCTGTTCCAAGCTTCCCTTGGAAGGAAGGTATTGTGCAGTGCTCCACTCCCAAGGGACTGTAGAACTTAGCCCTGGGCCTATGCGATGGACAGACACTAAGCCGGCGCCACTGACCCCTGCCTGCTGGTATTCATGCACTTGTATAATCCCCTCCCACTGAGTCCTGGACAGGACTTGCTTCTAACCACTAGAACATGGCAAAGGTGATAGGATGTCACCTCCGTGATTATGTCACGACAGATTGTAACTCCCACCTTGCTGGTAGGTTCTCTCCCTTGCTCACATGGATGATGCAAGCTGTCATGTTGTGAGCTGCCCTGTGGGGAGGGTCACATGGCAAGGAACTGAGGACAGCCTCCAGATGACAGCCAGTAAGGAAATGAGACCTTCAGTCAGTCACTGATACTGAGTTCTGTCAAGAAACTGAGTGAGCCTGAAAGCCGATCCTTCTCCAGTGGAGTTTTCTGATGAGATTTCAGCCTTGGCTAACTCCTTGATTGCAGACTTGTGAGAAACCCCAAAACCCCAGCTAAGTTATGCCCAGATTCCTGACTTATATAAACTGCGAGATAATAAATATGTAATGTTTTAGCCACTACGTGTGTGGTAATTGGTTATGCAGCAATAGAAATCCAGTACAGATCCCACAGTGGGCTTTGGAAAACCTGAAGGGGTGCTGGTAAAAGACTGTTTGGGTGATTTGCACTCCTGTGGGCTGGGGGAGGAGATTGCTGAGAATTTTCAAGCAATGAACTTGCCTGCATCCATCTAGACTCCCACTGCCGTTTTCACGCAAATGAATGTATACCTGCCCCACCACGGTAGGTGGACCACCACAGCCCCTCCTGCTAAAAAAAGGACTGGCATAAACTTATTTTCTTTTATCAAAGCATTTTAGTCCTTGTGAGTTACTAATATTCTCTGTTGACTTGAGCCCTAAATCCTAACCCCTAGGTTATATCATAGCCTTTTACCCTTTTGACATATATGGAAAGTATCTGGGAAATAACATTTCCCCCATTCCTCCAGCACGTACCATAGATTGGGGGAAATTTTGAATTCTGTTGAGAGAAAAGGTACCCCAAGGTCTAGAAACTTAAGTCCAAAGAAGATCTTAAATATAAGGTCCTCCGTATTGGCTGTGGAAAGGAATTACTGCCACCTCTATGTTTGTGACGCGTAACAAACAGTCAGAAAAGCAAATGCAGTCACAGACAGGATTAACAGCAGTCACATCAAGGGCTGTGGTCGGTCAGCTCGTGTCGGAATGACTGGGCTCAGGGCCCCTTTCAGAGAGGGCAACATGAGAGACACTGAGAGGGTTGAGGGGGAGGCAGTTTGGAACATGAAAGCCAATGACAAGTACCGGAATGACTGCTCTGCAGAAGCCACTGGGAGGACACGTTCTGTGTGGTCCCAAAGGGAGGCACATGAAGGGAAAGGTGAGAATCCCAAGGAAGCAAACTGACGCAGTTTCTGAAGAACTCGGAAAGCTGGAAAAGTGGTTTTCAGGCCTATCTGCACTAATACGACTCTTCTTATGGCAAATATTTTATGATGTCTCTTTCCAAACCTTAAACAAAATTTTAATAGAATGAAAATCTATACTCCCCCAATTATAATATGAAGGAAAGTAACGTGTCACAAAGTAATGTCTATTGTATTATATAAATGGTTAGGAATGACTTCACTAGAAGACACGATCAAACATACGGTTCATTGGTGTGAACAAGAGAGCGGCAAGCGCCCCGGTACAGGCAGGCGGCGCCGGCAATCCAAATACCACGATGAGAATGGAAGCGCCATCGGCAATCGGATTTTCAGTGTTAAGCTAGATCCATAAAAAAAACTCTTGGTAAAGTTCTAAACAAACACATAATAAAGTAGAATTTGCTTGCATTTACCTAGCAGCTTCATTCCTGGAAAATACAGTGTATTAGAAAACCCTGGGGAAATATTTTTTACTTGGTAAGTAAGTTAGAGTTAAGTTCAAGGCTTGGGTAGATACGAATGCTGTTTGCACTTGCATGTCTGAGTGACATCTGGAAGTCTTGCGGGAGCCAGGACTTTTCAGGGTATGGGACTCTCCAGGGTATTCAGGACATTTAGCACCCCCTCCACAAACCCCACCTACTAAATACAAGTCACTACGCCTTCAATGACTGCAACAACAAACAACAGCCCCACAAGTTTCTAGGAAGCAGTACCATTCCCGCCAAGGAATCCTAAAGGACTGCACCGTCTGGGGGAGAGAATGAAATCTTTCTCCCTGGAAGTGCCCAGGGAGAGGCACCTGGAACCGCACAGGCGACATCAGCTTTGGAGGTGGGAGCAAGAATTGCAAACGCATAGTCATCTTTCCAGAACTGATTCCCAGTACTAAGGACTCCAGAGTCAGATGGACCTCACTCACTGTGGGGAAGCAAGGTTACTCAGCACCTCTGAGCTTTACATTCTTCTACCTAACCTATAGGAAGAGCCTTTCCACACTGACATCACAGGGTTACCCCGCAGGAGACAGTGGTCTTGCAGAACCCAGCACAGGGCCTTGTAGGAAGTGTGGCTTCAGCACACCACCAGCCTTTTATTCCTGTGATTCGAGGTCCCATCTGAGGAGCCCAGGAATCCCATGCTCATTTCAGACAGGCTCATGCAGCTCCTGGCCTCGTTACTTTCCTGAATGGAGAAGGCAAACCATACTTGCCATGAAATCTTTGTCTGTCCTTCCAAGGTTCGGATATCCCCGTGTCCAGTGTTTGGCCCTTCTAGGATATTAACAGAGCTGACGTCTCCCTTCTCCTTTTCTCTAGAGAAGCAGGATAGAGTAGCATTTACAACACAAACAAAAAATCTGACTCTAAGGTAGAAATCCCAGCTCAGTCATCTAATCTCTCTTCCCTGAGCAAATCTCTTAACTTCCCTGAGCTTCGGTTTCCTCTTCTGTAAAAATGAGGACAATGGCATTTATCTCATAGGATTGTTTTGAGAATTAAAAAAAGGATAATCCATGAAAATGCTTAGTACTCTATCTCAATATCTAGTCATGGTAAAGACTCGATAAACAATGGCTGATGCTACTGTTGCTACTATTACCTCTGTACTACCACTCCTATGGGCTAACCCTACTGCTATTATTTTTTGCTAGTGGAGAGGCTATAAAGCATAGTGATAAAAGTGTTGGGTCTGGGGTCAGTTTCTGGTTTTGCTGCTTCTTATCTGTGTGCTCCTGGAGCAATTTTAACTGTCTGGTGTGAATTTCCTTCCCCCAACTCTATACCCCCAGTCTGGCATCTTCTGGATATTAAAGTATTAATAGTCAGGAAATGTTGCTTTGAAAGATACCAAGTAACTGCTTTTACTGTCTGTTAAAATAATTAAGCCTTTATTACCAATTGTGGGCAAATAATAAAATCTCTGAGTATTTGGATAGTAATCATAAAATTGTTAAGTGGCTTTGACATACAAAGACACCTAGAATGTGAGCAGAGTAGAGACATCCTCTGTTTGAAAGCGGATTGGACTTCAGAGTGGCCAGGAAACTGTCATCAAGTGGAAGCCTTGATTTTTCTCCTTGCCTGGCCCCATGGATCTTGCAAAAATCCAAGAAGATACTACATTTTAATCCGAATTATTTTCTTAGCCTATAGTCCTTATTTTACTGCTAAAGCAGGATTCAGGCGATTCCAGGAAATAAACACTTGTCTTTCCGTGGGAAGTAAATGCATTAATGATTAAGTTTAGATAGATATTTCCTTTTTTTTATTTTTATAACCTGTATTGAAAATTAACATGATTTTCCACTTGCAACCTATAGCTTCTTTCCAGGAGCTGGCTTCCTAGGGAAAGTAGCTAATATTTTTCAGCAGCTATTGAAAGCAAGAAGCAGACTGGTGTAAAATGTGCATGCTTCTGCATTCCTGTTTCCCTTTGCACAAAAAGCATGGCATCAATTGGATGAAATAATAGCTATTCAATCGGTTGTTCCCTTATGACTGCAAGCCATTTGGAGCTCAGTCACGCTTATGAAAGCCAGTATCGACTATTTGTAGAAATATCTGGAATGAGATGCTTTCTCACTGACATCTTTCATTCATAATTATTGCAAAGTCTGCCTGCTTAGGCCTAGTCAATGGCCAGTCAATATTCCCATTATTCGCTAGAGCAGAGGAATGGACAGGGCGGAAACACAAAGCAGACGTATACTCAATGGGGCCTACAGACCCGAACATCAGAGCTGGCTGGAGAGGGTCTCGTGAACCACTGAGCTCAGAGGCAGGGGTAGGCACAGCTGGATGCTTTTCTGTAATCTGTTTTCCATGGGGTTGCAAATTGTCTCTTCACAATGACACAACCTATGCAAACGCCCTTTGTAAAATGCGATCTTCAATACAGGAGTGAATCATTCTTCTGTGAAGAGATCAAGCTCCAAGCTTGTTGTAGTTGCATTTGCACTGTGGTTGCACAGTGTATCTTGTCATAGGAGAATACGTTTTAAACGGACATGGGTAACGTGGTGACAGTCGATAAACAGTCCAAATTTGAAAACATAGGCAAGTACTTCTCTCTCCGAAGAACACACCCAGGCCTCTGCATTGCAGAGGAAGCCCTGCTCTGTGACAGCGAGCAGCTGGTGAGCAAGGATTATCAGGAAATGGCTGAGGAATGTTAGAAAGTGCTTTGGCTTCTGATGTGCTGCTAGAATAGGATTCACTTGTGTTGTGCTCCAGTTTGGTGACTTCCACTTTATCAGCTTGAAGCCACTCTGAGCCTTAAGTCAGAATTCTCCCATAAATCCTGTAAGTCAGCTGACGTGAAGTGTTGTGTGTACTTGCACATGCTACTGAGGGGAATTTTCTTTTAAATCACCCTTTTGCAAAGACTCATTCACAACAAATAGCTAAAAAAGGACATCAGAGTTTTTGTTTTTGTGAATGTCCCTCACGCTCAGAGATTCACAGAAAGTCCTTTTCAACACCATTATTCTTGGCCATGATGAATGTTACTACCTGAATCTAATTTAGCTAATTTTCCTGCCTTTCTAGTATACTAGCACAGAAATGAGTATTAATTTACTGCTAATTTACTGTGCTAACCCTTAATTAGCAACAAGCCTGATCTGAAATTGCTGATATTAAAAGCTCAGCAAACTTTTACCCAAAATAAAGCCTCCATCGCATGTGTGTGGGTACACACATGCACACACACCTTCTCTCTCCACCTAATACACTTGGGAACCCACCAGAGATATTTGCTTCGAATATGTTAGTCGTGAACTTAAATGTTACCATAATAGTGCAGCTCATCTAAAGAGCAAACAGGCTTGGACACGACTAGCTGGCTGGAGAGATCCTCAGGCAAGGCCCCAGTGCCTCTCAGGTTCAGGGAGCCTTGGGGAGGCTTGGAGTGAAACTGCATTTCTGTAACAATGGAGTCAATGAAGTGTTCTGGAAAACATACTTTCTTTCATTTCATCCTCATTAATAGAGGCCTAAAGATGGCCTCTATTAATTTCTTTTTCTGCTAAGGAATCCAGGCTTCACAGAAGGTCATTTATTCATCCGTTCAGTCACTGAACTAATATTGAGCCACTCACTCCAGGTAAGCTCTCTCCTAGTGGATGGGGATACATTAGGAAAAAACAAAGCTCTGCCCTCACAGAATTTTACATTCTAGAGAGATCAAAGAGCTTGCCCCAAAATCACACATTCAAATAGGGACAGGGCCAGAATTCGAAGTCATGACTGCTTGATTTCTGAGCCTTATTTGTAACCAATACACCAAGCTGCCCTCTCTCACAGGAGCATACAATTGACCCTTGGACAACATGGATTTGAACTGCACAAGTCCACTTACATGCAGATTTTCTTCTGCCTCTGGCATCCCTGAGACAGCAAACCGCCCCCGCTCCTCCCACTCAACATGAAGATGATGAGGATGAAGAACTTTATGATGATCCACTTTCACTTAATGAATAGTAAATATATTTTCTCTTCCTCATGATTTTCTGAACATTTTCTTTTCTCTAGCTTACTTTATTGTAAGAATACAGTATATAGTACATATAACATACAAAATGTGTGTTAATCTATCGTTTGTTATCAGTAAGGCTACTGGTCAGCAGAGGCTATTAGCAGTTAAGTTTTGGGGGAGTCAAAAATTATATGTAGATTTTTGACTGCCTAGGGGTTGGCATCCCTAAACTCTGCATTATTCAAAGGTCAAGTGTATTTAGGAGGAACTAAAAATTCTTGCCTAGTATCTAATATTGCTTTCTCCTGAAGAGATACTGGGTACTGCCATGCCACCACAATATAGGTGCTTTATTAAATTAGGACATATTCAAATGTTCTGTCTCTCTCTCCCCGTCCCTTCTCATGTCCCTCCTCCTCCCCTCCCCAATCATTCCTAAGGCCTTAGACACTAGGAGGGGCAGGCAGCAAGTGATCCTTAACGCCAGACTATGACAGACAATGCCAATTGCCCATTCAGTATCTATCTTCCCTTCTTTCCTTCCTACGAGAACCACAGCTTTGCTTGGGGCAGCACTATCTAAAAAAGGCAGTTTCCCAGGCTCCTCTGTATGAGGGATGCTCATGTGACTGAATTCCAGCCAATGAGGTATAAGACAAAGCCCACTGGGTGGAGCTTCTAGAAAAGCTTTGTTTTCCTGATGAAAAGGACAGATTCTGCTGGCCCTGATATTCTGCCTGGCACCCTTTTCTTTTCTTTCTGTTGGAGTGTGGGTATGATTCCTAAAGGGGCAGGAGAATCTCGTGACTATGGAGATGAGCGTCATTTGCTAAGGGTGGCAGAACAGGTAGATGGAAGGGGCTTGGGTGCTTGAGGATTTACTTGATCGGCTATACAAGCTCTCAGCCACTTCTCCCTGACGTGAGGAAAATACACCACCATCTGGTTAAGCCATTCAAGTTTGGTTTTTGCACATGCATTTAATTACAATACCATTATTACACAAACACAAAATATACTATTAATAAATTCAATGTCTAGTAATCACCATGTCTATACCACCGTCACCATTTACCATGTTTTGTATTATTTAAGGCACTATGCTACATTTTACTACATTGTATCATTTACTCCTCATAGAAAACTTATGGGGGATGAATCATTACCTTATTTTAGAGAGGGGCAAACTGAGGCTCAGGGTATTTAAGCAACTTGCACAAGGTCACTCAGCCAGAATAGAGTGCATTCAAATTTGGCTCCAAATTCTAACCCTTAATCACTGGATTTGCTCATGGATACATCTTTATAAAATCACATAAGTAATCAGAGCTGGTATTTGGAAAATATTATCATTTTAATATTTAGTACAACAATGATTCTGGGAGCAAACATTAAGGCGAATCTGAATCTCTACTTTCTTCAGAATTGTTTTTTCAAAAAAACATCTTTCCCGACATTATTAATGCCTAACCATTTCCAATTTCTTTCTCTTTATAACTTCAAACAATGTGAAAAAGTGTGAAAAACATACCTCCAGGTTCTGTGCATATTCAGAACAAAAATAAAGTCAATGTGCCCATTGTCCTCATATGCAAGAGTGACATTTCGAGTTACTAATATTCCAATCTTAAAGTTCTCTTCCCCCTGGACTTACTCTGACCATATCAGGATGGAGATTGGTGTTAGAAAATATCATTAATGGAGGAGGTGTATAGGAGGATGAACAAGTTCAGGGAACATCAATGTGGTTGTCGGGTGGGAAAAATTCAGAAGACACCATGGCTTCTTCCTCCTGCCTTTGCACATCTCTTCTCTCTGCCTAGATGTCCGTCTTCACCCCCGCAGACATGTCCCTACAGATCCCCAAGTACCCTGGGCCCAGCTTTTTTTTCTTTTTTTTTTTTGGTCCTCTTTGGTAGGCTAATCTTCTTTTACCCATTTGGGAATTTTTTTTTCTTTGAAGCTATTTTGATATTTAATCAGAGACTATCTGATTTTTTTTACTTTGTTCAAGATTAAATACATATTTTATACACACACACAGACCTCCTTAGTTATATTCCATTCAGTCTGCAATTTATGTACATTATGGCTGGTGCAGTCATCTGTCTGAAATATAAAAAGTCTATCACAAAGTTCCTTTTTCTTTCTTCCTTTGTGTTTTTTGTTTGTTTTGTTGGTTTTTTTTTTTTTTTTTTTTTTTTTTTTTTTTTTTTTTTTTTTTTTTTTTTTTTTTTTTTTTTTTTTTTTTTTTTTTTTTTTTTTTTTTTTTTTTTTTTTTTTTTTTTTTTTTTTTTTTTTTTTGCTCATTAGAAGATGTGCTCATATGGCCAATTTAAATATTTAGCTGCCCAGAGCATTAAGACTATGGGACTCGTTTTCCCCCATACAACCCCTCCCACCACATAATTCCAAATTAAATCAATACCAGAGCATAAAATAAACATAAGTCCAACTCTGAATTTTCTGATTATGATTATTTTCACTGTTTTAATTTGAAATATGTTTAAAAATATACATACATACACACACACAAATATACGTATGTGTGTGCTCAGGTGTCCCTGTTCTACTGGCTCCCAAGCCCATGCTCAGACTGTCAGTCTGTCTGTTGGACAACCCAGCATCAGGTACTCAAATCCTTATGCTAAGACGTTTTACTTTTACTTATTATATGAGGTAAAAGCTTGATTTTCAAGTTCCTAGTCCCAAACAGGGAAAAGCATGAAAATTAGAGGAAAAGAGTCCCTCCCAGAGAGAAACACAATATATTGTTTAATAATATAAAGGGAATAGGAATTGGTTACCTAAAATATGATTGCTCCAAACAAGAATCACCATTACTGTCTGTCTGTATGTGATAGCGGTATTTCACTTTCTATTTATGCTGGTTTAACGCTTTTTGAAAGGCTGTTTATATTTTCCATCCATACTATTAGGTGATGGGTCTATGTAATTATCTTGCCGAATCCATACTCAACTAGGTACTTAAATACATGAGTTTAAATTGAATGATGATGTGCATGAAGAAACAAAGTTCAGGCTTTCAACTTCTTGACTCCAAATTGAAAATTTTGAGACCAAACTTAAACCTGAACAATTTAAATCATGTCACTAATTAGATTAACAATACTTTGTAACTGGTATTTTTGGCTGTTTTTGGAAATTAGAAAATTATAGAAAAGTACAAAGAAAGGAGTGACATTCACCCATATTCCCATGACTAAAATTTATCATCATTAATTTGATACACTTGCTTTTTCTATATACACATTGTTAAAATAATTACTGAAGTTAAATGTGAAAATGTTCCCCTGTCAAAGTCTTAGAACATTACAGATAAAGCTAAATGTTCTCTTTCTATCTACACTACTCCTATCTCTACCCACCTTCTTTCGATTTCTTTCTCTCCCTCTCTCCAAAAGTACCACCTGTATCATTTTTGTACATAGTCTTATAGTCTTTTTAAAAAGTGCTTCTACATCTATCTATGTCCATAGGAAATATAAAATATTGAGTTTTGCATATTTCAAGTTCAAATTTTACTCAGGCAGAGCATTAGTCTCCAAAGAATGTTTCAAAAAGCCATCTGATCATCTCAATAGATGCGGGAAAAGAATCTCATACAATTAACACCTATTGTTTAATTAAATTTTTAAAAACTTTTAGCAAACGAAGAAGAAAAGTGACCTTTCTTAACCTGAAAAGAGAAATCAACAAAAATGCTAGAACAAAAAGCATAATTAATGAAGAAACATTAGAGTACCTTTTTAAAGGAAAAAACAAACAGCTGTTAACAACGTCTGTTCAATAGATTCAGGCCAATGTGGTAAGACACGAAAAATTCGTAAAAGGCATAAGGCCTGGGAAGGAAGAATAAATTTACTGTAATTCACATATGGTATGATTTAGTCTTCATGAAAATCAGAGAGAATCTGTAGACAAAGTTAGAACTAATAAAATGATTTGGCAAGTTTTCTGGATGTAAGTTGAGTACATTAGAATTATCTATGTTCTTTTGCACTAGCAGCAATTAATTAAGATGCAATTTGTAATAACAACCCAAACTATAACATGTCAAAAAAATATGTAATAATTTTATGGAAGAAATTAGAAAACATACATATTTTCTTCAAGAATGAAAGAATATATAAATGACGACCTAAATAACAGAAGAGATGTATATACCATGTTAATAAATGGTAAGATACAACTATAAAAATGACAACTTTGCTCATATTCATCTATATATTCAGCAAAACAAATTAAAATCTTAACAGGCTTAGTGTGGAACTTGATACAATTATTTTAATATTTATACAAAGCATTGAGAAGTCTGGAATAGCTTAGTCAAGTTTGAAATAAAACAAAGTGAGGGGACTGGCCTTGCTGAATATTAGGTTTTATTTTAAAGCTATATTAATTAAGATGGCATGCTGTTCATGGATATAAATGAGACATTGACACACAGTAGAGATTCCAAAAATGGATTCACACAAGAAGGAACCATTACATACATGGAAATTGAATATAGGACAAAGGCAGCAATGAAAAAAGAGTATTAAAAATAATCTGAGATGAGTGGTTATCTCTTGGGAAGAAATTTTCAAAAGATTTTTATATCATGCCATAAGCAAAGTAAACCTCCAGTGCCTTAAAGACCTAAACATGAAAAATGAAATTAGAATTGTAAAAAGAGAACATAGGAGAACATGACTCAGGACAGGGAAGGATTTCCTTGGCCAAAACACAAGTGCTAGCCTTAAAAGTTCAGAACAAGACTGTATATTAGATTTCAAAACTTCTTTAGTATAAACAAAGTGGAAAATTAGCCACAGACTATGACTAACATCAGCAATACATATAGGGGACAAAGATTAATACCCAAAATATATTAGAAATGGGCAACCTATAGGAAAAACATGGACAGAAACAAATAGACAACAATTCATAGGAAAGGGAACAAAATGACCAGTAAACATTAAAAAATGTTCACCGTAAATCAGAGACGTGCAAACGAAAACCACAATGCAGTATTATTTGTTCTAGTCAACTGTCTGCTTTCAGATTGATTTTCCTCTCTTCTCCTGCTCTTCTTTATGTTACATATAACTTCTTCAAGCTTCCGGGTAAGTTTAGCCAGTGGAAGGCACTGGGAGAAGATGGAAAGACAGGAAGAGGGAGATGCCAGGCATTTCTCCCCTTTTCACTTTGCTTCCTGTAGGATCTCTGGCAGTCTCCATGAGCCTCTGGAGACTCTGATTCCAGCTCCCACCCCTTACCTCTCACCCTCACCTCCTTGGTGTTAGTTCCAATCAGTTGGCCCCAGTTTCCAACCTCTGTTAATGCCACCTCCTCCACTTGTCCTGACAGCCCTAGGGTCAAAGTGGCCTCCTACCATTGTGGATAGTACTGTGGATGTTGCTTCACTATCCAATTTGGCTTCTCAGCTATTCCATCATCTGTCTAATCAATTACCTGTGTTAAATTTCCTCTGTTGAAAGACCTAGAATGCTCCTGGCTAGACTCTGACTGATACACCATTTCACACTCATTAGATTGACATACATTTAAATAACAATACTATACGCTGACAAAGATATGGAGCAATATGACCTCTGTACACAGTTGGTGGGAGTGGAAACTGATAAGGCCACTTTGGAAAGCAGTAAAATTTTAGTAAAATTGGACATGAGTGTTTGCTGTGACCTGGCAATTCCAATTTCATATCTATGCACACATACCCAACCCATGCACCCTCTCACTTTCACAGGATAAGTAATTAACTCGTTGCAGCATTATTTCTAAAAGCAAAAGTTTGTAAAACAACGTAAATATCTATCGACAGAAGGAAGTGTCATTAAAATATGGCATAGTAAAAGAATGAAATACTATTGAGCAGTTAAAAAGTATCAACTGGAGATTCCTTGTCAACACGGATAAATCTCAAACAATGCTGAATAAAAAAAGAACATAGAATGATGCACATACAGTACAACACCATTTATACACAGTGATTTTTAAAACACCAATTCTTTATATTCTTTAAGGACAGATATATATGTAGTAAAATTATAAAAAATATGCATACATAGAAATGATTAACGCCAAATTCAGGACAACTGCTGCCTCTGGAAGGAGGGAGGGGAATGGGATTAGAGAGTGGTGTACATGGAAATTTAAAATATCTGTAACGTTTTATTTCTTAAAAATACCTTATGCAAATTTGGTAGAAAACATATTTGATAAAGCTGGGTGGAAGACACAAAAGCATTTGCTATGTAATTCGCTATACTCTTCTGTGTCATTGATATATTTCATTTAATTTTTTAAAAGAGCTTATCTAAGTAGCTATTATTAATGTAGAAGAGACAATAATGGGTACCTAACCATGACCCCCAAAGTTATTTGGAGTAGAAACTGTTGAAGAATTGACAAAAGACTCTCTATAAAACCAACCTAATTTCCTTCAAAAGGAAAGTCATATTTTACCCACACTCACCCCATCCATCTCAAAATAACACACTTTTTCAATGTTCATCATCATCAACCATGTCAGCCTGTTGAGACCTATTCCTGCATGAATACTGCTTCAAAACACTCTCAACTATTTTCTAAAACACTGTCTATCACTGCTGGCCTTCCTCTGTCCACTACAGTGTATCTGTCTTCTTGATGTGTAGTTCATCTCCCTCAGTTGAAGTATCTAGCCATTAGCATTTACGCTGTTTCTTGTTTGGTCTTGGGCTCTAGCCTAGCTGTGTGGCTTTATTGCACTTGTTTTTGCCCTTCTTTATTGGTTATAGAAGCCCTTATTTACAGGCCAGGGCTCGTGTATTTTCACAGTTCTTATCACTTCACTACAATCTGTGTCTAGTTTATTAATCCTGGACCAGCTGCAGTTGCATGGAAATTCTTTGCATCTTCAGGAATCCCAGGGTCCCTCTTATCTCTGAGCACATGCACATGACCCTTCTTGGCGTAGAACACTCCTACCCCCAACCCCTCACTCTTCTTGCTGATTTCTTATTCCCTTAAACCCCAGCTTAATCCCTTCCTTCTGGAAACCTTCCCAGATCCTTGAGACTGGCACCCTCTACTTACCCTCCTATTATATCTAGCACATAATATCATAATCACTCTCTCTCACTCACCAAATTGAAGCTCCATTCAGCCAGGGAAAGTGGCTGTATCATTTGTCATACACTAACTGTCAAGCACGAAGCCTGGCATATAGTAGACATTCAATAAACATTTCATGAATAAATGAGGGAAAATCAAGTCAGACTAATGGTCTACCTAGCGAATTATTTCTTTTCTGATGAGGGGTATAGGTTGCATCCACAAAATCAAGTCTCCTAAACAGCTTGCAGTTGCTCAGTAACTAACTCATTACAGTTCAATCTTTCAAGTATTTACCTCATTGTTTTGGTAGGACTTTCGCTTAAAAAAAAGTCATTAACTATTTCTGGAATAACAAATTCTATAAAGTTCTGTCATGTTATGAAAAGTTTTAGTTCTTTTGTTTGAATGTTCTTCTTAAAGCCTAATGTCCTTAACACTAAAATATTTACGATGATAATTTTTACCTCCTTTTTTCCAGGTGAAGTAAAACAGACAGCTTTTTTTTTTATTTCCACAGCACAACAAAGAAAGAAAGAACGGAGACTGGGGAGAAAACGCGAGACTGAAGTAATAGCATTTGCAGAAGGTGAATCAGTCAGCCCTCGTTAGCACGCACAAACCCTGGCATTTGTGCATTAGTGATAATCGTGGATTATTGCCCCATTCTATTGGCCTTTTAGGGATTTGCCTTTGCTAAATCTAAAACAACAACATGCAAATGCAAGTACAGAAAAGGGAATTCTTATGAACAGAGCCGGTTTGATAGCTTTCATAGCAGTTTAGGAGGTCTCTTTGGTTTGCCTTTGCAGCAGCAGCTGGAAGCATTACTTTTTTCAAATTATCAAAAGATTTAATGGTGTGATGTGATCCAAGAGCAAGCAGAACTAGTAGTTATACCAACAGAAAAGCAATAAACAAGGGTATAAAACCAGTTATAATCTACTATAATTGTACCGATTTTTAACTTCATGAATATTTTATGGACTATATATGTATTTACACATATTAAGTATATTATAGATATATTTCATTATATATAATATATATCTTTTTATACATTATATGTAAAGTTGTACATTTAAATATATGTGTATCATATATTTCCAAAATCAGTATATTTTGCATTTAGTCTTGGTTAATTTATAAGCTGGTTTTTCCTCAGGAAACTTTTCTTGGCGTTTCTATAACAGATTTGGTTTTTTAACATTTTTAAGGGAACTTTAAGAAAAAGTTTTTGCTTAGCTTGAGGACAGACAATGTTCAAGGGTTCCATGTTTTGGTTTTATAAAAGGTTTAACATTTTGTGAGTAAACGAAATAGCATTTGTCTTAAACAGACATTAGGAGATTCTTTGAAAATGCCCATCAGAGCATGCCGGCAAATATGTTTCAGTATGCTTATTCCTGATTTAAGCACTGTAAATCCTTTACATCTTTCTTCTGAAGAGCTTTAAATTGTACTCTTAAGCAGGGCTTATTACTATGAATTTAAAGTAGACAAATTAATGTTTATTTATTAAAAATGTCTCCTGAAAATGCAGCTGCTCATGCATGTGGCTAATGGCAGAATTGAGACCCTGGGTTTTGCAAGTTAGATTTAAGCAGAGTGTACCGGGCAAATATCTCCAGTGTCAATTTTTTTTTTCCCCTGAAACCAATGCACTGATCTCAGAAAAACATATTATTATGAAACCCTGTCTCAAAGAAAAAAAAAAATCATGTGATTATAGAGGCTGAGAAATAAAACAAAAAGAAAAAAGAAAAGGGAAGGAAAACGTATTATTCAGAGTATGGCTCTGGCTAGCTGCAGATATAACTTTAGGTGGTGACAACTAATATAATTTGTAGACCTAACTATCTAACTATTGTAAACCACACCCAGTTTCCCCAACCCTGTACCCACTCACCTTTCAAAGATAATTCCTTTCTTTTTATCATAAAAAAACAAGCCAATATGTCTCCTTGCAAACTCATGTTTAAACCTATGAAGTTATGGCCTGTTTCTGGTATTGTCTTACACATAATTCAGTAAAAATAACTTGTAGACTTATTCTTAAGGTCTTAGTAGAACTATCTTGAAATTGTATGGCTTTTTAAATATCAGAAGTGGTACAATTAAGGGTACACAAGGTTAGGATCACAAGTTCTGAATCAGACAGCTCTTTGATTCAAACCTGTTTCACCAATTCTGAGCTGTGTGCCACTCACCAAGTTACACAACATCTCTGTGCCTCAATTTCTGCATGAATAGAATGATAACAACAGTACTTTTGGCTTAGAATTGTTGAGATCATTACATAAAAAAAATCTATATAAGCTTTTAGCGCAATGCGTGACACAGCTAAGATCCCAAATGTTAGCTGCTGTTCCCACTATTACTATTAATTTTGCATCATAGAGAATAGACTCCTTTTATTTTTCTCTGGTATTGACTGAACGCTTTGAGGTGATCAAACTTGACACAGAGAAAAACAACCAAATACCATCTTATATTAATATAGCAGGTTCTAGTTAACAGCTTTGCTCTAACCTGAGCACATTTTGAGCCCTCTGAGGTTTTGCAAGCAGAATGAAGTCATATTTCATCAGTCAGGTTTCTTAGTTGCAAGAAAAAAACAACACAAAAAATAAACTTTGGTTGATAGAAGTGAATTGGAATTTATGGGAAGAATGTTAGGGAGCTCATGGAGAATCTTGAGGAAAGCTTAGAGAACTAGGCTGCAAACACAGGGAAGCCAGGCAGGTGGGCTCCGGACTCACATCATACCTCGGGATGCCCTGGCAGGAGCATGCTGCCCTTAACCCCTGACCTATACCCCTGTGTCACGTCACCATCCACGGATTCTGGGCCACACCCTGCTGCCCCCAAAAATGGGGATACTGCTGCTACTGCTGCCAGCAAGAATACCTCCATGTTAATCATTCTTCATGGCTCTAGTGAACTTCTATTGTGGATTTTACTCTTCTGGGATACCAGGTGACCAGGGAATTTATGGTCATAAAATATACAAGACATTCAACTGTTCCAATACAGTCCAAGCCTTTGGTGACTCCTATGAGCAACAGTGACTCACCAGCTGCACTTAAGAGGGATCATAGTATTCACTGATTACTGGAAAACTCCAGGGTACCCAAGCACCTCTTACCCTAGAAGTAAGAAAAAGTTTAAAATTTGTTTTCTTAATTTATTATTGCTTTATTTTATTTTGAGAGGAGGGCATTAAATAAGCAGTTTCATGGAAAATCCCAATAAACTCAAGGAAAGGGTCTTGAGGTCTAATAGATATTTCATTTTTCTGCCTTTCATTTTTACCCTTTATGAAACTATATTTAAATATGCTTTCAAAAATATGCTTCTGATGCAGTGAGTAAATTTCTTCTTGTCTGTTTAGAGGAGAATGACGGGCATCACCTAGTTCATATGCTGAATTCTACAATTCTAGCAACTGTCACTGGCTTTCTTTATTGAAAATAATCAATGGCTTTGACAGATAGAAAGGGAAGGATATAGTGGCATATTTTGACGCATCTTGACAGTATGTCTCAGAATGGCTGTTGCTGTCAGTTTTTGCTCTTTGATATTTTTTTTTTTTTCCTAACCAAGACCCAAAGGAAAGTTCTTAGGGTCTTTAATACTGAAACTCCCCAAACATAAAGGGCAACGGATATCTAAAACTTGCCTGCTTTTCATCCACTGATGAATTTTGTATTTTAACTCTTCCTTTTAACCTGGTATGTTTTCAGTAAAGTTACAAAAACTTAGAAAGACTCGTTTGGACTTAGATGCATGTTTCCTTGGCAATAAAAAAAAATGCTTAGATTGACAACTTTGCACCTGCCATACTTTATTCTTGGTTCTTTTATGTGAGTCCAAGTAATTTTTAAAGTTTATTAATAGATATTATGAAATATTAAAATCCTCTGGCCATAACAGAGAGTTAAAGGGCAAGAGGCATTTTCATTATAATTCATTACACATAGCTAGAATTTCCATCATTATGGCTGTCTGAATCCATACATTCTTTATTAGAATCACTATTATATAAAAGACTTTTCTTTTTGTATAGAAAAATGAGAGTCACATTGGCAACTTGTCCACACTTAAATTGTCCTCTCTCATCACAGCAGAAGATAATCTGTTGTGCTAAATGAAATACCATTTTATTAATAGGTAATGAAAATGTGTGGCTAATGGGCCTCCTGGGATTTCGAGCTAAAGCCACATGCTGTCATTTCAATGACTCCCTCAGTGGAGGCAGTTGCCAATGCAGGAGAATGACTGAATCTCAAACCACAGGCAGGTAGAAGTTCAAGGACTATGACTATCCTCCACGTTGGGTTAGCTTGGGTTCCATGTGAGACAGAGAAACCCTCAAACCATAGTAGAGACTCCTGCCTTTCTGAGCTGCGACCACAGACGTGAGTCAATACCAGATGAACATAGAAAACAGAGTGGCTTCCCAAGACCATGGTCACTGCTTCCAGCCTTTGTATGGGGTACACCGTCCATCTGGGTTGATGCGGTACCTCAGCTTCCTTGCTTAGCACCTCCTGGTAACTTGCCTGACATCTCAAAGAGTTTCTTAAAATATTCTTAAGCCTTTGGCATCCCTTCCTGTCCTGGGCCTCATGAATTAAACATTTATCCAGTCAGCAGCTTTGGCAGAGAGGAAAAGCCAGGTTCCATCCATCAATGTCAAGAGCTGAATTACCCAGTGATTGCAGATCCTTTAATAACTCTGCTTTTCTTACGGCAATGTTGGTAAGTAGTCAAATGCTGCCAGCACCTGGTTTGTTGGTAAGTATTCATTTTCTAGCCTGGTAACATACCACCACCATGTGAAAATGGCAAAAGACCATGGTGTTTGGGGTTTTTTCATTTGCAATCTGTAGTAGTTTACCAGGGCTGCCATAACAAAGTGCCACAAACTGGGTGGCTTAAACGATAGACATCTGTTGTCTCACAGTTCTAGAGGCTACCAGTCTGAGACCAGGGTATTGGCAGGCTTGCTTCTTTCTGAGAGCTGTGAGGAGAATCTGTTCTATGCCTCTCTTCTAGCTTTTGGTGGTTTGCTGGCAATCTTTAGTGTTCCTTGGCTCACAGAAGCATCACCCTGATCTCTGCCTTCATCTCCACCTGGCCTTCTCTGTGTGCATCTGTGTGTCCAAATTTTCTCTTCTTATAAGGACACCAGCCATATTGGATTGGGGCACACCCTACTCCAGTGTGACCTCAGTTTAATCAATCACATCTACAATGACCTGATTTCCAAATAAGGTCACATTCTTAGGTACTAGGGGCCAGGACTTCAATATATGAATTTTTGGAGGAACATAACTTTTTTCACCTTTTCAAAGTGGTTTTTTTATTCAAAGTGCATTTCTTCTTCCTGCTGATTGCACGAAGAGCAACCAGACCTACTCATAAAAGACCAACAGGGACATGTTTTCCTTAAATAGGCCAAATATAACCTGGGCTTCGTATGTAATCTGATTCACTTACCATATGAACCAATTTAATATTACACTGATTTAATAATGTCACTGTTTGGCATTTAATAAGTGAACCAATTTTCGTAGAAAGTATAAAGTTAATGCTATTGCCATTTTACGAATAGGTTGTTCTAAATGACTACATTGAGAGTAAAGGAAAAAGCAGCTAAATGAAAAGTTTACCACATAGCACTTCAAAACTTCATGCTTGATTATACAGGAAATATAATTTCTTCTCAAATTTCTATAGAAGAATTATTTAAAATGAACAAGTTGCCAGGGTTGGGGGTGGAGTAGTAAAAAGGGAATGCAACACTAATGTTTTGGGTAACAGGACCCAAAAAATTATTAATAAACCCAGATGGTTTTACTGGCTGCTGAACAAAGGTAGTAACATGATTTTAGACTTCCTTGTGGGCCAGGTCTCCTCGAAATACTCAAGTACACACAAGAAGAAAATATGTCTGCAATGAATACAGAGGAAACACCTTGATCCTAAAAAATGAAGTTGACTCACAGTGAAGACAATTTCACTCAGTATGTTTTAATTTCATATTACCTAGGGAGAAAAATTTCCTAGTCTATGTAGAATAATAACAAACTTCTGCTGGACTCTCTCATAACATTAATCTCGTAAACGTGGATTTTTTCCATGTATCTATTATACAAAGTAAATATCTGTGGTGAGTATATTACTATGATTTGAGATGCATGAGCACCTGTGTATGAAGGCAAATATGGTACAATTCAGTCCAATAAAACAATCAAATTGAAGAGAAAAAATATTGGAAAGTAACTGGCCACAGAGTTCACTTTTCATGGGGTCACGTTGTCTCAGTTGATGTGTAGCCAGAAGCCCCCTCATTCTTCTCACCCTTTGGTTCTCAGGTAATGAGCACCCGTTACGCGCGCACGCGCGCACACACACACACACACACACACACACACACACACACACACACACACTCACACACACAGCCACAGGCTTTCCTTATAAAGAACACTAAATCCAAACAAACTGTTTTGACTAGCCTTGATTTCCATCATTTCTCCTCATTCCAACAAAGCTACTAGAAAAATAAAGCCCATCTACAACATAATTCCTTTCTATACCTGCCTGCCTTGTATTCTATTAATGAAGCATCTTAAGAATTTGTATGATTGTTAATTATGCCCTGAAGACCCATCAAGCAGCACCAGCTTGTAAAATCACTAGAGCCTTTTCAGACTGACCCCTCATGTCACCCACAGTGCTGTCAGTGTAAGCACAGAGAAAAGAATTTTTTTGTGGCTGGTTTTGTAATATTCTTTTAAGAAGAACAGAATCATCTGTTTTCAATATCATAAAACACTGTTTCAGAGGGTTATTTGATTAACTCTCTCCCATTGAAAATCATATTTGATATAGACAATAGAGTACACCTAAATACAAATGACATATTTGTCTCTTAGGGACATAATACACAAGGCAGTACAATTCATCTACCACTTACAAAGATACTCTTTGCCTTTGCATGCTTTTTAGTTAGATTCAAGTTATGCATCTGGGATGCCAAAAAGAACAATAAGAATAATCTAACCTCTTGCTCAGTTGGGGTTTCATTTCCAGATAACTTTTCTGATAATTGAGGACCTTTTTCTTAAGGACCTTCCTGTTTGTACTGTATTCAATATTGTGACATTTTTATGTACCAGTTTTAGTGCATCATTAACTTCACCACCACACGGTTTCCTCAGGAGGCAACAGTGGAAGCCCCAGTTCTTGGAATGTTCTCATTGAAAAGGAAAAAAAAAAAAAAGAAAAGATCGACTGCCTAAGCCCCACATCCCAAGGATTGCTCTTGCTGTTCTACGGGAGACGGATGCAGCAGGGATTTTGCTAAGTCTTGTTACTAGTCCACTGCATATACCTCTCCATTCTCCAGGAGCTGGATCAGGGTTTCTGGAGATCACAGAATTCCAATCATAGGCCATCATCCAGTGTCAGTGTGAGCTGTGTCCTGCTGCACATGCCGGACGGGGGGAAGGGACTCCCCAGGGTGGGCTTCTGCGAGTTCTGGGAAGATAGCCTGTGTGGAAGTGTGAACTCCTCCCAGGTTCAAAGGCCCCAGGGCTCTGCACCCAGGAGATGGACTCAGCCAACCGGGTCGCTCAAAGCTCTGCTCAGAGACCAGGAAACAACTCAGGAATAGATACCCACCTTCCCAGAGAGTCTTCAATAAGGTCTGGAATGGCAATACATTTTGCAGATAAAGACAATAACAAACACGAGCACAGAGAAGCCTCCACAGCTTATTGTTAACCACAATCAGATAGAGCATGTCAGGTCCCTGAAACATAAGTACCTTTAATAAAAGCTAAATGTGCTCTTTTCAGCTTCTCCCAGATTCCTTCTGAGGCCGGGGAGAACGGGCCTACTGTCACGGCTGAGAAAATGTTATAATACGAATTGGAAGAAAGCCCAGATACAGGGAAAGGAAAGCATGCTGGTGAGGGTGGCCCCGTAGTGCCTGGGTACAGGAATGTCCATCTTCCCTCCACACCCCCAGAGTTCTGCACACAGGGGCGGCTGTGAGAGAGCCTCGCTCTGTCCCACCTTGGGAGCTACGCAAGTGCTGTTCCCTGTGCCTAAAACACCAGATTTCTGGCTCTCACAGGCCTGGCTCCTCCTCATGCATCAGATTGTAGCTTCAGTGTCAGCTCCTCAGAAGCGCTTCTCCTGGTGACCCCACCAAAGCAGCTGCTCTCTCTTACTGCCTGTCTCAGCCACCCCACCCTTGCCCCGCACGGGTGCTCCCACATCCTCTGCTTGTCTTATTTATAATCTGCTTCTACACTGGGCCAAATGGCCCATGGAGGCGGGGACGGTGTCTTGGTTTCACCAGGACAATGCCTAGCACACAGTAGATGTCCCAGAAAGGTTGGCTGAATGAATGTGTATCAGAACAGCGCTGTCCCGTAGAACTTGCTGGAATACTGGAAATGTTCTATATTATACACTGTTCAAGATGGTCACCACTAGCCACATGTGGCTCCCGAGCACTTGAAATGTGGCTGGTGTGAATGAGGAACTAAATTTTAAATCAAATTTTTATTAATTAAAGTTTAAATTAAATAGCCACATGGAACCATTGGCTGCCATACTAGAAAGCAGAGTTTTAGGACAACCCTCTTAGTCCTCAGAAAGGGACACAGCTATTCCCAAAGAGCTAATCTGACTCCAAGAGGAGGAGCTACCCTGAGCCTGAGTTTGGTGTTTTGTGAGCTACTTGACCATGGCTACGCAGTCTAGAAATTACTATTATCAATCTTAGCAACACTTTCCCTGGGTACAGAAGATGGCATATGTTATGAAACCAGATAATTGGGACCATATTCCCAATAAAACAAGTTAATACTTTTCTACTCCATTATATTGGTGATTTCTACATACACAGAAAATTCAAACATCTTAAAAAGAATAAAATAGGCAATAATTTACACTGTATTCCATGTATCTGTTTAACCAAAATATCAAAATGCCAGAATAGGTGTCTCCCCATTGATCCGATGGGCCGTGGCCTTTGAGGGCAGCAGCTGTGCCCGCCAGTCCAGCGGTATGTTTATCTCCAGGGGCCTGGCACAGTGCTGGCTCGGAGAAGGCACTCAGCAGATATTTTCTGAATGCCTAAGTAAATACCATAAAGTCACTCTGTTCAGTTACTAAGGTTCACTTATTTTTCTAATTTTCTTTTCCCATTCATTGTATTTATTTTCTCAACTGAATAAATAAAAGTGGATGGATGGGGACAGGCATGTGGTAGGATGAAAGGACTTTGATTTCCCCCATATACTCAAGTTGTCCAGACAGAGGAGCCCAAGTGGTGGGGCGTATCAACAGGAGAGCCACAGGCCCAGGCGAGCTCAGATTCTAACCATGTCCAAGCACCACAGGGGGCTGGCGGGAGAGCACAGACAGCCCCCCCTGGTCCCCACTGGCCTCCACTGGCCAGGGTTACTTGTACCCAGATACCAACAGAAACAGCCAACTGGTTGACCCCAAAGTCCTATTCTCAAAACAGTACTACCACAGGAAAGCCGAGGAAGAAGAAAATAGAACACGATATAATTGGCAAATAAGAAACCAAGCACTCTTTATAAGCCTGATCTGAATTCAGTCACATTTGAGGTTTGCAGTTCTCTCTCTCTCTATCTATCTATCTCTATCTCTCTCTCTCTCTCTCTCTTTCTCTCTCTCTCTCTCAAAACCCAGGTCCCACCACCTCTTCTCACTTCTACAGCAGAGAATCTCACAGCCTTTCTCTTTCCTTCATGCTCCTGTCTTGCAAGTGGATCCAAATAGAGTTTGTCCTCATTTGAAAGTGGCAGCCCCAGCAAATAATTTCCAGGAGAATTGACCATCACCCTTTTCTTTTCTTTCTTCCTCTTTTCTCCCACCTCCCTCTCTCCCTCCCTTTACCACCGCCTTCCCCCCTCCCCCATATAGTGAATCACAGACAGAATTTCCTCTTTTTGATCTAGTTAGAAAAATAGTCTCATTGCCTAAATATTGACAGCAGCTGCAGCTGGACTGCCCCAGGACAGGAATCCTTTGTCTGAAACAAACAAACAAAAAGTCCCTCTCCCCATTTCCCTACTGAAGCCTGTCGCCGGCCTCTCAACTGGAAATCTAACCCACAGGCATTTCCATCACAAGGTTTGTTTTTATAACTCATAGCAAAAGGCAAAAACGAGCATGGTTCTCTGGCTACAGGGCAGATTTCCCAGTGCCTAATTTGTTACGGATGACATTTCCGTTAATGCTCTTGCATTAAAACTGCATGTCCATATTGTAATTTCAACTTAATATCATATCATGGCACTTAATAAGAAAGAGCTATCCAGAACCATTACCAAAAAGACTTTGTGGAACTTCATTCAACTAAGTTGTATATTGCCTTTTGGTCAGTGTTTCAAAATAGTTTCAGTAAGTTTATGTCGGAAGGAAGGAAGGGAGGAAGGGAGGAAGGGAGGAAGGGTGGGAGGGAGGGAGGGAGGGGAGAAGAAACACAGGGACTCTCAGACTAGGAACGGCTGAAAAAGAGAGAATAACAATATTTTTGTTCTCCATTTTGCAATATATCATCCATTCCATTATGCACTGCACGGAGCATCATTTTTTTCCTTAAATGGATTTGATATTAAATCTCTTGTTCTACTGGATCAGATACTATTATATATCTACCAACTCAAGAATCTGTTGTGCCTGAGAAGCATGTTTGGGAAAACAGATGTTAACACGAAGGCTAAATGACAGATTTCCACAAAGCACAAAGCAAGGTTTAATCCAACCTCTCTGGCAGCCATACCTGGTATCAGAGCATATGTGACACCACATCCAGGAAAATACTAATTTCAAATGTGACAAGACAGTCCTAAAGATCATACATAGAAATTATTTGCCTGTTTTTATGGTTAATCATAAATAGGAGAAAGAGATCAAACATGCCAGCTTTTAGCCACACATTAGGCCCTCATTTTACAGAAAACAGCAGGTATACAAAACACAATTCTTCCACTCTGATTTTAGAAAAGATAAGGAATGCATCATAAGAAATACAGCATTCAACAGCTTCCCTTTTACATGGTAAGGGCCTTCTCCAAGACCACGGCCAGCACCTTCTCCTAGACTTGGTTGGAACTGGATAACAGGCATTTACAAATCCTTCAGAGTTTTTTGGTTAAAAAGTAGAGAGCAATTCTTTGCATAGCGGAAGGTGGTTTTCACTCTTCCCAATTCTCTGACCCAGCAAAAATTACTGTCAACTATCCACCAAGTTGAGGGATATCGATTCTCCTGTTGCCATGGGAACACATTAGTTGTCAGGTCTGTGTGACTCTTAGACTCAGTGCCTAATCTTTTCCTCCTGGCTTTTGGATTTTGACACTTTCTAAGCCTCAGTTTATTTGATGGGACCCGCACATTTTATTTTTAAGTAGCTACTAAAAACGTAGTCATCGGAAGAACAGATCACAGAGGTAAAAATCGGTGTGCTGTCAGACTACCAGAGATGAGAAAGAGCAAGAGAAAAGTGGGAGGCCCAGCCTCCGCTTGCTGCTCTTCCAATATTGGGGAAAATCAAAACAGTTTTTGCCATCTGTCACATACTGAGGTGTGAAAATTATGGAGCCGTTCGTTTCTACATTTGAGGAACATTCTGCCACAGTGATTAGACCACAATAAGATTACCTAGTCACTAAAGGTTTGGATCAATGCACTTTAATATTTCTCTTCTCAGAGAATCTCTGTCTTAACTTATTTTTCAGTGTGAATGTCTGCTGAGCAATTCACTTAGAGATGAATATTTCAGCCAGGTGAAGTACTTGGGATGGAAGTCAAAGTACCATTGATGACTTACTTTAATTTGAAAAAAATAAGGGGGGAAAAACATCCTAAAGGATTACTGTCCAGAACAAAGCATTTCTCTAGAGCAGTTCTCAAAGTGTGGTCTACAGAACCCTAGTGGGGGTGGGGGAGGGTAGAGGGGTCCAATGAGCCTTTTTGGGAAGCCAATAGGTCAAAGACTATGTTATGATAAACCAAAGAAATTATTGCCTTTTTCACCATGTTGACCTTTACACGTTGATGCAAAAGTTATCTTATAAAACTGCTAAGTGGCTTAGCACAAATCAGGGCAGGGATAGAGAAAGGGGAGGGACGGAGGGAACAGGAACAGGGGGAGAAAGAGGAGGAGAGAGAGAAATGTCCTTGATGAGGGCATTAAAAAATTAACTTTATTAAATCTTGGCCCTTGAGTACAAGTCTCTTTAATATTCCATGTGATAAAATGGGAAAGTTGTATAAAACTCTTCTGTTGTATACTGAAGTAGGGTGGCTATCTTAAAGAAAAGCACTTGCGTGATTGAGTGGAGAGCTGAACTAACCACTTTTTTTAATGGAACAACTTTTACTCGATAATGGAAATGTCCAAGGCACTGAGAACACAAATCAAGGACCTAGGCACAGAGGGAAATAAGTTTTTGAATAGCCCTTGGAAAGAACTAACTAAACAATTGCTTCATGACCAGGTCCTAAGCTCTTATCCCAAAGTATAGACAACAAAATTCCAGAGCAAAGGAAAGACAGCCCATATTTAATCCTAAGACATAGTTCTGTTTTCCTGTTTAAGACATATTTCTCTCTTCATTTTCATCTTAACAGATTTTTGTCTAATATGTCTTTCCATCCTACCTTAATATGGAACATTTCATTCCACATTAACATTGACAAGATGATTTGCAATCACCAGAGAATCTCTAACACCAAATAGTTTTTTATCAAGACAGAAGGTAAGATGAAAGAGATGACATGTTTTACCTTTTAATGAACACCATTCCCAATATCTATGATAAAAGAGTAAAATTCTGCTGCCTATGTGTGTTATGCTATTTGAATAAAAACCGCAAGTCCTAATATCACTAAAGCACGACTAATGGTATACTAGGGAATATGATACCACGTTCCCAGCAGAGATTGGGATCCTCAGCCAATGTAACCATTCCAGACCGCAGATTAAGACCCAGATCACACTAATATCAGGGAAATTTTGAGAGGCAATACATCTTGCAACACTTAGAAGTCAGTGATTTAAACCTGCAAAAGCATAAAATCTTATTCCATAAACAGAGCATTTATCATCCTGGGAATGAGTGAAACCAAATAAGTGAAAATAAGAACTCTGCTTCCCATATATGTTTTTCAGAATAAATAAAATAATTAGAACTCTTCAGCATGGACTGTTTTTACAGCCTACATCATCCAATCTTGGGGAGACTAGATTCTCAGTTTCCCCATCAGTAAATGTAAACAAAGTTCATTTGTTATTTACCTGACTCCAAGGTCTTCCAAGCAGCTTGACATTGGACCTGCCATCGGGTCTTCCTATCATAGAACTAGAAAATATAATAGAATGATTATTACAATCTGACCTGGAGCCCTTCTATACTTCCCCATAAACTCATAAACTTTGCCTCTTCACTTCTAAAATTAACAGCAGCTTCAGGAAAAGGGATGCGGGATGAGGCCGCATGATAGTCTCAAGAAATTGCACTCTGGAGCTCACCTTTGTGCAGGCTCATTTTCTCTTTCACAAGCTACAAAAACAGTGATGCCTACTTTATGATGGCAGTGCCAGGGTACTTTTTTAAGAATACAAATCAATTTTATTGCACAAAATTAAGGCTTTCACATTTTTAAGTCCACTAAGGATAAAAATAACAGAAGCAACCACAAAAATCTCTAAAGAACCTTATTTCAAATGCTTCAACAAAATATGTTAAACGTTTAGTTTCACTATTCCTCCCTTCCCAACTAGCCAAGTAACCTGACCAAATGTTATAAAAAGATACACTATAAATAATATCAAGTCTTTAAAAGCAGGATATCTGTAGTTTATTTCTTGGCTTGATGAACTTCATGGCATGGGGTGGTGTGACCCTAAATCCGTGGGAAGATCTAACTGGCCCACCTGGCCTCTCCAGCCAACCCACCATTTTTAAATTCAACAACAGCAATATCATGTCTCCCAGGTACCAAACACAGTTCCTTGAACTCAGAGAACTGAGTAGCTGATGTCATCATCCCTTTAGTTTCCTCTAGTAAATTTTTAAAGAATAAAATACAGTTAGAGGATAACAGTAAGGATCTGGGGTTGAATTTCCTGGATGTTAGCTAAAGTCTGGGGCACCATGACCAGGCATTTGTAGCAACAACGGTTCATTGTGTTGGCTTTTTGCTTTTGTCAGTAAAAGTACCACACATTTTAAGTTTGTATCAGAATCTGTTTCTGCACATTGTATTTGTGTTAGTTTATCAAAAATTAGAAATGCTTTTAACTGTCTCAAAGTATTTGTGGATGACACCAGTTCTTTAAATAAAACAGACACTTTCACCCTCATCTTTGTGGCCAAAATAAAGAAACAGGGCATCTACATTTCTCTTAAAATGCTGTGATTTATATTGTAGATGTAAATTTTATGATTTAGTCTATTATCTTGTGTTTGGGGGTTAAATATTGTCAAACAAAACAAACCAAACTAGATCTTAAAGAGTCAACCCCAGCCAAGACTACCCTTAATAGTCTCCTTATTACTATCAACTAAGTGATCAACAATTTTGTTCTGTTGATAATTAAACCAGCATGACCACAGCACATTGCCAATTGTTAGCCCATCTTCACTAAAGGATTAAATTTTTCCAAAGCTTTGGTGCTAAGCAACTATGAAGAATTTCGAAAAGTTTTTTTTTTCATCCAGCAACTAGTCAATGAGCTCCTCAAAGACTTCAATAAAAACAAAAATTAAAAACTATGCTTAATTTATATTTCTTAAAATTTCCCCTTAATTTCATTTCTCTTTATATTGCCTTAATATTATAAAATTATTATTCACCAAAAACAAAATCCTTCCTGGACTCTTTGCTTTTCTGTTTTCTCACTTAAGGATTTAAAATATGCAAGGAACTTTATAATCAGGGAAGAAAATACAATTACACCTCTTAACTTCTAGGAGGGACAGTTGTTCTGTGCTTGCCACAGGGAGATTTCACCACAGCTGGAATTTGCATTGAATGGTTTTTTAATAAAGCTAGAAGTATCCCTGCTTCAGAAAGAGAGGTCAACCTCAAGGAGAAGATGGACTGTCGTTCTGGCGCATCCTGGTTGCAGTGGTCGGTTACAAAAATTAACAGTCAACACGTAGCATCATTCTTCAGGTGGGCACTACTTGCCACCAGTTACTTTTTATTACTGTGATAAAATACACGTAACCTTTACCATTTTAACCACTTTAAAGTGTGTGATTCAGTGGCATTAAGTATATCCACAAGGTTGTGCAACCATCACCATTATCTAGTTCCAGAACTTTTTCATCACCCCAAAAGGAAACCCCATACCCATTATAGCTACAGTATTTTAAACTGTGGATTAGATGCTTGCCTTGGGTCAAATTTTCTTAGCTCCTTCCTTCCTGTCCCCAGTAGATGGTAGTAGTTGGGAACATGGACTCTGGGATTTGATTGCCTATATTTAAATCCTGTTCCTGGTGCTATTCTGGGCACATGGGTCAATCTCTCTGAGCTTCATTGTCTTCGTCTATGAAATGGGAACAATCATAAAACCTCTTACAGGGTCCTAAAGAATAAACTAGGACCCTGTAACTCACTCAGCTCAGTGTCTGACAAACATTAAGAGCTCAATATATGGTATATTTATTAATTTATATTTCTTATCACACCTTCTATGTACCAGGCACCATTTTAGATGCTCTGTAAATATGAGCTCTTCTAAACCTCTTAACAATCCGTGAGCTAGTCACTATTACCAACTTCATTTTATAGATGAGGAAACTCAAGCACAGAGAGGTTAAGTAACTTGCCCAAGGTCACACAGCTCCTAAGTGAAGGAGCCAGGATTCGAACCTCCAGAGGCCATGCTCTTGGCCGCTGCACACACTGCCTCTGCACTACTAGTTGTCATGCTCACCCCAAAAGGCATGTGGTTAGTCTCTCCTTACTCTTTTTGTTTCTGCATGAAGCAATGTATATTGACAAAATAAAGACCATCCATATTCCTGCCTTCCTCATACAGCATCTTCGAGGGCTTCTATGTACTCTCACTTTTTTTTCCTATTTAAATGTATGGATTTTACACAATAGTCAGACTGGACATGGAATTTTATTTGCTGTTTTTCACCACGATGTTACAGCATAATCATGCAAAAAAATTTTATTCCCACAGTGTATTTGATCACAATACTTGAGTTATTAGTCAGCACTTTGTACTTTCCACCTATTTATGTGGGTACACTGCACCCCCTTCCACCAAGCAGCAATTTCTGTGTAGCTAGTCAGCTCACACCATACCAAGGCTTTGCATCAAATTCTGGGGAATGATGTTAGAAAAATCAAAACCCTAAGGAAGATTGGAGCTCTGCCAGGTACATAAAAGTCATGGTTCCTTAGCTCCTCCTGTGGCTCTAGGGCACAGTGCAGGAAACATAGTCCTGGTCACAGGATGGAGGAGAAGAAGGTTATGGAAAAGCCAGCAAATCCGCTATAAAAGTCCAAACTGTACAGAGAGTGAGGGGAACCAACAGCAGCCCGCACCTGTGCATGCCAGTGTGTGGGTGAGCCGCCAGCCTAACAAATACCCGTTGCCATAAATTATTAGCAGAGATCTGCATATTTAAACAAAGCAAGCCTACTGGAAACCCAGGGCAAGCTGCTTCATTACATGACTTTAAAAAAAAAAAAATACAGGTTCTGATAAAACACATTTCCCTTGAGGCACAATTCATACCTTCAAAAGGATGAAAGGGCTTCATATTACTTGGAGGTATGTCAAATTTAATTTCTTCCTTTTTTTCTCTTTTTCTTTAATTACAAAAGCAATAAATGGTTATTATACAGAGTTCAAACAACGCAGAAGTATGTAAAAATAAAGTTTCTCTCTTACCATCACCATCTTCCAATCCTAGTTCCCCAAAGGCAACCACTGCCAACACTAGAGAATAAAACCTTCAGACCTCTTTCCTATTTACAGACAAGTATTTTGCACATTACAAGTGCATATGGATATGCAAATGCCTTGGTGTACACACACAAATACACAAAAGTTTGCCTTTTGTTTTTATTAATCACAGGAATAAAAGCATTAAAAAAGAGAGAGAAGACAGATTGAAAATAAGTTGAAGATGTATTGAGTCTCTTGTTAAGAGCTGCTGATACCCAGAAAACAATACTGAATTGAAAAGAATCACAAAGAATAGGTCAAAATGAACACATCTTTTAGCTGAGAATATAAAACATCATTCAATAAATGACAATATGCATATGTAACTCCAAATTGTGGCCAATTTAGTGTGACTGGTTAAATAGACACACCTCCTCATCAGAACGAGGCCAGTGGTACCACCAGCTTTGGACATCTATGTCAGGAGATACTTAGGATGAGGACAAATTTACTGCATATGCTCTTTGCTTTCTACATTCTCGCCCATCTGATGTGACATTCTCCCCAGTAGCTTTGCTCATATATTGCTGCCTTGCTGAAAATGTACTTTCCCCACCCCTGCATCTTCTCTCCACCTTCCTAATGCTTATTTGTGCTTCAAATGGTAGATCATTTCCTACCGTGCAACGACTTTCTTGATGGCTCTGACCCAAGGAGGTTGCTTTGCCCGTGTACTCACCCAACCATTTCATGTTAGTCTAACTGTCCCTAACTAGACTGTATGCTTCTGAGAAAGGGTATCTCAGGTACTCCCAGGTTGACTTGCATACTATATGTAGTATGTATTAAAAGAATGTTTAATGAGAAATTTGTTTCATCTTCTGTAACTATAGTCAGATATTAACCAGCGTTCATGGTTTAAACCTCAAGTAAGAAATCAAAGATGACTTCCCCAAAGCTTATAAGGTCTGGATTCTAGGAAGAACAAAGTTAGCACATTAACCAGGGTTTCTTAACTTAGGGCTCAATGGACTCCAGAGAGGGATTAAGCCCCCTGAAATCATGAGCAAAATTGGGTATGTGTGCTCATGCACATTAGGATGGGGGAGGAATAGGTCCATGGCTGTCATCAAGTGATACATAGAGTCTATACCTCCAAAGAGTCAAGAAACATTACACACAGCAGACACACAAAGAAAAATGTCCAGAAATGGGTAGAGGCATTTGCGTGACCATGTGGGGCTTGCACAACACAAAGGGCCGTGTGTCTCTCCCGAGACAGAAGAATTAGCAGGAGCATTTGTTTCCACCCCTCCATTTCAACCAGCTGCTCAAATGCTTGATGTTAATAAACTATCTATTTTCTGATAATTTTCAATGAGCAAAAACTCCCTTTATGGCAAGGGATTACAGCAGGGAGGGTTGAAATGAGAAAAGTGCCTCAGGCCAGAGAGGGTTTACATAAAAATGAGGCTTGCACCTTAATATGATCTCAAACCTCAGCACACCATTCCACATTCAGTCAAACACACGCACACAATACTACAAGTTCCTCTTTCTATTGGTATTTGCTTATGCATAACTGGTATGAATGAACCTTATAATAAAACATGGCTTTGAAAACCCACGTAACCCTTCAGCTCCTTAGAGGATATTAGTGAGAACAACTCCAGAGTACAATACCAAAGCCAAAGAGAAGTCCGGTGACTAGAGCTCATTATTTCTGAAACTTGTCATGCCCTGTGATAGGAAAAATACATCGTTTGCTCTGACTTAAATTAGAACTGGTTTCCCACTGAGTACTGTGTTGAGTCTTTGGCAGAATAACAGATGATGCCTTAGACAATTACACATCCATCTTGGGATGAGCCTGAACCCAGCAATGGCAGACGTATCTCGATTTCAAATGATGGGAGCAATTACACCTTTACAAGCCTGGAAGCAAAGTCTGGATTTCCTGGGAATTAGGACATTTGGGTTTGCGTCCTGAGCTTGCCATGAATAGGGATGTGACCTTGGACAAATCAGGTAATCAGATTTTCCTCATTTGTAAGATGAGTGGGTGGGATGCCACCTTGTCTTGGCTCCCTGCCAGCTACAGCATTCTAAAAACTCAAGTATCGCTTCGAAGACAGAGAAAGGATTAAGAGATGTTTGATTGTAAGAAAAAGTAAGAAAATAAACATATCTCACTCTGAGAAATGAATTCCTGAGACTCATGTTGGAGTATGATTCCGCAAAGCAGATCTTGTTGTTTTATTAGGTATATAAATATGATCAGATACTTTGTAGCTAACATTCACGCTTTAGGTTTCCCTGTCACAGCCTCTCTCTGGAGGTGAATGCTACTTAAAAAACCTACGTACAATAGAGTCAACATCCAAGAGATGTTCTGTGTGTGTTATTTTGTATGGTTATATATCAAGTTTTCTGAAGTTCAGTTTACCTAGGATGAAAAATCGCCTTAAGAGTTCTTCTTCTCATTCAACAGTTCTTATTGGTTACCTATCGTGTGACAATATAACCATGTGCTGGGAAAACAGGAAGGCTCCACTGAATTTGGTCTTAAAAATTGAGAATTCTTTTTAATGTGCGTAGCTCTCTTATCTTTTACTAATGTCTAAGGAGATAAGAATTCATCTCCTTTAGTGACAGTATTTCAAAGGAAAACAAAAGGCATGTACATATGCCTCTGACTGCAGAAAAATTTCTTCCAAAGCTAAGAAGAAAGGCATAGAATTGGTGCTTTTACTTCCCCCACAGGGAATGTCCAACTCTCTTTAAGATAGAAGAATTGGAACAATGTCTCCTGGGGATGGTTTCTGTCCAAGGATTTAGGGTCCACTAGTGTCACTCACCAGGAAGTAAAAATACTTAATAACTTGGACCAAAGGATTTCTGTACTCTACAACTCAAATCTGGAGTTAAACGAATACATTGTGGACACATATTAGCTTCCTTTTCTTAGTTTGAGAAATAAACCAATAGCTACTTTCTGACCTAAAAACCTCGCTAGTGCCACGTTATCTTTCTGTATCTTTTCTGGGAATTGCTCAAGAATCATATTTTTCCCTCAGAATATATTCAGTCAATTACTCATGATATGCAGCCAAATTTTCAAACTGGGAAATATCTTCTTTAAGTGGAGGGAAAATAATATGTTAAATCAATAAAATTGAATGGTTGATGATCCAAATTACTTCACGTTAACTTTTATTTTTAGTGCCTCTACATCTTGTATTCAATAAAGTTATAAGGACCTACTCTGAGATGGTGATGAATGGAAGGTAAAACAGGTAAGCCATTTAGTGCAAGAAAATAATGTCTATTTTCTTTGGTGAAAACTATGACTTATAGTGTTTAAGAGTAGAAGCTGCCCAAGTTTAATTCTGGCTTCCGATATGTATTGATTTATCTATCTGAGCCCCAGGGTCCTCGTCTGTAAAATAGGGATAATGGTACCTGCCTCCTAAGTTTGCTGTGAGGGTTAGATGGGATAAGTTTTACAGGACCCTGTATTAGTTTACTTGGGCTGCCATAACAGAATTCCACAGACTTGGTAGCCTAAACAATAGAAAATTATTTTTCTCAAAGTTCTGGAGGCATGAAGTCCAAGATCAAGGTGCCAGCAGGGTTGGTGTCTGATGAAGCCTCTCTTCGTGGCTTGTGGACAGCTGCCTTCTTGCTGGGTTCTCACATGGCCTTTCCTTTGTGTGTATACACACACACACACACACACACACACACACACACAGACCTCCAATGTCTCTTTGTCTTTGTCACCAGTCCCTTGGATTAGAGTCCCCCCGTATGATCTCATTTATTCTTAATTACTTCCTTCAAGGCTCTGTCTCCAAACGCAGTCACATTGGCAATTAGGGCTTCGACAAGTGAATTTTAGGGGAACACGATTCAGTCTATAACAGACCCTATCACAGGGTCTGGCACATTAACATTTATCAGGAGCTTACTACAATTTCCACTGTTGTTTTCATTATAATAAGAGTTATAAATGTTTTCCCTCTAAACTCAAGACAGGTTAGAAAGACTGCTTTATTGTGAAAGTGAAAAAGAAAGTGACTATACACTCTCTTTCAAAGGGCCCTACCTCCTCCCCATCTTACTTCTCACCGCCTGCTCAGAGAGATTGTTTTCCTCACGCTGAAACTCAGTATCTGTGGACTGGAGTCCCTGCTAACACATACAGCCCTCTTCCTGAGGTTGGTCACGGGTTATGGTTCCCGGTAGGCTCAGCCTCTCCGTCCTGCAGAGGCCACCCCCACAGTCCTTCATCCTCAGCTCAGTTAATCACACACCTAAGCACTGCATTGCCACCCGCTGTAATACCAACACAGCTGTTCTGCTCCATAAAGCGGGGTCTGGTCTGCACACAGGAGCCGTTACATTATCTCTCTATGCTTTAATGAACAAGCTTTGAAGGCAGTACACTTTCCAGAATGAACCTCCACAGTATCCACTGTGATTCTTCTCTTGGCACAGACAGAAAATCCTATCGCTTTAGGAAATTGTGACCATTTGGTAGAACCTTTGGATGTGAGCCTCCAAATGTAATTTTCTTTATGCTAATCCCAGATGGATGAACTGATAAGTAGAAGCTGCTTTGCTATTCTTTGATGATGCAAAAAAAAAATTCTACCTGTTACAAAGAGCTAATTGACAATGCAAATATTACATAAAAACCTGTATCTTATAAGCTAGCTTGCCTTCTCAATAAATGTTTGCTGAAAACTTGGGTGGATTTGTTTGCAGATAAGGCCACAGAGTCAGAGACCCTTAATACTAATGCTAGATACCAACTGGTTTTTCCAGTACCTGATGGGTACACCCAGAGTATAAAGGCTACCCAAGGGATGAACGTATACATTAAACACACAAATTACTCTAATAAAATAGAGTATATTGACACCAAATGACCTTTTTACATAAATTGGGCAAATGTCTATAGGTACTTGAGCCATGGTAATCCAAATAATCGCATGGTGATTTGTCTCCTTCTGAAATTAAAAATCAGAAAGTTTCTTTACACATTCTTTAAGAAAAGGCATGTAAGCCTATTCCCAGCAGTCTCTATGTTAAGTGTGCAGAAGGGCATGACGAATCAATGCAGGGGTGGGGGGCAGCCCCTTAGATGAAGGTACAGTGTCATGAGAGCCCCTTGCACCAGAAAAGGGTAGTAGAATCTTGCCAAAGTAAAATGCGTTTCAGTAACAGAGATTTTTATTTTAGCTCAAGGGGGAGAAAACCACAGCCCTTATGGATGCTGTTCCATCCCTATAAACCACACCCTCGCACAAAAACCTATTTCTTCATTTCAGTTGTCCCCACCCTAATCCAAGCTATCATCATCTTCTACTTTAGCCTCTGCATAAAAGTCTTTCTTACTATTGTCCCCATTTATACTCTTTTCTTCTAATCCAATCTGAAGGTTTTTTTTTCTATTGTGTAAAATGTACATAACAAAATTTACTATTTTAGCATTTTGTGCATGCCTTTAAATGCCATTAAATACTTTCACAACGTCATACATCATAAAGACTCATTTCCAGAACTTCATCATCATCGCAAACTGAAACTCCATTGAACAATAACACCCCCAGCTTCTATTTTCTCTCTCTATGAATTTGCCTCTTTTAGGTACCTCATATAAGTGGACTCACACAATATTTGTCCTTTTGTGTCTGGTTTATTTGACTTTGCATAACATTTTCAAGATTCATCCGTGTCATAGCCTGTATCAGAGTCTCCTTCCTTTTTAAGGCTAAATAATATTCCACTACATGTATAAATACCACATTTTGTTTATGCATTCATCTGTTGGTGGACATTTGAGTTGTTTTCACTTTTTGGCTATTGTGAATAATGCTGCTATAAACATTGGTGTGCAAGAATCTTTTGAGTCCCTTCTTCCTATTTCTTTGGGTGTATACCTAGAAGTGAAATTGCCGGATCATACAGTAATTCTATGTGTAACTTTTTGAGGAATTACCATACTGTTCTTCACAGCAACTTAACCATGTTTCATTCTCACCAGCAATATACAAGGGCTCCACTTCCTTACCAAGATAGTTATTTTCTGGGTTCTGTTGCTGTTTGGCTTTGTTTTGCAGTGGCCACCCCAATAAGTGTGAAGTGGTATCTCACTGTGGTTTTGATTTACATTTCCCTGATGAACAGCTATGCTGAGCATCTTTTCCTGTGCTTATTGGCCATTTGTAAATCTTCTTTGGAGAAATGTTTGTTCAAGTCCTTTGCCCATTTTTTAATTGGTTTTTCTTTTTTTTTTTTTTTTTTTTTTTTTTTTT
>RJWJ010000012.1:577303-746779 GCA_004363605.1 Indri indri | reverse complement strand
TATATATATATTAGTATCTTGGAGATGTCTTATTTGCTATGCATATTCCTGATGTTCAATGATCATCTTCTATCTTTTTTTTTTTTTTTTTTTGAGACAGAGTCTTGCTCTGTTGCCCAGGCTAGAGTGCCGTGGCATCAGCCTACCTCACAGCAACCTCAAACTCCTGGCCTCAAGCAATCCTTCTGCCTCAGCCTCCCAAGTAGCTGGGACTACAGGCATGTGCCACCATGCCCGGCTAATTTTTTCTATATATTTTTAGTTGTCTGATTAATTTCTTTCTATTTTTAGTAGAGATGGGGTCTCGCTCTTGCTCAGGCTGATTTTGAACTCCTGAGCTCAAACAATCCGCCCGCCTCGGCCTCCCAGAGTGCTAGGATTACAGGCATGAGCCACCGCGCCTGGCCCATCATCTTCTATCTTGATATCTAAATATCTGGAGATACCAGGAAAGGTTTCCTGAATAATTCCCTCAAATAGGTTTTTCATATTTTTTGACTTTTTTTTTTTCTCTCTCAGTGATACCTGTAATTCTTATATTGGCTTGTTTTATATAATCCCACACTTTTGTGTGGATTATATAAATCCACTCTTGTGAGTGTTTGTTCATTATTCTTTATTCCTTTTTTGCATCTTTAATTGACTTAGTTCACAAGACTTGTCTTCAGGCTCTTAAATTCTTCTGCTTGGTCTAGCCTGTTGTTTAAGTTTTCTGCTGCATTTGGAAATTCCCTAAATGACTCTTTCATTTCTTTAAGTTCTGTTATATTCTTTCTTATGTTGTCTATCTCTTTAGTAACTTTTTCATTTTTTTCATTCATGTTCTGAAATAATTTTTTGGCTTTTTCATGTTGGTTTTCAACTTTCTCATCAATCCCATTCATTTTATCTAACATCTAACTTCTCAATTTCATTTCTGACATTTCAATAATCTCCTTTTGATTGGGGTTTGTTGTTGGAGATCCTTTGAGTGTGTCAAACTAGCTTGTTTTTTTCAGTGTTGTCAGAGTTCTTTTGCCAGTTTCTTCTCATCTGAAACTTCTTCTCTCAACTCAGTGCAGGTAGGTTTGTGGCGCACTTGTTCTCCTTTGCTAGGAACTCTCCAACTTAGTGAGGACAGGTTCCTGGATGGTGCACGGGTGTCCTATTCTGGAAGATTGATCCAGCAGGAGAGGGGTGGATGTAGTAAGAGCCTATAATGTAGCTTTTCTGCATTGTCCTATTCCCCCATGGTTTTCACAGTCCAACTCTGGTGCTGAGGGATCTTCATGTGGATTGGCACTTTGGTCCCCAGGCCACTGTTTGAAGCTTGGGTGGTCGAGTGGGCGAGTACCTTGCTACAGAGGCAGGCATGGCTAGAGATTGGTTTGCCTGAGTCTCCCCATGGCAGTGGCAGTGGCTGCTGGGCAAGGCTGTCTAGGTGCTCGCCATGGGTGTCAGGGCTTCAGGTATTGGTTCCTCCCCAGCTCCAGGTGCAATGGCAACATACAGTGGGAGGGTGGCTTGTGGCTGGCATTTCCATCGCGGAGCACTAGACCACAGGTGTGGCACCAGGCATCACGTGGTGCCATTGGTGGGGAGGGGGTATTCACTGGGCAGTGTGTAGGGCTGTTGGCTGACACACTGGGCCACGGCGGGTGGGCTGCTGGATAACTGAGGCTCTCTTCCCACTCAGGTCCCACTAAGGTTGTTGCTGTGGGACTTTTTGAGTGATGTCAGCCCCTGCTTTGTTCAAATTCCCTGGCGGGAGTGGCACTTGGCTCACAGTCATGGTGCGTGCAAGGGGGTCTGCTCTTCCTGCTCCCTCCCCAGACTTGCAAGGGCAATGTGGCGGTGGTTGCAACAAAACCAATACCTGTGTAGGTGGGGCACTCTGGACCTGAGAGCTCAGAATGGCATCAGTTGCAGTGACCCAGAAATGGAAGCTAGTGAGTCCCTGTTGTGCCTGCTCTCTGGTGCAGTTTTACTGCACAGTCTCTAAGCTGCTCCCTGATTAGTATGGGGGCCTATGCTGGTGGGGGAGGGCCCCTCCTAGCTCGGATTGCAGTGTCCACGGTGGGAGTGTGGAACTCCAGTGTTCTCTCCTCTGATCCTTCCCCATGTATGAACACCTCCCTGGCATACCTTCCAATCTTGCCATCTGAATCACCCCATCTTCTTCTCCTTCACATTGTGTGTCTCCCGTGACTTCTCTGATGATTTACAATGCTCTCTTCAAGAAGATCTACCCATAGGTGGGCATCTACTTGGAACTTTTCGAACCTCTCCTTGAGAGTGGCTCGTGTGGTCTGCTTCTAGTCTGCCATCTTGGCCTCCCTCCTCTGTTTTTTAGTCAACTGCTAAAACTCCCATTAGCCACATGTTGGAATTTGTCATCCTATTCTTAATATATCTTCATTGCTATTTAGTATTTCTTATCTTTTTATCCTGTGTTCTGCATTCTGTGAGATTTCTTTAAGCTGCTTTCCCAGTTTACTAGTTCTTTCTTTACCTGTGTGAAGAAATCTAAAACATGTCTATTGAACTTTCGATAGCAATAACTATTGTTTTTCATTTCTAGGAGTTTTTTTTTTTAATGTTTTCTGTTTTCGTATGTGTGTCTTTAAATAATTTAAAACATTTTATAGGCTTTTCCAATTGTTCTGTTTTCTTGTTTCGGTTGTACCATTCTTTCTATCTATTATTTTTGTAGACTCCTGTTCATAAATGTTTTCTTGTGTGTTTTTTTAATTACTGGTTGTGAGTTATCTAAATGGGAATTTCACATGATCTGGCTTGTGAAAGTTTTCCTACAGAGCAGTCTTGTGTTTACTTCATCCATATGCCTCCGAAGAATCCCCAACCCAGCACCAGTTTTTCAGTGTTAATTCCTTAGATGTAGCAGCACTCGTATGCCATGCAGGCAGTGGACATTTTTGCTCCAAACCAGTCCACAACATAGGTGCCCTGGTTGGAGATAAGCTTTCTTATCATCCCTCTGAATCAGAGAAGATAATTTTTAGGACCCTTTTTACTAACGATGCACACAGGCTTTAGTTAGAATAGTGTTATTCATAGTTCGGTTTGTGGATCAGCAGCATGAGCATTACCTGGGAGTTTGCTAGAGATGCAAATTCCAGACTTACTGGATCAGAATCTCTGTGGGTATGTCGAGGAATCTGACTTTTAATAAGCCTTCCGAGTGATTCTTATGAATGCTAAAGTTTGGGAAGAATGACATTGCAGAGTTTCTCAGCTTCATGCAGGAATCTCTGTTCTAACTTCCTATCTCATTCAGGATAGGTCCAAGTCCTTATTTTCTTTCACTTAGTATTATAATCCAAAAGTCTAGCTGTTGTAGCCTATCTTCACCAATCCTATTTCTACCTCAGGGTCTCCTGTAGCAATAGCTTGTTTGTACCATTCAGGTTTTCATTTTACTGTGCATCCAAGGCTTCCCATTTTTTCTTGTGAACTCAGCTATGTATTTGTTTTATTCTGCACTTCAAGATGTTTACTGTAAGAGGGATTCTAGCATAGCTGTTGACACTTCATTGTCAGAAGGCCGTAGCTAAATTGTTCATGCATATTGATACTATCTTGAATGGTGAATGCGCACTGTGATTTGTTTTAAATTTGGAAATAAGATTGAGAATGGATGTGTGTATCTCCATTTTCTTTATATTATGATAGATTGTTGTAATATCTACTTTAATTCCTTGATAACTACAGGTTCTTTAAATCTTCAAAAAATGATATAGGAAGAAATTGAAGCAAAGGTATTGACATAGTGTCTTATACAGAATAAAAATAAATGGGAATATTGAATACTTACAGTTCTTACATGTTACAGAATGGATTCAAGATACTAATAATTCCCCTCAAAAATGCTTTGTATGTTGTAGGATGTAAGCTATATGCTTTGCATGCATTATCTAATTACTTACCTTCAATGTGCTTTAGTTCTCTCATCTATAAAATGGGGATGGGCTGTTTCGAAGGATGTGAGTCCATCCCCATTTTATCGATGAAAGAGCTAAAGCACATTGAAGGTAAGTAATTTCCCCAAATCACTTGGCTGTTAAGTGAAGTGGGATTTGAACCCATATAGCCCGCTATAAAGCTGATGCTTTAACCAAGTATACCACGCGCTTCCTTTCAGGAAAGGCAAACAAGCATTTTGAGCAAACATGTTTTGTCTATCATGCGAGGAGCTTTCACCTGTTTTCTTTTTAATGCTTACAACGATCGTGTAAGTAGTTATTTCCAGTCCACCCCACCCTTTTAAGTTTTTCAAAAGATGACGCTCACATAGGTTAAGTAATTTGACCCAGTGATTCAGAAAGTTGAATTCGTACCCAGATCTGCTTGTTGCCAGAACATCCTCTGTATGGAAACTGGACTGGTTTACTTAGTTCCAATTTTTTTCCTCAGTGGCTAGAATATAGTTTATTGCTTGTAAAATTGCCAACCCAACTATTGGTAGTTTTTTGTTTAGGGCGCTGAGTGATTTCCACTAGGGCCATGTGATATAACAGAAAGAATCACTGGGTTATGGTCTAAGAGGTCTGTACTCTTCGTTCTGTGACTGACTAGCTAGTAGGGCCACTTATTATGTCACCTCTTTGGCATGTATTGTAGTTTTCTTTTCTGTTTTTAAACCACATGATGTCTAAATATCTGTACAGCTCTGATATTCTAAATTTAACACTAGTAGTCATAATAATTTAGTTTTTAAAACTAAAGACAGTTACATCTTGATAATTCAATCTAAATTTTCCAATATTCCCTCAGTAAGACTCCATATAGCATTTTGTGATATCTAGCAATGCAAATTTGAAACATTCATTACTGATGTTTGGAGAACTAAAGTAAATTTGGATATCTTATATGACCTTCCTGCTATTTGCTTCTTAAAAATCTTGTTAAAGGCCTGCATCATGACTAGAAATACAAGCACTTGATTTTAAAAATCCTATAAAACAGAAAAAAAATCATTTGAATTTGGGTAATTTAGCATATCTGAGAAAAGTGCAGGTTCCGAAGTCAGACTTGGATTACATACCCAGCTTTGCTAATTCGCAGCCCTAAAAGCAAGTTTCTCAGCCTGTCTCCTCCCCTGTAAAATGGGGAAAATAATTGTCTGTGCATAATTGGGTGAAGATAAAATGAAAAAAATGCATGAATACCTTCAGCACAGTGACTATAGTATAGTCAGCACTCATACATTTTAGCTACTGTTATTATCGTTGTCACTATGACGATTCCTATGAAGCATCTTTCCTTTGTGTTATAGTTCTCACTGAACGAACTATCAGGGAAGTAAGAATGTAATACTGAAACTGAATGCAAATTTTTAAATTTTGTTAAATAATTATCTGAGTATGGTAGGGACATACCTTCCTATCAGCAAGAGTGAAATTGAATTGGCCACAGGAGACCTTTAGCCCTTTCTAAGTGAAGTACAGATGTAGATAGTCCCATTGGTTAGCAGCTGCTGCTATGGCTTAGATAACCTTTCCGTATTTGAGCTTCTGCTCTTTAGCTCCCAGGCTGCAGACTGTGCTTACATAATTGAGACAATCCATTCCTCAATCCTGTACACCAGTGGGCCTGGCTACTGACACTTTTAGCAATTCACTCTTGGAGTTGTGCTCCCTATGGCCCTGTAGCATTTCCCCTGCCCACCTGGCTAACAGTCTTCCATGGCCATTCACCATGGAGCAAATGGGTAGCTTTCCCATTTGCATCAAACCTTTTGACACGTTCACTGCCTAAGAAGCTGAGTTGCTTAGCTGATGGTGGATTGCCTATTTCTGGGTTTTAACACTTAGCGATATTCTATGGCTGTTTCATGTAACTGGCTACACCAGAAGATCTGCTCACAAAAGTAATATCATGAAGTGGACCATGATCTCTCCTTTTAATGCCAAGCTCTGTGTATTTTTGGTTTCCTGACAAAGTGGTTATTTAATGTCATATTTGTTGAATTGCAAATTTCATTCCTATATTGTTACTAATTTGTGTGATTATAGATTCTCCCCACTAGAAGTGATATTTGATGTTAGTATCTAAAAATCTGATTTTTGGATAATAGCACTGGGCTGATTTCTCATGATGATTAATATGCTCCAAACTCAATAATGTTATTTGTTACTTTTTATCATATTTATTGAGTGTTTATTATATGCTAGTCACTGATGATACAAAGTCAAATAAGATATCTTTCAGAGAATAGTTACACAGGTGTACACATGGTGATAATTTATTGAGCTGTACATTTGATGACCTTTTCTATGTCCATTTTATGCATCTTAGTAAAAAAGTTAGGGAAAAAAAGATGTGGCCTAACCTCGAGTTTTGTGGTCTAGTAGGAAAGCAGATATGTAAATTAGTTATTTCAAAGCAGGAAGATGAATGCTATTACATGAGCAGATTTCTGTGGGAGCACAGAGGAAAGTCATCTTATACTAGGGATTTATGAGAAAATTCTTACAGGAGATGGTACTGTTTCTGATTTTCAAAGGTTAAGTAGAAGTTATGTAGGCAAAGAAAGGCATTCAGAAGAGAAGGAGCAGTATTATGAAAACAAGGTTGCATGAAGCATCCTCCCTGGATGGGACAGGGTTCTGTATAGATAGATAGGGTGTGGGAGCAGAAATTAGCCATGTTATCTTCTGGAACCAGATCTACAGAGACCTCAGATGTTCATCTGAATACTTTAAGGACAGAACCCAAGAAATAGTAATATTTAAGGTTTAGCCATGGGAAGGGGAATTCTTAAAAGATACTAAGAAGGAGTAAATAGGCGGGACCTCTGAATAGTGTTGTCACATGAGCCAAAGAAAGGGTTGAGTCTCTAGTATGGGAATGTGGTCAGCAGTGTCAAGTGTTACAGAGATCTCAAATGAGATAGGAATAGAAAAATATCCATTGGCTTCAGCGATATGGAAGTTATATAATAATGATATTATAATTTTATAAAATAAATGGTCTGTATTATTTCTGAGTAAATCATTTTGTCATTTGGAACCTACTATCTCTTTTTTATTCTTTTTTTAGCTATCAATTTTTTTCTTCCCATTTTATTTTGTGTATCTTATTAATTTTTACATCTCTTTCCCTTTATCTGACTCTTCGCCCTCTATTTAAAAATCTAGTCTTGTCAAATATGAAAAACACAATTTTATTATGCAAAATTATATCTAAAATATATTCTGTAATCACCTATTCTTCATTAAATGGGATTATCTTTTTATATAAACCATTAAAGGGTTCCCTTTACACTTTTGTTACTATGTTAATAAATAGACATTTGCATTTGCACATAACTTAACCTGCCCATCCTATTTGCAGTCTTCTGCCCCATGTTCCACTCTAGTCCTACGTCTTGGCAGCTTGCTATCTTGATTCATAATGACTCTTAATCAAAATTTAATTGAGCCAGTTAGAATGTATATTTGGAGATATAATTAGCACATATATAGAGAGAGAGAGCGTGAGAGCATGAGCGAGTGCATGCAGATCTCTTATAAAGGGTCATTTGGATGATAATTTCAGAAAAATGCTTTTACTTTTTAACAAATGCTTTCTATTAATATTTCAAAACAGTTTTGAGCAGACTGTAGTTATTGTATATAGTTTGTCCTGCACATAACTGTGAGATCATAATCATCATTACCTAGCAAGTGTTTTTATTTCTAACCTTTTAAGAACAATATTTCTGGCTTCTGTGATCTTTAAGAATTTTAGAAATTGCTTTAAAATTGGATCTGTTGGAGCTTTAGCCCGGAGGATTCGGTTGAATTCCTTATTGTCAACTATAACTCAGAATGTGTTGTTATTTTAATTTTCACTAATATTATGGTATGTAAATTTTACTAAGTCCATTTTCCCTCTTCATATTAGTTTTGATTACTAGTGTTTTGATACACTAGTTTACTTTCAGTTACCAAGTTGTAGTATAAAGTAATTCATGTACTCTCAAAGAATATGATTAGTCTTTGATATTCTCAAATTGTAATTCTGGTTAACTCTCAATTGAAAATTCATGGCACTTTCAAGTGAATAACAATCATAGTGTTATCTAGTAAGGCCTAATGTGGCAATCACTGAGGGCTTTATACATGAGAGGAGTACATTGATCAAATTAATATGATTAATCTATTTGTCCATGCTATTCCTAATATTAGAATTTAAAATTCTGCCTTTTCATTCTTTCATTGTGTAGCTATCTATATTCTTTCCCCCTTTCACTCCCTTTTACTGAATCATTTTGAGATTTCTAAGGTGATTTTAGCATACTTTCATCAGAGATGATAGAAGAACTCTAAAATCTGCCAAAAATATTTGACAAGAAATGCTTACTGTATTTGAGAATGGTTAAAAGGCAAACTATGATTTTTGTGGCTTGTACTACATATAACAGCAAGATCATAGCCATTATTATGCTTTACAATTACAGCATTACTATACTATTAGAAGGTACTTATATATCTAAGTTTTCTAGAATGATATTTACTAGTTTCTCTCATTTAAAATATTTAATATTTTTTATCATTTAACTTTGAGGAGTACTTGAAGCTGTGATTTCATTAAGATGTTTTACTTTAAAAGTGCCATACTCTAAGATTTGTGGTATTTGTGATATTTCAACGCATTTATGTTAAATTGAATTATCTATATGTTTCACTGAGATACTTTTTGCTAGATTTCACTGTTGATTTCAACTTGGCCATAATCCATAATCAGTAAATAATTTTCTTTCTTATTCCAAACTAAAATTTACCATAGATTAAAAAAATCACCTTATTTATTACTCGATGCTAGTATCTAGTTTGGGTTTTTTTCCTTCAATAATTCATGGCAATATAAGGTTCTTGGGATTTTCTCTTCAGTCTTAAATATTTAATAAATCTGAATTAAATAATTTAATAACAAAAGTGAAAACTCCTTGTCTTATAGTTCTTGGAACATTATAGGTTCTCAATAGATACTTTATGCTTTGCCATTGATTGCAGATTTCAAACTAAAATGATACATTAGAGGATTTATTGAAAAATCTTATTCTCAACCTTTTCATTTGCCACAAAATTGCACACTCTTATTTTCATGTGTCCTTCCCGGAATAACTTGTGCATATATGAGCAAATAAGAATACATGTTCTTTTTCTATTCATTTTTACCCAGATGATGACATACTATACACTTTTCAATGTCTTGTTTTTTCACTTATCATTTCTTGGAGATTTTTCTATATTAGCATATAATGAACTTCCTCATTCCTTTTAACAACTGTGTTGAAACTCCATTGTATGAATATAACATAATTTATTTAACCAGTTTCCATACTGATGTAAATTTAAGATGCTTTCAGTCTTTGCTGTAACACTGCAGTGAATAACAATATACCTAATTCATTTTGCACTAGTAAAAGTTGGCTGCAGAATAATTTCCCAGACGTAGAATTGGTAAGTCAAAGAGTGTGTGGATTGTTAATTTTGGTAGGTTTTGCACAATTTGTTTCCATAAGGTTGTATTAATTTTCATTCCCACTACGAATGAATGAAAGTATGTTTCCCCATATATACACCAATTTTGTGTTCACACTTTTTACTTGGTTGTTAAACCAAAGGTTTTATCTTTATATTATATGTAAATACTTAAGATTCAGGATGGATGAGAGTACCCCGTGAATTATAGTTTTTTATAGGATAATATTACATTTAGCAATCTATGTCCCCTATTATATGATATGTTGCTAGATGTTTATACCTCTTCTGAATCATCAAAAACATAAAGCAATGTTAAATCAGTGAGAGTAATAGACAACTACAGCAGCATTTCTGGATGTATGCTCAAACACATGGAGAGTTTAGTTCCCAAATAAGATTTTATTTCAAATAAGTGGGGGAAAAGATTGGTAATTCTATAAATGGTTTTGAGCCAATAGCCATTATCTGGGGAAAAAAATAAGACAAAATGTGATCCGTGCTATACTCCTTTCAGCAGAATAAATTCCAGATGAATTAAAGATTTATAAATTATTAAAAAAAATAAGTACCTAACTTGCTAACATTTGTTAAAAGAGAGACAACTATGCACATGCACGCACACATGGCACAGGCATACATAAGTACGCTGAAATGGAAATAAAATTTGGATAGTGGTAATAGGAGTTGACTCTTGAGGGTACTTCAAAGATGGGTAATCAGTATTCAGGTATTGGGGAATGAAGATTGCTTTTCACTGTAAACTTTTTTTCCTAATGATTACTTTTTGACCCACATGCATGTATAATTAAGAAAAAAATAAATCAATACTTGTGTCTTCTTTTAGTCCAAAAAATAATGTGTCCAGGTGTTTCCTTCTTTTTGCATTCTTTCCAAAGGGACCGATTTCTCCAAAAAATGGAGTGTTTTGCTATTTTTGCCTGCTATTTACATTGAGGTTAACTCTGTTGGTTAGAGTGTACTGGTAATGACACCAATGACATGGGTTTTGTTTCCATGTGGTTCAGTTAACTTTGGTTTTCCACTGCCACAGACAGCTCCCATAATTATGTCTAAAATGTGTTCTTGGCCCAAGGGAGACCAAGGAGACCTGAGGAAGCAAAGTGTGAATCCATCACCATGTGGGAAAATGGACACCCAAATGCTTACCCAGCTTACAGGGCAAGAAGGCAGGCAGAGAGGAACCATAATAATGGAATCCCTAAATTCACATCTTAATTATATAAAATTCCTTTTATTTATGCTGTAAAGTTCAAGATATATGATTTAATGTATTGGTTTTAAAAGGTTCAAAGTCAGAGACAAAGAGGCTCAGTTTATAGGCAAATCTTGAAATATTAACCAAGGTTACTTTTTGAGAAAAAAAAAAATGAGTCATGCCTAGCCCTTCCCAATTACATAATATTTACTTATCCAAATGCTTTACTGAGTTTAAAATATCTCAGCCTTATGTTTGAAATTACATATAACAAATATTTGATTATGTATTATAGTTGAAAATGAAAGCTCTACTGTAGAAATTTACAGTCTTAGTCTTTGTTGTATCATAGTATGTCTCTAGTAATCTCAAGTTGTGGTTCAGACATCTCTCAAATCTCAAAAAATAATGTGTTTTAATTTTTAATATAAATGTATAATGTATATTCATATAGTCAGTATTCATTAAGGGTTTGCTGGATTCCAGGTACCTTGTTGAATAGTGCAAAGAGACCCCTGGCAGTTCCCAAAGAGCTTTCAAGTAGTGGGTGAGGGGGAGCAGATAAATAAAGGGACCATTATTATTTTAAAAAATAGTGCGACAGTGCTGTGTTAAAGCAAAGCACCGGGCACTGACTGTGAGAGCCATTACTAAGAGTATCTGCCCCAAATGGGAAAGCTGTGATGGATCCTGAAAAGCAAGTAAGAGTAAAAGTTAGCCAGGATAAACGGGGTAGGCAGGGCAGGCTTGGATTTAGAGGTCCAAGGGAGCATGATACACTTAAGAGCTGCAAATAGTTTAGTATGACTAGAATTCAGGATATGGAAAGAAACGGTGAAAGGTGAGACTGAAAAAATTAAACAGAGTTGAATCCATGAAAGGCATTTTAGATCCTGCTGGGAATGCAGATTATATTCTAAGAGCAATGGGAAGTAATTGAGGTATTTTAAGCAAGGTGAAGTTGGTGTTGGAGGAAACTGAGGTGTGAAACAAGATGTGGTTTGTGTTGTATAAAGTTCAATTTTACATTAGTAGGAAGAATAGAATTGGAGTCATCTATTCAACATGTATTTAGTGAGCACCTCCTATGTGCCCAGCACTATTCCAGGTGCCTAAGATACTTAGTGATCCGAACAAACAGAATCAGCGACACCATGGCGCGCTTACATCCTAGAGCAAAGGAAAAGACAAAACAATTGAACAAATATATAATGTTCTCCATGTCAAAAAGTACTATGAAGAAAATCAAAGCAGGATAAAGTAGAAGGGATGGCTGTGATTCATGGTTTTAGATCTTTTTAAACCTGGAAAATCATTTCTAATATGGTGGCATTTGAACAGACACCTAAAGATGTGAAGGATTGAATGGCATGCATACTCCAGGCAGAAGAACTAGTCATGCAGATATCCTGAGGTGAGGCAGCATTAATGGCAGGCTCTTGGAAGAGCAGGAAGCCAGCAGGACTGGAGCTGAGACTGCAGGGAGGAGAGTTGTAATAGGTGAGATCGGGGAGAATACCTGGGGGGTGTTGAAAGGTTGGTTGGATATGTGAGGGTGGGACTTAAAAATGAGATCTACTTTAGGAGGGTGGGGGGAGCTATTGTGTAGTCTGTAAAAAGTAATAGTGTTGAAAAATCCTTTTGTTTACAAGTTAATTGATGATGCTCCAGAGCTTTTTCTTCCGATAAAGTTGAGAAGCTAGACCTGCAAGAGTCTTCCCCTCTCCCCAAACTTGCCTGCACCTGCCATACTGGACCTGACTGCTCCTACTCTTAAATTCCTAAAAGCTTTTTGAAACTATGCCCAAGATGCTTAACTTGCAAAATGGTTCTTAAGATTAATAGCATTCGGGTCCATGTAGAATCTGGTAAAGGAATGTGCAGGACTTTGTATTCCTTGTAACACGCCTACAGTAGATGGTCAAGACAGCTTGGTACATGTGAACACTTTAAACTCTTCCCTTGAAAGATTAGGGGTAGCCTCATAAAAAGAGGTTTTTCTCTTGAAATTTAGCCTGTATTTTCATTTGAATTCTTAATTTTGCATTTGCTTTTGTTTCTCTATCTCCTTCCTCCCTCTCTTTTTCTTTTTGTGTTATTTTGGTTATCCTGTAACTGGTATATTTATTACATGGCTTCAGTCATTTGTTAGTATATACCTGTTTTCTTTAGTGTACATGTTTATTTTGAAAATGAGCTATATGTGTTTGTCTTTAGATATAGCCTTTGTTATTGTTGATAAACCTATATATTTATGTATACGTTATATACATTTATATATGTTTATGTATATAAATAGGCATATAACACATTTATCCACAATATCAAAAGCTGTATCTAATGACAAACATAACTCATTTTCATATGTACATATTTATATATTATGTACATAATATATATACATATTACAGTATGTATGTATGGTATATGTATTATATATTATATAATATAAGAGTGTAGAGAGTAATGATAGAAGGAGAAAGTATATGTGTGGTTTTAGATCTTTTTACATTAGGAAGTTCTTTCTGATAAGGCGAGGTGATACTTGAGCAGAGATTATATATGTTACATGTATAATATAACATGGTGTTCAGGAGTCAGGCTTTTCTGCACTTTACACACTTATATTTATATGTGAAAGTGCTGGGAAAAGAGGTTATTGTTTGAAAGTAGAGTCTTTGAGGTCTGTTACAAACTTGTAAACCTGCCTAAACCTTAAGGATTAGACTGCAAGTACAGTACATTCTGTTTCCCAAACAAAGATAACATTTTCTACTTTAGGGAATCTAAACAATGAGCATTTTGCTTTCCTTTCCCTGTTTTATAAGGCTAAACTCCTTCTAGCCTGTCAGTTATGATTATATGTACTGTTCCCAGCTAATGCAAATAAGAGAAGCCGCTGATGGAAATGGGAATTTTGAAGAGACTTCCAGAAGTATTGTGGCAACATGAAATTGATTCAATCAGTGTGCTGGTGGAGTTCACAGAGCCTGGCTTCTTTGTATCTACAAGTCATCACCACCATTTAATTTGGGATATATGTTTTTTTGCATTTTCTGGATCTCTTTTTCAGCCAAAATGCAGCTGATCCAGAAGTAAAGAAGGCAAAATGCCTCTGTTGCTGTTGCTGTTTGATGGTCAATCCTAACAGGAAAGGAAAAGTTAATTAAAATCTATGAAAATGAAAAGAGTAACCTTTAAAGATAGACTGTACAATGTGGCCCGTGTTAATATGACAATTTGTTAATGGACTAGGCAGTTGTAATCAGTGTTAAAAATTACTTGAGGGTTTTTTATGTTTAGCAAAAGCTACTAATTAAAGGAAGCAATGACCTGTGAGATTATCCATGAAAACAATTTGCCATCTGAACATAACACCAAAGAAAACACTCATTTAAAATTTTTCATCTTCTACTATAATCTTACATTGGAGATGATTTTGGTTTACTTATATTTTTCTATTACCAGTTGAGTAGCTTTTGCATTTCTTTTGTTTAAGTGAGACATACATTGTTAACTCTCATTAATAGTAAGGGATTAAAACCACTGAAGTCCCAAACCTTGCTATTCATGAACCAGGTTTCGTATGCTTGACTGCCCTTTAGAAGTTCTGTCTGATGTCTGGTTTGGGGGAAAGCTGTCCTTGAAAGACATTCTTGGTCTTTTTTTTTTTTTGTCTTGACATTGACACGAAAAGAAACAGATCCTACAAATGAAAATATTTGTGTTATATAATCCATTTGTTAAAAAAAAACTTTGTGCTGTTTTTCTATTTCTAGATGAAACAGCAATTTAATTTGTTTATTGGAATTTAAAAGGACTCTGGATAAGAAGATATAGAAGAATTACTGTAATTGTGAGGATTTGAGGAACAAAAAGGGAAGATTTGCAATTATCTAAAATGTATTTACCCTGAGTGTAAAAGAAAACAGATAGATATTAGAGGGAAATGAGAATGAATTTGTCACATGTCCTTATTATCTATAAACAGTCCTAACAATGAGAATAATTACTTATACTAAGTGAAGAATCAGTTTGGGTTTCTAAAAAGTTTTAGGGGGATGATCGTCATCCATATTAATTCTGAATAATTATTGCTCATACAGACTGAGACACTCTACTAAGAGACAACAGCTAACATTCAGAGACCATGCAGCAGCCTAATTTCAGTGTTAGAAGGATCTTTGCAATAATCTGATAAATAACCCAATACAATCACTTTTTTTTATTAATATGATTGCTGTGGCCAAGAAGGATTAAGTTTCCATTTTTACAAATCTGCTTACCTAATAACAGAGGAAGAGCTAGAACGCACATCTCCTGATTTCTGTTCTAGAATTTTTGCACCATATTGCATAACCTTCTTTGAATGGGCTTAGTAGAAGAAACTTGTCCATGAACTTGAGCATTACTGATTGGCTTGTATGGGCATGAGTTTTGTCTTTTTGGTCCTAATTGCTCAGTTATCCCAATTTCAGAGCTGGCTAGAATCTTCTGACTTTTGTCAGAGGAGAACTACTTTTAGAACAAGAAGTCCCAACTATTGTAGAAAGATTAGAAGGGTGAAAATATAGAAAAACTAATGTGAAATATAATGAGGTAAATTATAATTATAACTTCAGAATAATTATTTTGAAGTGCTGGTAGGGTTTACCTATTTTGTATCATCTGGTTAGTTCATCTAATGTTTTTTATCTTGAGGGACAGATATTAAGTCTGTGATGTTCCTATATCAGCCCAGGATAGCAAGCTATGGACTTCCCCAGCTTTCCAGATATCATGGTAAAGATGGAAAGACCAGAGTACAGCAATATAGGAGCCAATGTTTCCCCTCCTCTCTCTTCTCTCTTAAATCTATAACCATTTATAAGAAATTTTGCCTTTATTGTTTTCTTAAAAACAAATGCAAATGTGTCTTTAGTATACACGATATTCTGAACTAAATCCCCTGAATATGGTATGGTACTTATCAAAAAGCTTAAACCTAGGAACAGATCCAAAGCCATAACAATGAACTGTAATAGAATAATTACTATAATAAAAGTAGAAACAAAGCAGTTTGGGAACACAGAAGAAAAAGCAGTATCTTTAGGCATGTGAGTGGTATCTGGGCATAGGGTGGTTTGTGAAAGCTAACAGAGGACATTTGTTTTGAGCTGGGATTTGAAGGATGGTGATATATTGTCTAGGTAGTGAAGGCCAGCAAGGACATGCAGATAATGCTAGAAGATGTTGCAGTGATGAGAAAAGATAATACTCCTGGAAGCAGATTTATAGACAGGTCCTTTATAAAGAGTATGCTAAGGAATTTGGCCTTTATCTCAGTGAAATACTAGCCACATTTCACTCATCTCCCTTGCCCCCATACCGATGGAGGACATCAAAACTGAATTTAAGAACTTCTTTCCATTGAGCTTAGGCATATCCCTAGAATACTTGACCATATGCACTCTGGGAAGTCATGACCAATGAGTCACCTGTGGCAACACAGGTGGAATACAATACTAAGAGCAGTTCAAAGCCTAAGAACATCTTTGAGCAAAGAGTGACATGAGCGTTATCTGTTTTAGATTAATAACTCTGGACAGTGTAGGGGAAGGATTGAAGTGCTAAGAGACTAGAGGTGGGGAACACAGGATGCTATTATAATAATTAGGGTGAAAATTTCAGGAGATATTTTAGAAGTAGAATGTAGACTTGAAGATATCATTGCTTTTCTAAAGTTTTAGTATACAACTTTTTGTTTCTACCCATATATCCATTTGGGATTTAACAAAAACTGCTCTGTTTCATAACATTTGATCCTCACAAGATTCCACTGTATTGATCCCTACGTATTCAAATCAGGAAAAAGTTTATAAGGTATGAGGAGGGAGAGGTTTATAATATTGTAGAATCTCAGTCTTCAGAACAGAATATAGTATCCAAGAGATCATTGATGGTCTTTATCCTAGCAATATGGGTTTTTACTCAATTATTTTCTTTCTTACCAAGCAGGTCTCTTTAATCATCAATGTATAACTTATATTCATAATTGATAATAACTATCATGATATCTATACAGGTATGATGAAATAGTAATGATAATTACCATTAATCAAGAAAGTTATGTACATTATCTCATTTAATCATTATAACAATCCTATAATGTTATTTTTGTCCCCATTTTAGCGTAAAGAGGAATAGATCAACAGGATTGTATATCCACATGACTAATGCCAAACGTCGTGCTTTATGTTCCATTCATAAAAGTAGGCTTTTTAAAAAAATTAAGATATGATTAACATAAAATAAAATTCAACTTTTAAAGTATACATTTTAGTATATTCACAAGGTCATGCAGCCATCACTGCTATCTAATCCTAGAACATTTTCACCAGCCCAAAAAGAAACTCCGTAACTATTAGCACTCGCTCCTATTCCCCTCCCTCTAGCGTCTGGCAACCACTAATCTTCTTTTTGTCTCTATGGATTTGCCTATTCTTACCATTTCTTGTAATGAAGTGATACAACATTGTATGGAAATACTACATTTTGTTTATCCATTCTCCATTTGATGGACACTTGGGTTCTTTCTGTCTTTTAGCTATCATGAATAATGCCGCTGTACAGAAAGGCCACGCTCCAGAGCTGGGACAAAGGAAAGGCCTCATTCGGGAAGAACAGAATTTCTTTCTCCCATTAAGTTTAAGAGCCCTTTGGAAAGTCAAGTTCCTGGGCTTCCTTAATAAGCACACCGTGTCCCATAAGTTTTAGTATGTTGTGTTTTTGTTTTCATTCTTCTCAGGTCAAAAAACTTAAATTGTGTTTTGATCTATAGTAGACCCAGGAATCTGGAAGGCCTGAAGAGCCTAGATCTGGTTCAGTAGTAGGTACCTCAAGAAACCGGCACAAACTTCTGTAGCTTCTATAAACAAGAGATTATCAAAGAATAAGTCAAGTACTCAGGACTTCTGTAGGCCCCAAAATATACACCCAGTTGCATCTTAAGAGTCTAGAACCAGAACAGAGTCCAGAATAAACTGCCTTCTAACCTAAGTAATTTAAATAAAAGCCAAACTTTCCATTATGTGAAGACAATTCAGAGATGGTACATATAGGAAGGAAAGTGATTTTATGCCTAGATTTGAGCATATGAAACTTATTCTTGAAGTAGTGTTTACAACAGATCATAAACTTCTTTTGCTCATTTTGCTAATTGTCACATATAGTCCTTTTGGCCAAGACAGTCGTTAGACCAGTTTAGGATAGTGATCTATTTCCTTATGAATATGTTCTTACTTCCTCTGTTCTTGTTGCCAATAGAAATGCCAAAAAACCATAATAGTTGATTGAGTCAGAACTTTGATTCTTTATCTTGGTGTTTCTCAATGCCAGACCCAAGAATGAGGTGGAACGGGTTAGATTATTGTGCTGTTTTCTGTACTGTAGCAGTTTTGTGGGCCAGAGGTTTTAAATCTCTAAGGTTGTCAAAATGGAAAGTTTCACCAGAAATGAATTAACATCAAATGAAAACATGAGTACCTGTATTTGGATGTTTTACCACATACCCAAGACAGACAGTGGACTGTAAACCTTTCATTTATTGACCTATTTGGGCTCCATTTGTAGACCAGTATGTTGTTTCAGCGTCTGAGACAGACCACAAGGGATAGCCATACTTTCTGACTGTTGTTCTTCATTTTAACCTGTGTGTTTTCTGCGGTAAGGGCTGATGAGAAAACTCTTAACTCATTGTGGTATATCCAGATATGTACCAGTGGGTGGCAGTAGATATGGCAGAGTCTTAACTAACATAGCTGCCTATAATAGATGGAGTCCAAAGGCAGTGTACTAGAAGGACTTTTTTGCTTGTTTGTTTCAAATCACGACTGATTATTTTTCACACAATTTACTGCTTTTAGCAGGGATATTTAAGGGTGATTTTGAAAAAATAATAATAAGAGCTGATACATGTATTATAATTTTTCTTATATACCAGATACTATTAAGCGTTTTGCATATATCAATTGTAAGTCAAACACATTTGATTGTTTTTGTGACATTTGGGCTAATATAGTAACATTGTTACACTTTTATCCTATTTACCTTTGCTAGTGTGATAAAATAGGGAAAACATTTGCTGGCAAATGTATATTAAGCTGAGAAATTATTCAATTAAACAGGTTTTTTGTTGTTTTATTTTGTGACATATTCTGTATGTTGTATGTTGAACATGTCTTGCCAAAAATTGCCTTCTCAAGTGTCTGGATATTTGCTTTCCATCAAAGCCACATCTTTTGGCTGGGTGTGGTGGCTCTTGCCTGTAATACCAACACTTTCGGGGGCAGAGGTGGGAAGATATCTTGAGACCAGGAGTTTAAGACCAGCCTGGTCAACATAGCGAGACCCCATTTCTACAAAAAAGATAAAAATTAGCTGGGCACAGTGATGCATGCCTATCATCCCAGCTATTTGTGAGGCTGAGGCAGGAGGATCATTGAACCCAGGAGCTGGAGGTTGCAGTGAGCTATGATCACACCACTGCCCAGCCTTGGGAATAGAGCAAGACCCCATCTTAAAAAAAAAGTAACATCTTTTGATGTCATCTCCCAGAATTGAGGAACTTTAATGTGGACAGCTAGTGACTGTGGGTCTTCTCACAGACTGTTGATGTTACATAAGTGCCTGAATCAAGTTTTCTTTCCTTTCGGTTTGGGAAGGCATTAAGAAATATATAGGGATTTATGATAGGACTTGGAGTACTGTGTTATTTCACTAGAAATCTTGAAAGTCAAAGAAGAGCAGTGACTGTTTGGTGAAAAAAAGTACTGGACCCTGGTTCAATTCAGAAGCTCCAGGCTCAGATTCATGGACTTCCATTAACTAGTTACATGACATTGACAGATGCATTTGATCTCTCAGAACTCAGTGCTCATCTAGGAAACATGAGAAGGTTAGATTAGATCAGTGGTTTTCAGTCAGGATAATTTGGAGCCTTACAGCTTCGCCATGACACGAGAGGGGTCTACCCCAGAAGAGGAGAGAAGCTTGGCAGGCTGCCCCCTAGGAATTCCACTTCTGCTCCCACAAAAGCAGCTCCCTTTCAGCTTTTGTAATCAGTCATTTATAATATACATTAGAAAGTGTATGTGATTTCGCTTATAGGACAGAATTTTACTTCCTTAAAAAAATGAAAACTCTGGGATTGGATGATTACTGTGTTCCCTTCTGTCCCTAAAATGTCAATGATTCTAATAACTGGGTAACTAAGGATGAAAAACAGAAACTGACCATTGTCTTTGGCATATAGCTAATGTCTTGAGTATCTGAAGTGCTACTGTGGGAAGGTAAGTCTATCATTTATGACTTCTTTAGGGTTGTAGTGTGCAGTTTTATTTGATTGATTTTATTATATTAATACAATGACCACCACACACAAAGAGGAATGGCACAAATTTACTTTTTAAAAAATATTGGACTCTTTTGAAAATTTACATTATCTATTATTTTTGGTAAATGTCAGGACACATAGAGTGTCCTAACAGGAGCTCCTAACAGGAACACTGAATTACTGAGGTACAGCAGCCAAAGCTAAATGCTTTTCTCTAAACTACAATCATTAATTCAACATATTCTGCTGCCAATGCTACTCTGTCCACTGTTGGTGCTATAAATGTTATGTATCGGAAGCCTGTTTCTACAACTTTCCATTATCACTTGGGCTGTGTTATAATAGGGATGAGATATTTTATGGTAAAAGTTAAAGGAAAAAGTAATAATTTCTAAACTTGATCCTCAACTTTCCTATGAAGGGTCTATTACTAGACGAGTGTGTTGCTCATGCACACCTGGCCTTTTAAAAACAAATGAACAATCTATTTGCAACTTTGACTACCAGAAACCAGAGTCAACATAAAAAAGTGTCAAACCTCCTTAAACAGCCAGACGGCTGGTTGCAAAGACTGCAGAAGAACTGGTACAAAGGTGTCTTAGTCAAAAACATGGCCATGATATATTACCCTAAGTGAGCCAGAGAAATGCAAAGTAGAAACAAAACAAAGCAAAACAGCTGGATTGTCCAATTCTTATCCATGATGTTCTACTTTTTTATATGGAATTTTCCCCCCTCTAATGACTGTATGTCATAATGGGTTAGTATCAGCTCATTTAAAAAAATTGGAGCCAATCCAAGGAAAACACACAGAGCTGCTGTCCTTTTTCACCAAAACTCTTTCATTAACTGATGTTGATGGAAGCACATTTCACCACAGCAATTTGCATGGCCGTTGAATTGCTGTTTGTATTGAACAGCAAACCAGAGAAGAATAAAGGGAAACATGAACATGCCAGTGGTGAGCAAGGCAGCAGAGCAGCCCTTCTGCCTTTTTTCATGCTGATCATTTGTTTTAAAGTTTATAAGAACAAACAAGGTTGTTCATTATAATGAGGGGCACTAAGTTGTCACAGCATTAAATCACTTCAACTGTCTAGAAATCTCACCCATATTCTCGTCTTGTGTCTGTCTGCAGTAGAGTCGTGTTTCTCAGAGATGCCCAGTAGCCACATTTCTTCAGCACAGGTTAATGACCCCGTTCATCATTGCAAACGCATGTACGTGAACAACACACCTAACAAGTGAGCAATTGCATAGAGCAGTAACGTAGGTCGAGCAGGGAATTAGGGGGATCTAAGGTAAGTGTCAATGGTAGGGAGGCAGTAGTTAGGGAGAGATGGATATAAAGACATGGAAGCCCTGGTTGTTGACATCAGAGTACTTCTAAAGCAAGTCAAGAGAGTACAAACAGATGTGTATTTTTTAAATCACAATATGAAGAAGGGTACAATTAGGCAGTGAGTTGTACAAGTGATACGTAGAGCGGGAAGAGAGGAGAGCAAAGCTCTAGGTGTGGCTTTAGTACTACCTAACTAGGTAATCTCAGGCCAACCATTTTCCTTTTTTGAGCCTCATGTCTTCATCTATGTATTGTAGAATGAAACATTTTAATATGGAATAGGAGGTTCTTTCCAACTCTTAAGTTCTCCAGGTTTCTGAATAGAGATAAGAACGTGCAATACAACCACATCCTTAGAGACTTTTAAAAATGGCAGCAATCCCACTAAAGCTTATTTAAGCAAAAGCAAAATGTAAAAATAAAAAGAAAAGGCAGAATTTATTGGAAGTCCAGGTGATTTGTGGGCTTCCAGCAAGGGTGGACATACTCCTCAACCAATGCTGTGTCTTTCTCCTGGCTCTCATTTCTTCTTTGCCAGCCTCACTGCTGAACAAGTTCCTTCAACATGGTAGAAAATGCAGACTTGGGAACACCAGGCACTGTAAGCTTGTGGCTTTAGAAGGAGAGAGTATCTCACCTGGTATCCATTTAATCCCTGAGAAGGATTCCTACTGGTGTTGCTTAGCTCCTTTGCTCAGGGAGGTAAGATGCTTTGACTTGCCAGCCTGGTTCATGACCTATTCTAGGGGCAGGGCAGATTAGTTAGGCCCCTTGACCGAAAGTTTCACAGGAATCACATGGAAAAGGGGAATAGTAGTTCTCAAAGGGAAGGGGTATGGCACAAAGAAAAAAAAACAAAAACAGGTGTCCACTTGTACCCTTTATATAAGCGAGGCAGTGTTTCAGTCAAGGAGAACATTTATTTAAAATTTATGTATTTTAAATGCCAATTCTAGGAATTCTTCTACAGTTGTTTTCATTCAGCTGTCCCTAATCAATCATTGTCATTGACATCAGGTTTGCTGGAAGAGCCGTGTGACTGCTGTGTATTTGGAGAAAACTGAGAGCATAATTTTTACATGGCTATAATTCTATGAAGTTCAGTGAGTAGACTGAACTTCTTTACATCTGTATTTTATCAGATGAGTGAGTTGTGCTTAGCTGCATAAGAGATCCAATACCCATTATTTATCCAGTAGGTTTTATCTAAAGTGTTTGATGCTTGACAAACCAAGTTGACTCTGGAAGAGCAAGATTAGTTTTCTTTTGTGGTTGATGGACCTCCCTAAGCATCAGTCAAGTTCCACTGCACCATTAAACAATATAATTCATTATAAAGGGCCCTGCTCTGAGAATTTCTAATCTCCAGAAGTAGTGGAGCTATATGACCATGTCCTCATAGGGACACAGCAGTAATCTTATATTTCACAAATATTAAAGATATTTGGGCTGAAGACATGGTTCGCTCAAACTAGTTGGAATAGGGCAGTTGGCCTATCTGATGTCCATTCTTCCTTCTGTTACAGTATCCTAATTTTGCATTTGGAAACTATCATTTCTGTTCTTAGTCCAATCCTTTTGAGATTATCAATGAAAGTTTCCATACTTTGCCCCAGCCAAGCAGTAGGCAAGAGGTCTAAGCTAAGCTCATTAGCTGTTCTCTTTATGAAGTTTTATCTTGAACGGAATAACACAAAGATTGGAAGCACCCAGAATAAAATGCCCATTAGCTCATGCTACCCACATTCCAACCCACCTAGACCTTCTCTTGTTATTATTCTCTTCATATTCTGGATCCTCTTTTCCCTAATTTATCTATTAGTTACTTCTATATCCCTCTAATAAATTCTAAGTGCTTGTTGTTCAGTTGGCAACTCATTGTGGTCAGCTGGCAAATGCTGGGTATCAGTCATTCCCAAATTCCATTTATTTCGCTCATGATTCTGTGAGTTGGAGTTGGCACTGTGCTCAGCTGGATAGTTTGTCTCATCTCAGTTGGACTCCCATCTGAGTCATCTGTAGTCATCTTCAGGTTGGCTGGGCAGCTCTGCTTCTGGGCTTTTGCTGGCTCCCAGCTGGGGCAATCTGCAGGGAAGCAGGGGTAGGAAGAGTCCTGGGCCATGTGTCTCTTGTCATCTAGCAGGTTGGCTTGGGCTTGTTCAAATGGCAGTGACAGGGTTCCAAGAGGAAAAGTGAAAATATGTGATGCCTCTTGAAGCCTCAGTGCAGATTGACTTAGAGTTGCTTCAGCTATATTCTGTTCACCAAATCAAGGTAGGAGGCCAGCCCAGATGCAAGAAGTGGAGAAGTCAATGCGCATGGCCTCTTGATGGAAGTAGCTACAATATCACAATGCAAATAAGTAAGGATGTAGGAAGAGGAATGACTGAGGGCACTTAATATGCCACAACTCAAGTTGGTTTCTGTACTTTATAGCTGAAGAACCTTATAGCAAAAACCCTTTTTAAAGTATACCCTAAAACATTGTCATGCTTCTCTAACTTTATTGATAGGACTCTTTTAGGAGTTTGGGGAGCCGGAGTTAGTTCCTCTACAGCATACGGAATAGAAACTACTTCTTATCCGTAATCCCAGCACATGTGTCTTGAGGAGATTGCTCGCCACTTCTCTGTGGCCCTCTTAGCTGTGCAGTCTCAAAGGGCCATCACCATCAGTTCTATCATCTGCCAGGTCTCTTGAAGTTTCAGTGTATTTCCTGTCCAGATATGACACACTGGCATGACTCTGCTACCCCACTGTATTACCACTTTCTGCTGTATCTAGTATAGCACTTGTTAAAAACATTTGGGTTTGCATTTCTGGGATATATATTGAATTTCTGAAAGTTCTATTTTTCTTTTATGCAGCATAGCCTCTTGCTAAGCTACATCAATCACAGAGTCAGGCAAATGCTAATATTAATGTATGCTGCTGTGGGTGTTTCTTGCCAATTTTCATCCAAGTTCTGACTCAGCCTAGTCCTCTTTAGGTTGTGAGATTAAATAAGATCATAACACAGGGTGGTATAGCTGCAGGCAAAAAATATATTTTCCTTTATAGCAAGTTCAAAAATTAATGTAGGGCACTGGGACACCATGGCTACATGCATACATTAAGACAGAATCTTCAGTTGACTACCTTCTAGCCACTAATTTCTCTGAGATGGTGCCAAACTCTTGGTCAGATGTAGCTTCAATACATCCCACCCTCTTGGCGTGAAATGGTAATTAATATGACTTTATAGTTGAGGTAGTGTTCTTACTTCCATTAATAACACCCGTTATACCAGGGTGTTTTAATTTGATTATAAAACTTGACTTTTGGGGGTGGAACTTGGCTCGGGAGCTTATTTTAAGACAAAATGATTTGTTTCTAATTTTTCTTTCAAAAGAAAGAGGCTGTCTCTTTTTTAAAGAAAATTCATGTTACTTTTGAGTTATTTAAACATTGGATAAAATTTCTAAACTATTGGTATGATTATGGATCTGTAATTGATATGGTATCATCCTCTGGTATCTCAAATAAAGCTGGGACCTCCCAGGGCTTCTCAGCTAGCTTAGGTTTGTCAGGGTCCAAAGCTCTGCCACATGTCACCAGTTGGGATCAGAGAACATTCTTTTTACATTGCTTCTCACACTTAGACATTAAATTCTCTTCCCAGACAACAGTTTACTCAAGCTACTGACTGAATTACATTTGATGATAAGAGGCAACCCATTTTTACATTGTATTTTGATGGGTATTTTACTTTCTTGTTGTAGATCTGCTGGAAGAGACCCAAAGAAAAGATGAAGAAATGGGATCTCTGCAGGTAAAGTAAATTCTCAGATAGGGCAAATATCCTTGGGATAAAAGCATTTGTTTTTTGCTCTGTTATCCTTTATTATTGTCACATTCACATTGGTACAGCAAATGGTGTGACAAGTACAGTGTTAGGACTTTAAAGCTAAAGTTGGAACTCGTTTCCTTTAGAATTCTTTGAGAACACTTATAATCAGAAGCAGGAAGCGAACTCAGCCTCTGCTACTTTTCAAAGAAACCTTTATTCCTTGGTATCACTTAATAGGAATTGCCACATTAGGAAATGAAGGCAATATCCTCTCAAAGTCATTTCCCCCAAAACAGGGCTGATGAATGAGGGTGAATTCATGGAATCTACATTTTCATGAGAAAGTCAAAAGTATTCCAACTCCATGGATGTCATCTACCACTGACCAACCGACACACACGTCTATGGAGGTTAAGATTTACCTTGTACAACCTCTCAACTTACCATGGGTTTGTACACATTTCTTAAACTGAAAAACTGTGTTTGACAGATTTCACTAGAATTTTAATTGACATTTCCATGATATGAGCAATCGATGTTAAGTTGGCATCTGACAGAAGTTCTTTCTTCCTTTTACATTGGGCTGACTTACAAGTGGGTAACTCAAGTGTCTGTCTTTATTAGGGGAAACATAATCAGTTATCCTCACATGACAGAACCAATTCACTTAATGTCATGTTGGGGATTAAGAACAGTAAATACTTTGGACATTTAGAGTTCTTCATGGGCCTGGAGCTAAAAGGCAGGACTGGAGAGTGATACAATGAGCTGACTTGAGTGCTTTAGGGGTTTAGTGGTAAAGATGTTTGCTTTTGGCAAATGAAAGATAGGTCACGTAAGGGCCAAAGAGCAAGGAAAATGATCTGTGATTGGGGAATCTTTTATTCAATGGTATATCCATTAAGAGAAAATTGTATAATTGATCCAGAAATGCTGATGAAGCATAGTTCTATACATCTAATAAAAGTGGTGCATGTTAGCTACAGTTTTATACAGATTAGATTCTATTAACGTCTTGCACTATAGTCAGGTATAAAAAGAAAGAACATTGGTTGGTCCAGTCAGGGACTAGGAAAAACCTCAGCATATACTCACCCTGCCTAATTCTGTGAAATTAATATCAGCAATGCTTGTTGTTATAGAAAGCAAAGTTCTATGTACACTAAACATATATACTGAGAAGGCAGTAAAGTATGTTTGAGGCATTTCAGTAGCGTGCTGTGTTTGCCATTGCCCCTAGAATACCACATATAAACATATTTGTTGAGCATATATCTTTCGAAATGGCAGCACAAATAGTTTTGAGTTTCTCTCACAATACAAATGTCGGAACCAGTAATCCCATTAAATCTAATAGCCTATGTTGTTTCTCAGATATTTAGTAAGTACTGGCAACATTTTCTACAAAAATGTCTATTCAGCGCAATAGAATACACTAGCCAACTAGCTGTGGACATTTATAGATGTAGAGTGTGCCATATGATGTCCTACAGCAGAAGAGTTTAATGTTGGCACTTTGTAGTGGTGATTAGTGTCTGATACTAACACTCTGTTAAGAATAAAGAGGGAACTGACACCTCTGAGAGTGCACAAGAGTGCAGAGGTGCATCACAGAAAGCCTTTGATGTTAAACACCGGAGGAAAATCCATGGGAAAGCACCTATATTCCTAAGTTTCTATATTCACATATATCAGAGGTGATAGTTTAGAGAAGACTGTTAAAGTACATAGGTTGAAGTCCTATAATCTCACGATAGCTCTGCTTCTGATTTACTGGGTAACCTTGGGTAACTCAATTAACTTTGCTGTGCCTATTTTCTCATCTGTAATATAAAATCATAAAACTGTCTTGCAGAAGTGTTTAGTGTGGATTAGATTATCCCAGAGGGGAGAGCTAAATATTTAATTCCAATTTACAATGTTAGCAGATCCTCATGTATCCAAATTGGAGTCAATTTTATTTACTCATTATCATCTTATAATTATGTATGACAGACATTCTGCATTTAATGTTATTCTCCTTAAGTGTGGGGGTGGTATTTTATTTAGCTTTAAACCCTTTCCAGTTTCTGTAAATAAAAGGTACTCCATTTTCTCATTGAACAAATTTATTGAGCACCAATTCTGTGCATAGCACTGTGCGAGGTGCTAGGGATACAAAGGCAAGCTGCATATACTGGATAGCTTCTTGCCCTCTATATCAGAATTAGTGGAGATGACTATCAAATGAGTGTTTATAATAAAATACTGAATAGTCATATTAAAGGGAATGTATAAGTTGCAGTGGGAACATGTATTAGAGAAATCTATCCTTGTTTGTTGTAGGTGAGGGTAGGTTTGGTGGAGTGAACGGGAAATAAGTGCACTCGAAGGAAGGTATGTTGAGCTGGAATGGGGTGGCAATCCAGGTAGGCTTCCCAAAGGAAGCCAGTGTTTAAATGATGACTAGGAGTTAGCTAGGCAAGTTTTAAAAAAGGGTGAAGATAAAAAAAGTTTCAGGCAGTGAAAAGGATATGGGAAGGCCTAGGAAAAAAGAAAGCACAGTTTCATGTTTAAGGAACTGAAAGAAGTTTGGTATGGGAGAGTGTAGCATCCGAAAGAGGAGAGGCAAAACAAGAGTTTGTAAGGTAAGCAGAGGTCTAAAGGATCTCCCCAAGGAGTTTGGACTTTACCTTTACTATGGGCGAAACCACTTAAGGGTTTGAAAGAAGAAAATGATATTATCAAGTTTGCATTTGGAATAGGTAACTGGCTGTAAATTCAAAAATAATTAGGAACAGGCAAGACCAGGAGACCAGTTAAGCAGATATTTGTGAGACTCTTGGCAAGAGATGATGGTGACCTGGATTGGGTAGTAGCAGAGAACCTGAAAAATGGGTGGTTTCTTAACATATTTTAGCGTATAAAGCCCATGCAACTTTGATATTGGATGTTAAGGAGTAAAAAGGAAGGAGTTAATGATTCTTGGATTTCTTGATTGGGCAACTTCAAGGATGGTTGTGCTAGTCAATGAGGTAGAGGGAAGTTGGTCAGTTCAATTTTTGGTGTTTTCAGACATCCAGATGGCAATGTAAAGGGAGGGTTCATATGAATCTGGAGCTCAGATATTTAAACTTGACATGCAGAACTTGATGTCATCAGATCTAGTGTCCGTATTATATGGATGATACTAAAAGTCATAGGAACAAATGAGAACTCCCAGGAGAAGCATGTAGATGAGAAGAAATGAAAACCTAGGTCAGAACCTCAGGGCACACCAACATTTAAATAACAGGCTAAGCGTGAAAATCCTGCAAAGGAGTCTAAGACATAAAGAAAATAATTTCAGAAGAGAACATAGTGTTATGAATCTTAGCAAAAGAATATTTCAAGGGGAAAATCATCAACAGAACTGGGTAAATATTCGTTAAATCCTTGGATCCATTTAGCTATGGATTTTAGGTTTGAAAACAAAAATTTACCATCAATGAATTGTAATTTCCTATTATACCTACGAAGCAACTGTCATGTCATTTGCTTTTCCAGATGTCCACTACTTAGCTCAGTGCCTCACCACGGTGGGTACTCAGTAATTTTCTGTTGACAAAACAAACAAATGGTACCCTATTTGTCTCTTATTTATATAGAAACTATTTCTGGGTCTCCTTATGGTCCACCCATTAAAAAACAACACCCATCTCTGTTCCAGAGTTCATTTTTTGCTTACATTTTTTTGGGGGAATTGTCCAAATTCTGTCATTGCTATACACGTCCGCGAGTGTGCATGGACACACACACACACACACACACACACACGCACACACACACACACACGAGTAATTTGGCATGAGTGATAGAAAGCCGTGGAAAAGGATAAAATGGCAGGGGGAAGGGGTGGGCAGCAGAGAAGAGTGTTTTCAATCTTTGGAGGAATCACAAACAATGAAGACAAACATATTTGACAGTGATTTTTACAATGCAGCTTGTAATTACCAAAATTCTTCATTGGAGCTTAACGTTGTCTGGCTCATTTTTCTGCGACACTCATTTGCAGTTACATTGTGTGCTGCTCTTCTTAAAAACAAAGTGTTGTCTTTGACTATAAATGTGTAGTGCAGTATCAGAGTTCTATTTGCATATGGGTTTGAGGCACATTGAAACAAGCAAATCCCTTCTTTAATCCTCTCAAGATCAGCTGAAACATTTAAAATAGACACAAAAGGTAATCCATTTTTCCTCAGTTTAGTTGAAATGTATTCAGAGACTTGACACCTTGCTCATGATGGCTGGTAGTGGCAGGCGCTGCTGCTGTTTTTTGTTTTCATTTTTTAAAATACCAGTCTACCTGGTTCACCTTTCATTGACTTCTCACTTTTCCCCACGTTGCTTTGTGAATCTAAAAATGCAAAGCATACCAAGAGTTAGTATCACGCTTAGTTATAATAGCTTCACAGTGCTACCTATGACAGTCACTAAACAGAGTATCTGCAAAACTCATATGCCCCTCCTCATATGCTAACTTATGGTCATCTGTCTTTTCATTTAATTTGAAATGAGTTAACACTAGATGATTATGGACCTAATTTTTCCTGTTCATTTTCTTCTTTTACTAGGCCATCTGTAGGTTATTTTGAGGCAGCCATATCTATATCTGTAAATTGGAGACAATAATACTGACTTCATAGGACTGTTGAGAGGATTAACTACAGTAGGAAATGTGAAAACCTTGGTGCCTGGCAGGTCCCCAATAATTATTAATTCCACTCACTGACTATTTACACCTATTCTGTGCCAGACATGATGCTACATGCTAGGGATAAAGCAGTATACAAGTCACACAGGGTCTCTGCACCCCTGGAGCTCTTCCTTCCCTCTCCCACCCTTCTATCCTTTCCCTTTCTCCTATCTCCCCACTCCATGGTCAACCCTGAAATTTAAATTCCTATTTTGGTCAGGTTATGCTGAAGAAGGTATTATGTCTTTGGATTGCTGCTAAATATAATGAGGAAGAAGAAAAAAGGCACAATGTGGCAATAATGAAATTGATTATTGGGCTACATGTGAATATCAACCTCTTTATCTTAGGAGGAGAAAAAAACATTTTAGGTATAGAACCTATAATCTAAATGTTACCACAAGTATTTCCGGACACTTAGAAATATTATTAGAAATGAGTGGAATCCTTTGTTTAATTTTTTTAAAAATGAGTTTCTATATATATTTAAGTGATATATTTTTTCTGAAACATTTCCAGAAGCTATGCCACAAAGCATATTAGATGGCATTAGTGATGTGCTGTTTTTCAGATGACTTATAATTACATTTAATTTCTTTATCAGTTGGCTTTTAAAAATAATGCAGAAACTTTCATTTAAAGGGTTTGATTTTAAGGGTGGAGGGGCAGGCATTAGATTTTTGTTTTTGTCACTTCAATAGTGCTTAGGCAAAAGCATTTGAAATGAGCAGGAAAGAGAAGATAATTTTTCCCCAGCCATTTATTTCAGGCTACTTATGGAGTAGCCTATGGCAGCACAGTGTTTCAAGGAAAAAACAGACCATAATTTCTTGACTCTTTTGGAACAAACCTAATAAATATTAATATAGGGGTATTATAATATAGAGAATGCCAGTGTAAAGTTGTTAGGCACATTGTTGGAGAAAAACTAGGCAAGAAAAATCACCAAAGAATGTGACTGACGAGCAAATAAACTGCCCTGGCAGAGGCTAACAAGATAGTACATTAACATCTCAGTGGGCCCTTTAAATGGCCAATCCTCTTGGTTAAAAACCATGCAAGGACTAGGCTGGTGACAGACCAGCTGGATAATTGCCATGGTTTTGCTGTCAGTCATTTCTGCTAGACTGTGGAACGTTTGTAACCTGTACTCTGAAACCACGTAGTGCTCTGGGGATTTTAAAGATTAAGTGTAGAACTATAGGAGTGGCCTGCTGAGAGTCGCTCTCAGAGTCCCTTCGGAGGTACTTTAGAAGGGTGAAGATGGAGGGGGAGGCTCTGCTCTGGCACTGGATCTCCGGAAGAATTCAAGCAATTCGCTTCCCCGGAAATTCTAATTTTCCTGGGAAATGCTAAAGAACACTTTTAAAAGTCTCAATTTGAATAAATTGACAAATTGGGATTAGCTGTTTAAGGTTTTATTAAACTAGAAAGTAATACAGTCCCCGCTCATCCCTAGGCTAACTCGTGAGAGCTATAATGGAACTTCTACAATTCTAGAAACCAAAATGTAATGCATACTTACTTATTCTCCCACGATGTATTCCTCAGAACTTAGGCAAATAGTTATGTATCTCATTTCTTCTTCTGATATGTGATTTTTTAAAAAATGTTCTGAGCTATGACATAAAACAAAACATGGGTGATTGTGGGAGTGGAAGGTTGGGCAACCCTTTGCCACCTGTCAGGGCAAGGAAACTCAGTGGTTCATTAAAATCTCTATTTTCTCAAAAGGTGAAGAAGCTTACCAAGCATTAAATTTGTATGAGGTCTCAACAGAGATAAAGCATTAGCAGTCTGTCTTGAGGTCAAGCAGCATCTGAGCCAATTAGATTTGCACACTTCAATTTACTAAGTCAAGAGGCCTCGAGAGAGCAGAGACCCAAGCTCAGTAAAATGGATTCCACTTGAAATTTTAGTGATCATTAAATTTTATCACCCTGTTTTACCTGAAATTTGGAATTTAATTTTAACTCTAAAATTTATGGCAGAATAAAACTTGAAAATAGAATACCCCGAGAGGAAAGTATTCTTGTGTCTGAATATATCCAAGTTGATCGACGAGGTCATTTTGTTTTGAGAATAAAAGAAGTATAAAAATCTGCCTGGCACTGTTTATCCAACAGTATGAAAAGCACAAGTCTTCAGGACTTAGCATTCCCCTTGAGTCAAACTTCTAAAAAAGCCTTTAAAAAAACCAGACACCATTTGGAAACATTTTAAAAATGCAAAGACAAAGAATAGTCTTTGAGCTCAAAAGCCTGAATTTTACTCTGTGATACAAAGTTTACTAAAAAAGTTGGTAGTGAAAATGACCCAGGTGTATTTTACAGATTTGGTAAATTGCTCCCACAAGGGGGAAGATTATTTGATGCATCTTCATGCACCATCCCCCTTTGCAGTTGACTTCATGGAAAGCAACACTTCAGAAAATATCCCTTGGTACCACTGTCAAGAATCCAAGCTCTGGCTCCATGGGCAATAGCAGCTTATGCTTTCTTGTGAAAAATGAAAAACCATCTCAGTACATTATGATGTTTCAGTATTGAGCTTGTCTGAGAATTTCTGCCAGTCTTGAGTTAGTGGTCACCTTACAATTTGGGGAAATTTCATTTGGGTTGTAGAGCTTAAGTGATCACTGTAAGAAGTCCATTCACCATAATATATTACAGGGTGCTGCTTACACCTCTCATGTTACATCCCTAGATAGACCTCTGACTTTGGGCAAATAACCTTGTTAATCCATTTTGTCTTCCATCTGCTGGTAACAATGACAGTTGTGAAAAGCAATATTCTAAGTTATGAGTATAGTGTGCAACAGATTTGGAAACAATGCTCAGCAATAATACCTTTCTGTTTGAAACAAACATTCATTGACTCATAAGACAAATCTCTGAGATTCTACATATTAATAGGACATCATTGAAAAAAACTGTAGTTCTCACTCCTAGACCTATCTCTTCTCCCAATCTCTGCCTGATTTTTCAGAATATATAGGAACATTGCAGAGCATTTCACTAGTCTGAGATCTTGAACTCTCACTAATATTATGCTTCAATCTACTAACAAATACTTATTTAGCACTTGTTAACTCCTATCAGGATTGTGCTAACTCAGCCCAGAAGGGTGATGGTCTGTGCATCAAAGGAGAAGAAAAAAATCACCTCTCACTTGTTAATGAGTGATATTAATAGCTACTGAGCAATTGTTTGTGTTGTACACTATGCTAAAACTTCTAAATCTATGTCATTTATTCCTCACAATTATCCTGAAAGGTAGATACTACTATTCTCATTTTCCAGATTACAACACTAAGGCTTATAGCTTGTTCAGCCAGTAAGTATCAGGGCTAGTACTTGTATTTGAACCTGCTTTGCTTTTGTACTATTAATGCTGTAACTATTATACTTAAATACTTCACGAGCTATGAAGAACAGAATTTCTTTACCTTTTTTTGTTGTTCTGGTTTGTTTAGATTCCTGGTCTTTCTTTCTTTTAATTTCTTCCATTTTTTTTCATGCAAGAGTGATTCATTAGCAGACATATTAAGCATGTATTGTGGTAAAATAGTGGTACCCTATCTCCTCAAGATAAAAGATTATAAGAAACTACATAATTTTTAGAGAGTGCATTAAATAAGTCAGGTGATACAGGGGACTTAGTGAAACTTCTCATTGCATTTCTGTAACTCTAAAACTACTTATAAACTCTTCGTAGACTCCAAGTTTACATACATATAACAGTGGGGCAGTGTCATATATATTTGGTTACTAGCATGTGAGGAAGATTTTAATTCCTGGTGCAAGATTATAAACAGTCCAATAATCTCAAACACTTCTAGGAAAAAGAAGGGATCATTTTTCTTTTTCCATTCTGCACCTTTTCTTTTTGCTTATTCATCATGTTTTAAATAAACAGACCAAAGAAAGTTGTTATTAAAGCCCTCCTCAGGCTTCTTCAATTTCAGTATTAAACCAAGTTCAAAATATTCTGGCAAAAATTAAAGGCACCATTAGAAGGTTTCCATAAATTTTAAATTGTGCAAAAAGTGATAAAACTAAAATGTGCTGAAAAAATGACTAATAAGCAGCTCCTGTTATTTTTTTTACTTTTTATTGTAATCTGTGATTATTCTGCATTTTAAAAATTGGATCTAAAGTGCACTCCTTTTCCAGAGCCTCTGCATCACATTTACTATTTTATATTTAATTTGCTGGAAGTTTAATATTTACTTTTGAAAGTGTGAAGCCTTATTAGCATGTTAGTAAATTATATGCAATATCTGTTAACAATATTTCTGTATTTGCTCAGAAAGTGAAATAGCAAATATTACCTATAAGAGACTCTATGCCTTTACTACATTCTGGTTGTAATAGAAGTCCCAAGTTCTCATTTGACTGTTAGAAAAGAAAGAACTAATAAATTTCACAAATGAAACAGGAGTTGGAGCAAGGAGGCCATAAATGGGCTCAGTGACGAATCTAAACTCCTGCAGTCCAGATCCAAAAGAATTAGGGGACCAGAACAATAGGGGTGTCATTTAGCTGCATGATGTCACAGCTAATTAAGTTTAGATTTTCGCTTTTCTCTGTTCTTTCTTCTGCTATTTCCCCAATGGTATTGACTGTGTGTGCTTCTACTTGCCTGATGTCAGACCCAGAGAAGTAAGAAAGACTTGCAACTTACTTAACAAAGGCATATGGCAAAAATATAATCTCTCCTTTATTATATCATGAAATAAATATAAAAATGTGTATAAATAACAGTTTTTATTTGATCATTAAATTTTATTGTGATATATTTTATTACACTGTCACCTGATGTCTGTTAAAAATGAAATTCTGGAATGCTGTTCTGGCATATGTAATTTTAAGGAAGAAGCTCCAGACCAGTGTTCCAATGCATCCCCTAACCTTCACCATGCAAAAACATAAAATAGCCCTGATGCTAATAAAAAAATATTTATTGTCTATTTGCTCCCAAAACTGCACTGTCAGCATGTGGTATTTCCATTAGCTCTATTTTGCAGAGCTGTTAAAGAGAGAAAGATCTCTCTCTCTCCATATATACATATACACACACACACATACATGTATGTGTGTACACATACATACATATACATATATATAACTTTTAATTTGCTTTTGAAAGTTAGTGTAGACTTTTGAGTCAGGCAGACCTGGATTAAAGTCCAAGGCCTACCATTTAATTATGATGTGAACTTCAACACATTTAATGTATTCGAGTCTGTTTCTTTAACTTTAAATGAATGAAATTAATAATATCCTTCTACTGGAAGTTTTTGTGAGTATTACAAATAAGAACATCAAAAAGATACCTTCACTCAAATGTTTATTGCAGCACAATTCACAATCACAAAGGTATGGAATCAAGCCAAGTGCCCATCAATTCATGAGTGGATTAATGTATACCATGGAGTACTACTCAGCAACAAAAAAAGATGAATTAATACCATTTGCAACAATCTCAATGGAACTGGAGACCATTCTCCTAAGTGAAGTATCGCGAAAATGGAAAAACAAACACCACATGTATTCACTATTAAACTGGAACTAACCGATGAGAACACAAGTGCACAGAGGAAAGTAAAACTCAGTGGAGAGCAACCAGGGGGTAGGGAGAGGAGGGGAGGGGAATAAACCAGCCTAATGGGTACTATGAACGCTGTTTGGGTGATAGGCACACATATAGCCAGGACTCAAGCATTACAAAAATGATCCATGTAACCAAAAACATTACCTGCTTAATATTTTGAAATAAAAAATAAGTAAATAAAAATGGAAACATATAAGTACCTAGTACAATTTTGGCACGTAAACTTTCAGTGAATAGTGTTGATTGTTATGATACTAGTAATTTAAAGGGTTGTTTTCATTAATAGCCACAACATACATACCAGTGTCCTTTTTGTTCTTCAAATTAAGGAAACCCATTCCTGTCCTAGGACCTTTGCATTTGCTACCTCCTTTCTCTGTAATACTCTTCCTTTAGCTCTTTCAATGGCTGGCTCATTTCTCTTTTAGGTTTCAGCACATGTGTTACCTCTTCATGAGGACTTAACCCAACCAACCTGTCTAAAGTATTTTCATGTCATGAAAATACTCTGATTGTTTCAGCCAGATAAAAATGCAAAGACCATTTTTAGCTTATGGGCCTACAAAAACATGTGGCTGGCTGGATTTGGCCCACACTGCCTCAGAATGAACTAGTTTAATGGTTATCTATCTCAAGAATGTGGGCTTTTGAAAAGATGAACTGGCATAGGTGAGTCCAAGAATAAATTTTTGAGTTCTTCCTCAAAGAATAAATTTCTGTTGGTAGAATTTTAAATAATTTGGCAAATGAAAAGAAGGTATAATTTTGAATAATCAGACATCCTGAACTCATACAATCTCACTACATCAGGGATCCATTATCCACAGGAGCGTGAGTGCTACCAGTAGCTTTCATTACAGGCTAAAACTCCCCAGATGCAACTATCACCAGACTCCCATCTTATTTATTTCTTCATTTCTTAGACTTTGGAATTTAGGATGAGTTACTTCCAGGGATTATTTTGAAAACAAGACAATTGAGAACACATTGAACAAAATCACTATTCCTTATTTATAATCCTGAAAAATAAGATGTTTTAAATTTTAAGTGATGATTTCCTTAAAGTTTGTCACATTAAATTGGATAAGGAATTATTTTGGGGACCGTTTTAAAAGTACTATATGATATCATTTTCTCCAAATGCAAAAATGTAAAAACTTTGAAATTAGTATAGTCTTATTACTGTTATTTTTATAGCTATTACTATTTATAGCACTTTTAACTACTTTAAGATAATAGAAACTTTCAACTCTTTTTCATAACTCACATCTCTCTTAAACAGCCGAAGCTATGGTTTAAACATCTACGTTGGGAAGATGCTAGTCAGACTGCAGTGAAAAATCAGAATGAAGCTCAATTTGAAGAAAAAGCAGTTAAGTATTTCATAGATAGGAATATTTAGGATATTTGGAACTAAATAGTTAAAATATATCTGCTTTATATTAGGGCATATAGGATAATCCAGCCTTCAGGTATACTTCCCAGAAGTGCAACTGAAAACTAAGTTTTGGGGTTGTTCTTTTCCTCCACTTTCTTAGATAACAAGAATAGTGTACCACTGATCATCAGAGGATAATCTGACATTAGTTTTAAATTCTTCAACCGTATTTCTCTTCTTACCTGTGCTTGTATATTAGGAAATGGAAAATAATGATAGCTTTAGTCTAAATAAAGCTGAGTTAGGAAGCAAGAAAAAGCTACCTCATCTCAGCCAAATGTATTATTTGAAGATCTTCTGCTTAGTCATGATTGTCCTTAGCAGCAGCCTCTCCAGTGTAGAATGCCGAGAGGTGACTGCACAGAAGCACACAGAAGGAATATGGAAATGAGGGCTGAGAAAGAGAGTCTCTAATACGGTGTTCCTTGCACTTTAATTCCTGAAAACTGTTGAGTTAATGACTCTGCATATAAATTAGTTTGTGGATTTTTAGAATTGTCCAAAGGTAAGCAATTTAATTCCCAAGATGGACTGTTTGCTTGTACCATTTAATGATTCAACTGTGTGACATGCATTATAGTCAACAATCAGGTGCTGTAATTCAAATATTTAGGAGACGGAGGCTTGGGAAGAAGGATGCTATGGTTATATGGGTTTCCTTGCAAATGTTCTTCACCTAGAGGCCCAGGAGACGTGTGTCCTTGGGGGAAACAAAGGAGATATCAGCCTCGGAGTCTCATTAGACCAGCTATATTTGGTGGAAGTCAGATACATACCCCTTTGTATACCTGAAAATGAAAGCATACCGTCCTGTTTTTCCATAAGTTCTGCATGACACAAGCCTTCCCATACATTATGCCACAATCACCATTGCAATATAATTTGCATAGGAGTTCAGAACATATTCTGCTGATATATGACTCTCACAACTGGAGACATGTACTTTACTTTTAAAAATGTAAATCCTTGAAAAAAATACGACGTGTTTGTTTTTGAATTGTTGGCTTTCTCCCCCCTACAACTCACCTCCTCTTCCTCCATCTTTTTGAAGACAATCTCTGAAATTGCTTTGCCCCTAACCACCATCACAGTCTTTATTTTATCCGAAAGTAATTTTTAGTTGCTCTCCAGTCCACATGTCACTCTCCTTTGTTACTCGTTACCAGCAGTTTCACTGTGGAATTGGGCAGTCCCTGGAGAAGATAATTCTGTGTCTCTTGTCTTTCATTTTGTTTGAAGTCATATTCTGTAGGCACATAGCTGTGTACCACATCACATTGTGTTTTAAAGGAAGAATCTTGAAATGTGGCTTCATTTTAAAGGAAAAAAAAATTTTCATTATTTTGTTTTGTGATTTGAAATATAAAGGGTAAATATGAGATTTTTTGGTATCAGTTTCATATAACTAACTAGAAGTTTTTATAGGGACTTTACACAAAACCAAGCTGTATTTTCCAGTCTGAAATCTGTCCTCACAAACCAACAGAGCCCCATTTCCATATCTTTCTCTTCATCCTCCTCCTCCACCCCACTTGCATTCTCTATTCCACAAACCCATGCACATATCCTACTTCCAGTATAAGTACAACCTCAGCCTTTCCCGAATAGTGTCAAACTGAAGTATAATGGTCAGTAATGACCTCATAACAAACAAAACCACAAACCAAAATGCCAACCAGAGCGCATAGCAGAAGAAAGCTCCAGAAGAACAACTGGCTGCCCTCAGGTCTCTGTTACGGCAATGGTGGTAGATGACGGAAGATATTGGAAATGTGAATCACACACTTTGAGTTTGTTCTTAAATCCTGTGATTGCTTCTGCTTCTGATTCTGACAGGGATTTGCCACATTCAGGGTGGAAAGCAAGTAACAGGGATGTTAGTACTCTGTGCTAGAACATGATCTATCCCTTTAAATTAATTTTTCTCAATAAATCAAAATGTTGGAGTTTTTTTAATTGATAATTCTTTAGACAAAATCTTGATTTATTGCTGTGGTATTCCCCCCACCCCCAGTATTTCTGTTTTGTTATTTTGGACCCTAAAGTAGGTTATTTGAAAAGTCACATAAGCAGCTAGTGAAATGAATTAACAAAAATTGACTACAAGTCAATTTTTTGTTGGCTGGATTGAACACTGGATGATTGGGAAAACCAGTGCAACCTGCTCTAATGCCACCATCATGGAGTTTTTTGAAGTATAGAGTAACTTTGTCTGTGACTTCTAATAGGTAACACGCAATTTTATGTTTAGATCGTTGATGCATTTGGTGTATTCAAAGCCAACCTAAGGTATATTTTAAAATTTTTTTCATGTTGCTATATTGAGATTGTGATTTTTATCTCTATTTTCACTTATTTTAAATAACTGTATGAAATGGTGATATTTTTCATGATGTTTAATGAAAGCCATTCTTTTTTTACTATCTTAAAGTTTGGAAAAGAATACATTTGAAATTATTTCTAGCTATCTTAATTATTGAAAAATAACCGGCAAATTGTTAAAATGTAATGGATTGTCATGGGGAAATGCCTAGAAGAAAAAATGCACATATTTGCATTTCATTCTATATCCTTTATATAGGAAGTAGCAGGTAAAGTGTGAGTGTGAATGAAGCAGAGTTGACATTGAAAGGAAGAACACCGTGCAGTGGCCTCTTTGGGTGAAGCTGAGTGGATTTTTCTTCCAGAAGAGGGGCTTTGTGTTTTCGAACAGTAATGGGAGGAAGTCCTCATTGCGGGTTTTTTTTTTTGAAAATATGACCATCATGGCCTTTAAATTCCAGAGAAGTTTCCAGAATTATTCTATACTATTCAAGCTTCTTAGACATGGAAAAGATAGAGACTCTTGTTATTTTTTATGTTAGTGTTGTGCTTTTTCATATGCTAAAGATATATTTAAAGCACTCTTGGAAAATAATGCATTATTGTGATAAAGTCACTGCACCTGTTCAACTGTGTTTACCAGAGGCAGAAGAATTCTGATTATTTAGACCTATAATCTTCTAATTCATCTCTTAGATGTGATGAATCAATGTGTCTAATTGATTTGCTCAGCTGAATCAAATAAACTGTTAATGATCAGGTATTAAGATAACAGTGATCCAGTTAGTGCTGATTTCCTAACTTAGCCTACAAATATTTGCCCATCTGCAGTGATGCTAATGAATTTGCCTTGGTTCATTTGCAAATTCTGATGTACACCCCGATGTGACCAGGTAGCAAATGAATATATACATAGCTCAAAGCAGGTTACTAACCTCATCATAAAAAGCTAAAATACTCTTTTTAATAGGACACATGCTAGAGGCTTCCCCCCAAATAGAACAGCTATTATCACTTTCCATTGTAACTCAATGATTATGCAGTGCAGTGACTACAAGTACAATCATTAAAAGTAAACATTAAAATAAGTATTTTTACCATTTTAGGTGCCTCTTAAACTTTCTCTTTCTTAGAACTAAAGAATAGTGGAAAAGAGACTATCTAACCACATAAAAAACAATAGCAATAAAACAGGGTTTTCCCCATACAGTCTAATTGTTTCTGATGTTATAATATTTATCTAGAAAGATTTCATAAAGGAGAAAGATTTGGTTTAATACAATATTTTTATAATATTCTTGCATCCTATTTTAGGTGTGTTTATTTAAAGTAAAAGAACTTGGAGGCCCATGAGTAGCCTTCAGAGAGTCTACATTTCCCCTGAAAGTCTATACAAAATTACATGTGTGTGTTGTGTATAATGTACATTTTCCTAGAGAAAAGGTCAAGTTTTATCAGACTCTCAAAGTCCATGACTATAAAAATCAGAACCACTGACTTATTAAAACCATCTGAAACAGCATAAAAGTGTGTTAATTACTTTTGGAGACTGTCCTCCCTCTCTACTTCTCCCACCTCCTAACCCTCCTTTCAGGGTCTTAACGGTGTTTTTCTTTTCATGATCCAGGCTTGGGAGTGTGGGGGTGGGGAGCAGAGTGTTGAATCTGTAGGTTGAGCTTGAAGATAAATCAGTTGAAATGAAAATTGTAGATTAAAGAAAAAGAAAAAAAAAAACTACAAATGCAACTCTAGGTGGGGTGGGAGAGGTTAAGGAGATATAATTTATTTTGGTGCAATTATATATTCATTCTAGGACCTGTGCTGGCATTTTTTTTTCATGAACAGTATCAAAGCTACAATACTGGCTTATGAGAAGAAATATGCGAATATTTTGTTTGAGAATGAGGATGCACAGTGGCCTAATTCTGTTATGTACAGATAGATAATAACTAATCTTGTCTGCCAATAAAGATGTCAGCTACAACTGTTTAAACTTTTCAAAATGCATTTCTTAAATTTTAAAATCAAGTATTAAGTTCATGAAGGCTAGGAATAGTTTCTTTTTATTTATAGCCTACAATTAAGACTGAAAACTTTACAATTTAGACAAAGCTCACTAATTGCCAATAAAGGTTGGTATCTTATTATCTGTTGTTTATTGGTAAATTGAATTATTGAAATTCAGGTTAATGAACTAAATTTTCTATTTTTCTGATTTCCTCATGTTTTTTAACATATGCCTTTTTTATTGAAAGCTGTCTGTACCATTTTGGAATGGAGTATGTTTTGGAAAAACAGATATAAAGTAATGTGCATTCAAACATATTATCTATTGACCTTTATATTTTAATAAAATGGAGGCATTTTAATCATTTGGGTTCATAGTCTCATTGACTAGGCACATATTTCTTTTAAAATAAATATTTAAATAAAAGGAAGGCACTAATATATAAATTATGATGTTCTCAGTTTATCTTTTCCAAACACAAAGATATGAATTAAGATAGAATTTAATTCAGAACTGTTTTGACACTATATAAAGTCGCCTATTTCAAGCCAACTTTATGTGTGCATTTAAAATATGTTAATCCTAAATAATACTAGCCCAGAAACCCATGGTATAGTGAAAACTTAAGGCCCAAATAGGGCTGTAAATATTTTGAGCCTTCCAAGATGGTTCATATAAATGTGATACTGCCCAAAGGCTGTTTCTGTCTATATAAGGCGTCTAATGAGGTTCTGTTTAGTCTGCAAAGGATATTAAAGCATTGCTGAATGGTTTTGTCCCAGATGCACTATGAATAAGATGCCTGGTAACAATAGATCAAAGCCCCCTTGAGGCATCATAGGCATTTATTATGAAGCGCTCAAATGTGACGATACACAGGTCAGCAACAAAATAGCAGTTATTTTATGAAAACTATGGGGGCGAGGGTGAGGTCCTCTTCAAGTGTGCCAATAAAATGCAATTAAACAGATTATATTGCTAAAAACAGTCTGCTTTGGGCTGATTTTGCATAATATATTCATTTAACTGGTGTCCACATAGCCAAATGTTTGTAGGGGAAAAATGTTCCACTCGGTTTCCGAGTCTGAGAGTTGGAGGTTAGGTTGCAGAAGTCATCAGAGGCAACCCCTCTGTTTTAGGCGATGCTGAGAGAATGCAGTTAAGAGCCAAGTTCATTCTGCTTCTAAGTGTTATAGGTCCATGTAGGTCCCTGCGGAGAACTGAACTGAATCATTCTCTGTACCATTTTCCTCTTTTTAATTCTTAAGATAAATGATTAATTCTATTAAACCAAAGAATACAGATGCCATAGATTCCCTCCAATTTCCTCCAGTTCTTAAAATGAGAGAAAAGAAAGACAAATGATCTTGACCTTTTCTTTTTTTTTTTTTTTTTTTTTGAGACAGGGTCTTGCTCTGTTGCCTGGGCTAGAGTGCTGTGGCATCAGCCTAGCTCACAGCAACCTCAGATTCCTGGGCACAAGTGATCCTCCTGCCTCAACCTCCCGAGTAGCTGGGACTACAGGGTTGCGCCACCATGCCCAGCTAATTTTTTCTATTTTTAGTAGAGTTGATCTCCCTCCTGCTCAGGCTTGTCTCAAACTCCTGACCTCAAGCAATCCTCCTGCCTTGGCCTCCCAGAGTGCTAGGATTATAGGCATGAGCTACTGCACCCAGCCTGGGTTTTCATTTTCTTAAATTTTCAGACTCTGCTTTATCTCAAATTTAGTCTTTTTTTATTTGGTAAAGACTTCCTGTTTATAGCTGTCAGCTCTGAAAACAGTTGAGCATACAACTATGGAGTTGAAAATGAAAACATTTTCTTAATCATTTAGCTTTTTAAGCATTATTATCAATGACCTATTTCAAAACGTTTCTGTAAACCTTCTAAGATGCTATAGATAATGAAGGACCATTTGGGTTCAGGACAGGCTGCGTGTGGCATGTCTTTCTCATTTATCTCCCTGCCTTCTTTTCAACAATGATTTACTTATTAATTTTAATGAATGAAGTTATTCTTATGTCTGAATTTACCCTCTTGTGAGATCATATTTTTCACTGTATACCTAATTGAAAGCTAGTATATATACCAAATATCTTTTCTATATCACTACTATTGTCTAGTAGAGGTTCATATATTCAAATCTATCTAATAGTTACATATGCCTGTATAGATAAATAATTTTGCCAATGCTAGGGTGGTAAGATCTATTCCTTTCAGTAACTGTATTCGAATGATGATATTTACTGTGAAATTAAACCCCGTGGTCCTAACAATAGATGAGATGAGAAAAGATATAGTGATTTTTTATGACTATTTTTCTATTGTAGAGATCATTCTGAGTAAGAGTTCTCATTTGTACATATTTAAAGTAAATTATTAATAATAGAGGGTAAATTAGAAAACCCGAAAATTAAGTAAATTTGAAACAATTTTTAATAGCTTTGGTTTTATAACTATGTATTATGTTTTATTTGCAGGAACGTGTACTTGCATTAGAAACGGTAAGTTGGGGCATTTTCTTTCTCTTTGTATCAGAATTACTGCTGTCTCCTGATGTGGATTTCAGAGCCCACCAAAGGAATCAGTTCCAGAAAGCATTTGTAAAACTACATCTAAGATTCAAAGGGGAAAATGACCTAACTATATCTAAAAGGTATGTTGATACAGAATGTTTTAAATGAAAAAAAAATGAAAAATTAAAATCTGAGCATATTTAAGTGGTCACTTATCTCTCAGGACTCATGATGCCAAGATGTACTAATTTATGGAAACCATAATTAGTTTAGATATAATCAGTACTTGTGTATTTGTTTCTGTATTTCACAGTCACTAACAGGATTAGTTGATGAGACACTGAGATCAGGATGCTGTTTATACCTTAAAGACCAGGTTGTTTTCACCATTCATATATTTTTTAACATTGTTTTCCCAATATCTAAAACAGAATGATAAAAACTGTCCAGGCTTTTACTGAATAATCTTACTTGCAGGAATCTAGTATTAGGGAATAATTTTTTAATTGCATAGATGTAAAGACCACATTCTTACAATATTTATTGGAAAATTATTTTTAAATTTAAAAAAAAGGGAAGCCAACTTATTGTTTGGCAATAAAGTAACGTTTAGGTAAAGTATAGAATTTTCACTCAACATGCCATAACATTTATGGAAAAAGTTTGTAATATAATATTAAATGGAAACATATTCGAGATATAAAATCTTGTATACTTTAATAATAACATAATCATATAAAAAAAGAACAGAAGAGAGTGAGCAATATTGACTCACAGTATTGACTTGTTATATAAGAATTATGGGTTGTAATTTTATTTTTGTTTTAATAAGTAGTAATTTTATTTTTGTTTTAATAAATGTTAAAATGTTTTATAAACATTTTTATAATGAAAACCATTTAAATTGGATGAACAATAAGATAAATTATGGTACCATCTTATGATGAAATATTATACAACTATAAAAAGTCATATTTTCAAAAAAGTAAATATTACCCTGCTGTTATATGGGGAAAAAATGTTGTATAAAGATATATAGAGTGTGATGGGCTAGGTGCGATGGCTTATACCTGCAATCTTAGCACTCTGGGAGGATCGCTTGAGGTCAGGAGTTCAAGACCAGCCTGAGCAAGAGTGAGACCCTGTCTCTACAAAAATAGAAAAAAAGAAAATTAGCCAGGCCACTAAAAATAGAAAAAATTAGCTGGGCATGGTGGCACAGCGCACCTGTAGTCCCAGCTATTCAGGAGGCTGAGGCAGGAGGATTGCTTGAGCCCAGGAGTTTGCCCACACAACAGAGGAGACTCTGTCTCAAAAAAAAAAAAAAAAAGGAAAAAAGTTTGATGCACAGAGGGAAGTAAAACTCAGTGGAGAGCCACCAAATAGGAGACGGGAGGAGGGAAGGGGAATAAATCAACCTAATGGGTACCATGAACACTATTTGGGTGATGGGCACACCTACAGCCAGGACTCAAGAATTACAAAAATGATCCATGTAACCTAAAATATTTGTACCCCCTTAATATTTTGAAATTTAGAAAAGAGTGTGTTGCAAATATTAAATGTGCATGTTTTTGCATTAAAAAAAAACTTTAAGAAAATACATAAAATATAAATAGTATCTTGGGAGTAGTAATGATTTTTTCTTTATATTTTTAATGAGCAGGAGAAAAATAAAAATCCTATAAACAATATGGTTAATGAAGAATAAAATATTTATTTTGTGAGTTTGACAATTGGAAAGATGCTAACACAGCACATTTTAATAACATGTAATCAAGTGATTTTGATTGACAGTGTCTAGGCCCTAGTGGGTAAATATTAAATAGCTTCATCCTTAGATTTAACTGGGCCATTTAGAAAGTACACTGACCTTCTCAGTTTCAGTATGATGACATTATAGGTGAATAAAACGTTTGGTGTTCTTTCATATATATTTTACTTACCCTTAGAAAGTGTCTTGCCAGCAGTATTTGGCTTGTGAATTAAATGCTTTTTTAAAAAAGCATGAACAAAAAACAGGATTTTTGAGTTTGAAGACCTGGATTCAATGTACAAAATGCTACTTATACAACATTTAGCAAATGGCTATTTTCTTGATTCCTTCATCTGTGTAAATGGTTGCAATTAAAATTATTTTATAAGGTCAAGAATTAAGAGAGAAAATACGTGTGAAAATACTTAGGACAAACAAATGTTAGGTTATCATTATCATTATTTGATTGCTTGTTATTTATTATTTAATCATTTGAATTATACCAATATGCTATGCCAAAGTGAAAATATCAGCAATGACCAAAACTACAACTTTATCGTACTTGTTAGTTTTTTAAAATTTATCTAATATCTTTAGTAACAAAGTTCTATAGAGTAGAATTTTAAATGTCTTACTCTAAGGGTTCCCCTAGAAATAAAGGTAAAAATAAAATGTCATTGTGAGAAAAATAAGATTGGTTAAATGGGCTAGGTTTTTTAAGGTAGTAGTTTTATGGTAGTAGTAGACAGTTTTAATTTAAAATAATTGTAAATAAAACCATAAAGATTAAAATGCTCAGCAATAATGTTAATGATCAAATACTATGAAGTCCTTTGACTTCATATGGCATTATCAGAAGCAGAATTTAATACACTTGGTAGACTACTAAACTGATAAAGTACTTTATAGTTCATAATATCAAATATGCTGAAAGCGATCTCAAGATCATTTATAATTCTCTCACAACTCAGCACTTAAACCTCAGAAAAGCATTGGTGGTCCACATTTGGTTGAGTTGGTATTAAGGGCACATAAGATGTTCGGTGTAGGGTGTATATCATTGTGATATAAATCTGCGAAAGTTTGAAGACTCATCATTCCATTACAAGTATTTACAATAGATTGATTTTAAAGGTTCAATAGTTGTAATACTTGAAAATAAGAAGGTCTTTTCATCATAATGAGAAACTTGATTTGGCTTGCCACGAATTCTCTGTGTGCTTAGGTCACAATCAAATGCCCATTTTTCTTCTTCTTCCTCAAATTTTCCCTCTCCTTCTTCACTAGTGGGTAAGCTCTTTAAATTAGAAATTGCATGTTATTTGCAAATGCATTACCAAGATCTGTAAAAAATGTCTCATGTTTAGCAGACAATTCATAAACATCCATAGGATGAAAGAATGAATACTGAACGAAACGTATCTTACCCTCACATAAGACTGCACTTAGGAATGTAGGTATAAACAGCATCAGTCCAATAGTCAAGGGGAAAAAATTCCCCAGAAGCACATCAATTTATTCTTCATTTCCTTGGCTTTCTAGTCAATACGATACTCTATTTGGCATTTCACAGAAGCTCTAAACATCTTCACTAAAGTTTAATATGAATTTTTCTGAGAAGGAACCACCATCAGCCAAAATATAGTAGGTTGAGTTCCCAAATAAAGCTAAATGATTACCTGGAAAAAAATCTTGATTGAGAGCCATGGATGGGATTTAGCTATGGATATTTTTTGGACATCATCTATGGCACTGTGCTGACACTGAGGAGGAAAACAGGAAAACAAATTGTGATCTGTGCCCTCAAGAAATTTATACTCTAATTGAAGAGAGAAGCCACTCACATTGAAATAAATAATGGTGTAAGATGAAAATGCACTATACAGCACATGAATAAAAAAGATACTGCATTTTGCAGCAGCTATTATGAAAAAAAATAATTGTAAAGTAAATTAAGACTTCATTGTGGTCTAGGTTAATCATGAAAATCATGGATTTTGTAGTTTCAAAACATGATAAGGAGTTTAGATTAATCTCTGAAATATGAAAAATCAGTAGTGTCAGGTAAAAAGAGCCAGAGAAGCCATTGCGTCTTGGGGACATAAATCAAAGTTTCAAGGCAGTGATGAACAAAGAGTTTATTAAAAGGATATTTTTTAAAAGGTAAAATCATGACTCTCATACAAATATAAAATGAACTCATGACAAATGTTTTTATTTAACTTATTAATTAGGGAATGAGCAAGATGTTACAACTGACTTAAAGAGGCATTCAAAGAATCACACATATATAGGCAGTAAAGAGTGCTGAAATGAATTTAACATCAAGGCAAAATTGGCTTCCTCTGCAGTGGGGATAAGAAATCATTGGAACCTCACCAGACAAAATTTATTGCCTGTGAACAAGAATCATTTGCATTGCTATCAGTTATCTGCAACTCACACACTTATAAATAACTCAAAAACAATGACAGGTACAGAGATCCCATAGAATCAGAAAACCCGGAGGGTGTGCTAGGCAAAAGCTAGTTTTCCGTTGAAGACAACTAGGAAGTTTTTGTTCCATTTCAAAGCCTTTCATATTTTTTCCCCTATAGATTCATAGGAGATAACATATATAACAGTTTGGGAGAGTAATAGGAGACATTCTGGGGTTTTAAAATACAAACCAAGGAGTTTAGACTTGATCTTTCATATCAGAGATAGAAATAGGTTCTTCCTGACTGCCAGTTCCTACTGGTCAGTACTTGCTACTGAAACATTCTGTTGGGAAGGATTCTGGCTGCTCCTTTGGAAACAGTGTTGTGATCACTTTGCATTCTCTGTCATGTGTTGTAAGATGGAGAGGTGGAAGGTACTAGGTAGCCCAGCTATGAAGCCAACAGGGAGCCGTGGATGGTTTTTAATCAGAGGCTATGGTTTGGTAAATGTGGTGTGTAGGAATACAAATGTAATAACAGTATGCAGGATAGAGTGGAGTGGTGAGAGAATGTGAGCAGGAATAGGGAAAGTGCACCTTGGAGGTGATACAACCTTGGAAATGTGCTTGGAAAATTAGGGATAGGGGCAGTTTGGTGCCAGAAAGGCAGGGTCAAAGTAGATGCTCTTGTTTAGAGAAGTGAACTTAGTAAGTGGGAGGTTAAGGGAGAAAAGGAAATGCAGACGCTACAGTAAGAGTCATTTCAGGAAGTGAAAGGGAATGCAAGGCAATTCAACCTGGAGATATAAATTTAGTTCTTTGTGTCACCTTTTAAATCTGTCTTTATTTTCATTCCCATTAATACCATGATAATTTAAATTGTCATACCTTTGTATTAGTTAAAGTTAGGCATGACTACAGTAACAGAGGAACTCCAAAAATGACAGTGGGTTAAGTAAGATAAAAATGAATTTCTCTCATGTAGCAATCCAAATATAAGCGGTCCATGCAGGTAGGACGTTACCATGGTATCAGAAACCCAGGCTCCTTCTGTATTTTATGCTCCTCCATCCTCAATATGTTGCCGCCTCCTCATGATCCAATGCCTCTTTCACCCTGTGGCCTTTACATTTGCATTCTAACTAGAGAAAAGAAAAAGGGGAAGGGCATGTAACTTACCTTTAGTGGAAACTAGAAGCTGCACTTACCATTTCTGTTCATATCCATGGGCCAGAACTTAGTGACATAGACTTATCTAGCTCTAACATTCAAAAACATAACCAGATAAACTGCAGCCTTTTGGAAATTTGAAAACAAACTTCTAAACAATTCATAGGTTGAAAAATATAGTGGAAATTATAAAATATGTAGAACCGAATGATGAAAATAAGTGTTAAAATATGTGGGATATAGTAGAAGCAGTATCTATGATGAAATTTAAAGGCTTAAATGCTTACATCAGAAAACAGAGGATAAAAATCAGTGAGTTTATCACCCAACATAAGAGATTGAAAGGAAATTAAATTAAAAGGACAATAAACCTAAAGAAAGCAAAAGAAAGGGAAAAAATAGAGAAAAGACTAGAGATTAACGAAATAGTAAACAAACATGCAATAGACAGAGCCAACAATGTGAAATTGGTCGGTTGACCAACCAGTCATAATAAAAAGACCAATGTCCATTATGAATGAAAAAGAGGATATAACTACAGGTATTAGAGAATTTAATCACATGGCAGAGTATTGCAAATAATTTTCTAATTATGAATTTTATAAAACCTCTTCCAGAGACTAGAAAAAGAGGAACATGCCCAACTCATATTAGAAATTGGCATAACTTTTGTGCCAAAACCCATAGAAAGTATAAATAAGGGAAATGAGGGCCTTCTCAGTTATTAACATGGATGCAAAAATATTCACAAAGTAATAGTGAAATAAACTCAGGAATGTTTAAAAAGGACCATTTAGGCCGGGCACGGTGGCTCACGCCTGTAATCCTAGCACTCTGGGAGGCCAAGGCGGGTGGATCGCTCAAGGTCAGGAGTTTGAGACCAGCCTGAGCAAGAGCGAGACCCCGTCTCTACTAAAAAATAGAAAGAAATAATCTGGACAACTAAAAAAAAAAATATATGTATATATATAAATTAGCCAGGCATGGTGGCATATGCCTGTAGTCCCAGCTACTCAGGAGGCTGAGGCAGAAGGATTGCTTGAGCCCAGGAGTTTGAGGTTGCTGTGAGCTAGGCTGACGCCACGGCACTCACTCTAGCCAGGGCAACAGAGTGAGACTCTGTCTCAAAATAATAATAATAATAATAATAATAATAATAATTTATCATGAGTAAATTGAGTTTATTCCAGGAATTCAGGGTTGGCTTAATATTAGAAAATGAATCGATGTAATTCACCCTAGTGATAGATTAAAGAGAAACAAAATTTGATTAAGTCATCTCAATAGATGAATAATGAGCATTTATTTCAGTATTACCATTTTCATCATCATAAACTTTTTAGTAAACTAAGAATAGAAGGAAACTTCCTTAATCTGATAAAAGTCATATGGAAAAAAATCTATGGCAAACATCACCTTAGCTCCGAAATGTTCAAAGTCCTCCTTTAAGACCAGGAACAAAGGATGTGCCCTTTCACAGCTCGTGTTAGACACCATGCAGGTGGTCGTAGCCAGTGCAGTAAAACTGTCACTATTTGCAAATACTGCTATTGTTTATATAAAATGTCCAGGGAATTCATAGTTAAATTATGAAAAAAATATTGAGTTCAGCAAGTTTCTTTGATAAAAACCAACAATTACTGAAAAAATGTAATGAAAAGTATATCGATGCAAAAGTTGCAAAAAATACAAAGTACATAGGAAAAAAATCTAACAAAAAATTACCAATCCTTTATACAGAAGATACTTTGGAATGGCCAAGAGATTTCTGAAGAACAAGGTAGGGGGAGTTTTCTTAACACATATCAAAACTTACTAAAGCTATGGAAATTAAAGTAATGTATTCTTGGCACAGAAATATATAAATTGGTCAATGTAATCAAATGGAGAACTCAGAAACAGACATAAATGTTCATGGAAACTTAATGTCTGACACAACTGGCATCACATATCAGAGGAGTAGGAATGAACTTTTCAACAGAGGGTGTAAAAAAAATTAAACTGAACCTCTATCTAATATCAGAGGCCAAAGTGGATTAAAGCCTAAAAGTGAATGGCAAAACCATGTGATTTTTAGAACAAAAAATAGGTGAATATTTTCGGAGGATTTCTGGGGAAAAAAAGGCAAAGAAAGCACTGAAAACATAGGTCATATACAAGAAATGACTGATGTGACTATATTAAAACTAAGAACTTCTGTAAATCAAATAAAAATACAACATAAAAGGAGTGGAAAGAAAAGCTACACTTAGGATACAGCAGATATAACCAATTACCAGTTTAGATCAAAATCCTACTGCCTAGAAAACAATTAGAAAACGATTACCCAGATTACAAAAGAAAAAAAAGGGTAAAAGACATAAGCAAGCATTTCCATTGAAGAAGATACATGTGAGAAGATACTCTTCATTAGTAATCAGAGAAATGCTAATTAAAACCACAAAAAATTGTCATTTTCTTTAAACTGTATATATATATATGTGTGTGTGTGTATATATATATGTTATTTACTCTTTTGTATCTGTGACATATTTCACCAAAAAACAAATTAAAAGGAATCGAAACATGGTAAAAGAACTTATTAAAAATAAATTTTGCTGCAATATGATTAATGCTGTCCCCACCAGTAATGTTCAAAGAGAGCTGATGAGTTAAAGCATGATCTTCAAACTGAGGTAGCATGCCCCTGGGAGTGTGCAAAGATCTTGGGAGGGCAATGTATTCAGGCACAAATAGTTCTAAGAGAATTGGTTTTTATATCCCCAATTTCTACATACACTTTCTCCTAAAATGGCTCTGTGTGAAGAGGCTGTCTTACTTTTCATAACCAAATTCCTCCTACTTTATTAAAAACAAAACAAAACAAACAAAAAAAAAAAACCTCTCACTCATCCGGAATTTCATGATGGCAAATTCCTCCAGGCACTTTGGGGTTCCAAAAAAGGGGTAATTTATTGAGGCACTGAAGTAGGACTTCTTAGTCACACGTATATTTTTTGTTAAGAACAAAGAATTGTATTAGATATACGGGGTAGTGGGATTGAATTACACATACGCGGTTAATTGAGGATGGTGGGAGTGAAGTCATTTTTATTTTATGACTTACCTCTTCCACCACCCTGCTATAATCAAAGAATGTATAGTTCCAGAAGTCAAAGCTAAGAGAGTGTTGGTAAGAAACCATTGAAGGCAACACTATCTTACTTCATCCAGGTGACAGACTGTGGCCAGGCTCCATGCCTTATCTATTTGTCTGTCTTAGAATTATAATTCAAAAGTGAGACAGTTGTCACAGCGACACATATTAACACATTTCATTGAATTAGAAAATGAAATCAGACTTTTTTTTCTGCCAGAAAGTAAGCCTGATTTGGCTGATTGGTTTGACAATGAAGACTGGCTTTGCCAATCTGCAGGTCTAAGGTTCATTTGAATATATATTTAATGCTAAGATAAAATAAATATATCAAAGATACTACACTGATAGAGCGGTATTAAAGTGAACAAGATTTTTATTTTTCTCAACCATGTCTGCATATGTTGAGTTAAACAAAATACCTCTAAGTGAAAGAACAGTTATAGTCATTTGATAAGTCTCAGTAAATAAAGCCTTTTCGGTATACCTTCCAGAAACAGAAAGTAAACAGCATTAATAACTACATTACAGTCCTTCGGTAAGTTAGGTGGTTTCTAATCTTTGCTTTCAACAAAGTTGAAAGAGGACTTAATAGAGCCTATAGATCATTAAATTAATTTTTGATGACAGATTGCTATATAGTATTTGCCACAAGAGTAGGAAGACTTTTCAAATTCCAGAAATTGAGTAACGTTGTTTTAACAAAGCTGCTTTCATTCTCATGTAATTTTTATGTAAACAAGATTTGTCAGTGATTAAATCTATACCCCCCAAAAAAAGGAACAGAAATGAAATGGAGCCCTGTCTTATTCAAATAAAAATTAACATTTACCCACGGTTACATGAACTAATTGAGTGTGGGAGAAGAGGAAACTATATCCATTCCATTCCATTAAGAGATATACTTTTAAAAGCTTTTTTTTTTTAACATTTCACATTTAATAATTTATCTCAAAACTTATACCGAGCATTAATTATAATAATAATTCAATTCATAAAAGCATATAACACTTAAAGCATTACAATCAGGAAATTTAAAAAATCAGTTTTTCTCTGTGTATTTGTATGTATACATTGCTGTTACAAAGAAGGATGAAATATGGAGTAACCAATAAAAAGACTTACAAGCACAAATATATTTTATATTAAGATAAATGTCTATAAGGGAAAATAGATTGGAAATAAAAAGGGAAAAGGAACAAGAAAAATTTCTGTCTTTTTTAAAAAGAGGATCATGTTTATTTTGCAAGTGGATAAATATTAGCAACAAATTACTGAGGTATTTAAAGTTTACTGGGTAAATTTATATAAGTGATAAAGAGTTTTATTTGAAAATACCATTATTTAATATATTTCCAGGAAATGTCACCTTTTGCAACTACCTAGACTTATGATGAAAACATTTAGACAACTTAAAAAGTATGTGTGTGTGGGGGGAGGGGCAATACAGAATATAAAAACTTATTTTAGGAAGTATCTAATCAAAATTTTGAAAACCATTGACTTGGAGCAAATGTGTAATTAGTAGTTGCAATTTGTTAGCATTTAATCAGCTTTTCAAATACATAAAGAAGTCTTGTATCCCTTATTTCCAAAGTGTATTTATAGATAGTGTACTAAAATCATTTATAGGATGAAAGCTACATGGAGAAAAATATACACAGATTTTTCCATATTGAGAAATATTATAAAACACTGGAAAACTCTTAGAAATATGATTTTTATTTTTTAAAAACTGTAGCGTCTTAAGCAGGAGTCATTCAGTTAACATCAGTGGTAACAGATTTGAACTCTACGTACTGGTTGATCTTCAAGATCTTGGTGTCCAAGATCACAAGAGTATGCCCATATGCCTCATTGAAAATTACAGACCAACGCTATGTACACCTACTTCAATCATCTGCATTGGAGTAGACAGTTGCTGTTGGGGGTTTTATTTTTAATTTTCTTTCCCTCCCACCCTGGATCTAGCACAAATTGTGCTTCATCCTACTACTTGTGCAAATCACTCTACGGGCACGTAAGTTGAAGAAGAGCCATCATTCTTTGTTAGGACACTGAATTGTGCTCTAGGGCACTTAGGAATATAGTTATGAGTTAGTATACAAATATACAATAATATACAAATGAGTTAGTATACTAAAGTGCCCCTGTTAAGCTCAGGAAACAACTGACTTGAGTATGTAAATCTGGCCGAATAACTGTTAATTATTTGCAGTGCCTCTCCTAAGTGTTTGTAAGAATCTTGAAGCTAAGTAAAACTTGCCTTTATCTCGATACAAAGCCAGAACTTGCTGTTTTAAAACCAGAGATCAAGCTAGGTTCATTTTTGGTTTTGCCAAGGCTATGAGCCTCTCATTGAAGTTGTCTGAAAGGTTCAGTCCAATTGGCTTTACACCAAATAAAACGCAGTGTGCTCTGTACGGTTTTGACCCAGAATCAGGTGAATCTCAGCAGTTTTGGCTGAGCTACACTGTAAAATTTTGGATTTGTTCGGACTTGACACTTCCTGGGAACCCATTCAAACTGAAACCGGAAAAAGGTTTTGCACAAACCCTGTCCTAACCCGTTCTGCCAAGTTTCCCACTGCTCTAATGTTGGTCTACCTTCTGTATATTCGCATCGAGGGCAAACGGAAATATCCTCATGAATCTCTCATGAGGGATCTTGGGTAAAACAATCTAGACATTCTCCTTTTTCTACCTTGTCCCAAAATACAGAGGCTGCATTCTGTGTTAGTCAATAGTAAAATACGTATGTTTCCCAATAATGGGGTCATCTTCAAAGGGTTAAGCTTCTAAAACATGATTGCATATGGTCAAATGTAGAAAACACTGCTAAAACAAATGGGCTTTTTATTTTATTGCAGAGTGGCAAAGGGTGATGACCAACTTAAAAATGTGAGGCTTTTTTCAGCCTGCAAAAATTGTTTTTTATAGCCCTGTCAAATTTTTCACAAATGTGGTGACATAGGGAAGAGATCATTGAGAAGTCACATAATGAATGCAACTTCACCAGCGGATGAACTTAGTATATAATTGAGTTGCTCAGTGTTTGGAGGCCAGACTGACAGCTTTGTATGCGATGCTGATAAGTAGTGCCTACTGCCTTTCTAACTTCCTCTCCCGAAGTGTATTTTATAGTCCCATTCTAAACACTATCAAGAACAGTGCATTCTCTGGTGCAAGTGTTCTTGCTTTCTGTTGTGAAGATAATATGGATGTGTATTACAAAACATAATGGAAGTATCTTTCTGGAAAATATAATACATATAAGAAATGCCTTCTACTCTCTTTAAGAGAGTATATCTGGGTGAAATCTCTGAGTAATAGTATATTAGATGTTTTTAAAGATCCTAATTTAACTATAAAATAAAATATTGGTATTACACTCTTAATATATAGTAGGTGGAAGTCATATATGTTATGCACATTTTTAAATTAGCCTTTAACGAAAAACTGATTTGGGGAATTTTCATTTTGTGTATCTAATTTTAACAAATCACATACAAATTTTAGCTGAAAATTATATGCCTAGTTTAAAATAATGGGAAGTGATATGGTAAAAAAAAAAAACAGTATCTGATTTAGAGTCAGAAAATCTAGGTTCTGGTCACATCACCACAGTCAGGCACAGGACCCTAGGCAAGTTATTTAACGTCTCTATACTTCAGTTTTTAAATTTTTTTAATGATTGGGCTGGACTAGATAATATTTAAAAGCTCCTCTTCCTAACAGGCTTTATTCTAGGCTAAGAAGAATTAAAAATCTGATCTTCACTAATTTTCTACCCTGCCAATAGTTGCTATCAAAAAATTTACTCTAGTTTAATCATTGTATTACATAACAGATACTTACTGAGCCTCTACTGTTGTAGAAAATACAGCAGACTAGGTCCCTGTTGCAATGGAGCTCACATTTTAGATAAGGTTAGAACTAAATGGAGTCCTGGAGACCCCTGCCAAAACCCCTCAGTATATACATGACAAGTCTGGTGGCTAGAGGAGTCTATGGATTTCAGGCTATGACAAAACTAGGGCTAGAATTTGCATCCTAATTAGCAACACAATGGCCTTTCCATTCCACATCCTTCACTTGTGGCTGGTGAGAGTAATGAAGACATGAGTAAGGAACAGTTAGTATATGAGTATCTGTTGAATGATGCAAAGTGAAGAGGAAGAAAATTCACAATCAGATCTGATCTTTACCTTGAGCAGGACAAGAAGTAGACTCAGAAATAGGACACTGACATACTTAGCCATATTGAGAATTGTCAGAATGTGCCCTAAGCTAATTGGTAAATGGTGTTTCATAAAGCAACTTTGATCTAATTTTCTTCCTTTTGAATTTTGAATAAAAGACTTGGCCTGCCCCTAGATTACATTACTAGTTCTGTCTTAAGCTTTCTCAGTGATAATAAACACCTCAGCTGATCTTTTTTTTTCAATGCATCTGCATAATGGCTCTAATACCACTTACACAAGTGTTTATAAAGTTTGTTTAGAGCTTTTAATAAATTTTGATCTCAGATGAAAGGCTGGAGAGAGTATAAATTGTCACTATTAGCACTATTAATATAAATGCCCAAAGTGGTCTCATGTTCATTATTTAACATTAGTAAATGATTTCAGCCTGTCATTGCTCCCAATTACATTGTATTTGAACATCAAACAGTGAAAGGCCAAACCATCAAAATAGCCCTTCCCTCATTATTCTCTTTAGGCTCTCTTCTTAATTATTTTGCATAGCTGGTCTTCCATAAATGATTTAGGGGAGGTTCTTCAATGTTTTTCTCTACCGGCATCTCACTCACATCTACCTTTGCTTTCTATCCCAAGCAAAGGCCAAATACATCCTCGATATGTTTGTTTCATTGCCGTCAGACATTAACCATATCGTCTAAAGCTCGTTAAACATAAGTAGACTCATTAACTTAAAACATTCGGGTTGAATGAAGTTCTCCCTTCACTCTGCAGTACCCAATCCCCTGGGCCACGCCTGGTACCGCTCCGTGGCCTGTTAGGAACTGGGCCATGCATCACTGCCTGAGCTCTCTCCCCTCACCCCGACCCCCAGTCTGTGGAAAAATTGTCTTCTGCGAAGCTTGGATCATGCAACAGGGGGTGAGCAGCAGTTGCGGGTAGTGAGTGAGGGGGCCAGCAAGAGAAGCTTCATCTGTATTTACAGCTGCTACAGCCACTCCCCGTCGCTGACATCACGACCTGAGCCATGCCTCCACCCCACCCTCACGTGCCTCCCCCATCCCAGTCCGTGGAAAAATTGTCTTCCATGAAACTGGTCCCTGGTGCCAAAAAGGTTGGGGATCGCTGCTTTACGTCTTCTTTTCGGAGAACTTCCTATTGTCATTTTATCCTTTTCATTTCTAACTCAGACCGTGCTTTGCTCTGTAATACCTCAAAACTCCTAATTCAACATTTGTTTTTTATTTTTTAAAGAAGAGTGTTTATTCCAGAAGTATAGGAATTGAGTAACAGGGGAAGACAAAAGCCAGATGATCTTTAACTGCTTTGGAGAATTATTAGCGTCTGATGGATGGGAGTTAGAAGACCTGGTTGTAAATTCTGACTTATGGTTAAGTGGGTACCTCACTTAACCTCTCTGAGCCTATTTCCTGTTATCTATAAAATGGGCCTAACACTTGTCCTGCTTATCTCAAAGATTTGCTAAGAAAATCAAACGAGATAACTGATGGAAAAGTCCTTTTCTAAATTTTAAAAATATTCCTCCCTTATGCATGCCCTTACTTTTACCAGCTATAAGAGCAGTACATGGACAGGAAAGGGTTGGCTTATTAATCAGGATATTGTATTCTAGACCTAGTTTTGCCACCCTGGTTATATGTCTTGCACTTTGTTATTATAAATTCTACCTCCAAAATTCAATTCAATTGTTTCAAATTTAGACTCTAAGAAGTTTTGATTTAGAGTTCTTATTTAATAATCCCAGTAATTTTACTTCAGCGCATCCCCACCCCCAGATTTGGTTGACCTGGGGTAAGACCCAGTATTGTTTAAAGCTCACCAGATAATTGTTATGTGCAGCTGTGGTTGAGAATCACTGATTCAGGCCATCTTGGCTATGTCCTTTAAGAATGTGCTTTTGCAGTCTGTCCCCAGAGCCTGGTGTTACTCTGCTTTCATGTCTGTTGGATTTAGTGCTACTCATTTCCACTGACTTAATTTCATGTCTTTTCTGCTGATGCAGTCGTGTCTTCTTTCCCCAGTGTTTCTTATTTTTAATCTACCTAAACAGCAGCTGTAAGATTCTTTCACAAACATTATTTTCCTTAATTTCTGAAAATTTAAGGAGCTTAATTTTAGCCTCTTAATAAAAGTTAAATTTGTCAGACCTAACTTAAGGGGTCAGTGCCCTATCATGAATTCACTAAATGACCAATTCTCTGATTTTAACAAATAGGCCAATTTACAAAGGCAGTATCTTTGGAAACTATATGAACAATTAAAAAACAAATGTATGGTTTTTTTTTTAAAGTCAGTATAATGGGCAAGTGAGCTATTAAGTAAATTTATTTTTGGCATATTAACGAAGATTATGTAGACTGACTCCCTCATCTCTCTTTTCTCATTTCTCCTCTTACTTACTACTCTGGTGTTAATCCCCTGTTGGATCACACTCATTGCCTTTCAATCATCTCTCCATTGAACATGTGATAACCAACTACTCCGTGCAAAAGACTGAGTGTGAAGTGTGGTTCCTCCTTACAGGTACTGCACTGCACTGTAGGGTAGAACAAGTATTTCATGAAGTCCTATGAGACTTTATATCAGACCCCACAGAAGTGGTTTAGGGAGCATCACAGGGAGGAGAAACTTGGGACTAAGAGGATGAAGAGGATTCTGAAAGTGATGATAAAAGGTTGAAAGCTTTTTAAGGGTAGATTAATTCTCAGTATACCAACAGAGTCAATTGGACCCAATCTTGGTTTTTTAATTTGTTTTCATAAGTATTGATGTTTTAAAACTTTTATTCCATGCTTTAGCATCTTTCAAGGAACAAAGAAAAATTTTCCTTATTTTTAAAATAGGATAAAATTCATTCTGACCTGCAGATATATAATGGATCTTGGTGATCTTACTTTCCTGAAACGTTTTGCTATTTATCATCCTAGAAATTATCAGTATAATTTAATGATCATGTAAAATTATCATTTTATCATTATCAGTTATTTCTAATTATGCTAGAAAGGACTAGAATAATATGAAAATGGTAGAATGATGGAATCACATGGAAGGATGTTGTAATAAGTGAACTAAATAATCACTATTACATAATATTTTATTGTTTTTATTGTAGTACCCAAAGTATATCAAGAACTGCGAAGGGTCTGAGATTTTACCCTACTTGCCAGCTAGCAAGTTAGTCTGCCACACTTTCATGTATGCTGGCAGAAGACAGGAGACAAAGGACTTTATTACACATGGCACAGCAGCCAGCACGAGCTTCCTATTTGCATTGTTTCCTTTCCTGCAAAAGTCCTGTAGGGGTAATGAGGAAGTGGGCCCAGGTGGGTGTTGCACTCAGAATGAATTTGCATTATAGCTGAAGACCCCTGAGCTTGTGAAGGCTCCATTCTTATGAAAGGAGCTGCAAGAATTCCTATCCAACTTTTGCCCCAGAGGGAAACACTATTTTGTACCTTCCAAGGCTGTTTTCTGTACAAACATCCTTGAAAAGCTAGTCTGGAACAAAAGCTCTCAAAATATGTGTAGCAATACCATGGAGCAGGGCTTCCCAACAGAATATCGTACCATCTTTCAAGAAGGTATGGAGTGCTCTGCATGACTGAGCATTATCTTTTAAAATTACAACCACTTTTATTGAATGCAGGTTGAGATTTCAAAATTTTTTATTTTTTTCCCATAGTGACAAAGAGAAGGAAATTGACAGAAGACATTTCAGTTATTAGATGACTCAGAAGATGAATATAAAGAGACAGCAGCACCCTAGATTCTAATGATGGTGAAATTGATTATATAAGCAAAAAGTCAGATTATCAGTCTTCAAATGAAAATATCATAGATGAATTATTGCAAACCCAAGAATCAGTAGTGAACAATAGGTTTCTAAGAACAAAAAGGAAATAGGATACTCTCATCCAGTTAGTCATCCAACAACAAGGACTTCATTATACAATATTTTGCAACAAGAACCTGGACCAGCCCATTTGCTAAAAGGATATGGGACAGTACTCTTTCATCTTTTATTATATAAAAGATTAAATTTACTTCATACGATTCACAAGTGGGCAAATATTGAAAGCAGCTAATACACAAAAGTAGAAGAAAAAAGTGATATAGAAATGAAAGTTTTCATTGGATTGATTATTCTAATTGATGCTTATAAATCTAAAGGGTAAAAAAGTACAGTTATGTAGTAAAGAAGGTGAACTTGTCAATTTCTAAAAATTAGAAGCTGTCACATTTTTAAAAGTATTGTGTTATGAAAATGCCAAGTACAAGAAGAAAGAGCTAGAAGTAATGATAAGCTAGAACTCATTAGAAATGTATTTGAAATCCGAAATCAGTATTTACAAGATGGGTATTTTCCAAGTTCATGAATGACAGTTTTTCAGTAGTCCATTGTATTCATGCCTTTGAAACCATAGAATATGCAATATGCTTAAATTCATATTAACACTTCTAATAAAGTTATATTTACTATCATTTTATTCTTTAAATTATTCATCAAATGAATAAAATATAAAAAACGTAAAACGCCCATTGGACCTGGATAGTAAATACTGATGACTAATTTTCCCGTTATCCTAAAGATTAAACAAAAGGACATTGTTGTGTTCCAGGTTCTGGGAACAAACTACTGTTCTATATTCCTGTCCTCGTATGTGTTTGTTATGTGTTTGTTTGTTACAAATGACTCTCCAGTGGTTCTCATAGTGTAAAAATTACAACTAACTTCTACAAGTGATATTACAGTAAATTTGATATACTTAGTTTTTACTTACTAATAGGAATCTTGTTTGCATCTCCAGAAAGTTCCTGAAAAGCACTGAATTCCCTTTAAGGTGAGAGTACATGTATTTGAAGCAGCGCTTTGCATGACTGAACATTTTCCCTCAGATACGAACCTATGTCTGCACCTTCTTAGAAATAATAATAGCAAATCTCTCACCTTTGACCTCTAACTAAAGCCTGGGAAGGGTGGGGGACTGCAAGCAGGGAAGCAATATAAAATATTCCACATTTGCTCTCTAACTGGTACTTCTCATGGGTGTCCTGTCCTAGAATATCCCAAAAAGTGGAATACCTTTCTCCCTTAATTTGATTTTATTGTTGCAACTTCATTATTTCATTTAGAGAAGTGGTCCCCAACCTTTTTGGCACCAGAGACCAGTTTCATGAAAGACGTTTTTCCACAGAGCTGGGGGTGGGATCAGGGGTAAGGGTGGGGGATGGTTTCGGGATGATTCAAGCACATTACATTTATTGTGCACCTTATTTCTATTATTATTACATTGTAATATATAACGAAATAATTACACAACTCACCATAATGCAGAATCAGTGGGAGCCCTGAGCTTGTTTTCCTGCAACTAGACAGGTCCCATCTGGGGGTGATGGGAGACGGTGACACCCAAGGTATGTTGCTCATGTCCAGTCTACTCCGTAATCTCGTTTTGGTTGCTGTCACTGCAGAAAACCCTGCTTCACAAAGACAGGGTGTTGGAAATGGAAGTAGGTTTTTCAGTGCTTTTGTGCAATCTCTGGATATTCTGCCTTGACTTTAATCCAAAATGTATGGAGATTTGAAGTTGTCTCAAACATACTTTTAAGGCCACTGTCATTTGCAATCTCAAGGAGTTGATCCTCTTCTATAACAGACAAAGTCAATTCATGGGCTTATTCACAAATGGGTCATGGATCCATTCCTTCCCAGTTCAGGGGTCTTTCTGTGGTTGAGAAGTAATGCTCAAAGTCTTTTGAAAGCCGAGATAGATGATCATGTACCAGCTGGGAGAAAGAAGGCCTTGGCTCAGTCTCTTTCAAAATCTCTGTTAATGTTTGAAACATGTCAAAAATCCCAATGTTCACTCGTTACCCCCATAATTCCAGTTTGGCTTTGAATGCAGCCACTTTATCCACTGACTTCTCATTCTCCCATGAAGTGACAGATTGAGTTCGTTGAGCAGGTTGAATATATCACAGAAGTAAGCAAGTTTTGCTATCCATTCTGTGTCACTGAAATGTGCTGCCAGTGATGACTGTTTTTCTAGAAGAAAACTCTGGAGCGGCTCTCATAACTCAACAACTCTGGCCAGTGATCTGCCTTTAGAAAGCCATCCCACTTTTGTGGATAAGAGAAGACGTGTGCTCTCTGCGTCCATCTCCTCACAGAGCTGCCCAAACAGACGTGAGTTAAGGGCATGTACTTTAATGTGACTGATAATTTTAATCACATCCTGCAAAACATTGTTAAGTTCAGGTGACATTTTTCAGCTAGCCAGTATTTCTCTGTGGATGACACAGTGCGAAGACTCACATTCAGAAGGACCTTCTTGACCAGAGTAGTGAAACCAGAAAGCTGTCCAGTCATGGCAGCCACTCCATCCGTGCATATACTGACACAAAATGACCAATTCAGTTTTCCTGGTACATAATCAAAGACTTGAATAGTTCTGCAGCTGTGGTGTTGGTTGGCAACAAAAGTGCACATAACAGATCCTCATGTACATCCTCCTCAAAAATATATTGCACAAAAACAAGCATTGTTGCCATGTTGTCAGTATCAGTAGACTTGCCAACCTGGATTGTGTACCATGGCGACTCGTGCCTCAATATCTTCTGCTGTTTCATCAATTCATCTAGTTATGGTGCTAGCTGAAAGAGGAACATGTGCCACCTTTTGAACTACAGCCTCTCCTAAAAGTTCTCTGTGAATGTCCTTAGCACCAGGCAGGATCAACTCTCTTCACCAGTAGTAAAGGGCTTCTTAGCTTTAGCAATGTGGTTTGCAGACACATTTGATGAAGCAGTGGCTTTCAATATAATTGCTTCTGTTCTTCATGTTCACATTTTTTTTCCTTTTGAAAAACTCCAAAGGCTTGTCTTTTAATGCAGAGTGCTTGGTCTCCATGTGGCGAAGCAGTTTTGAATGTTTCATGGCTTTGTTTGGGTATCACTCACCACATGTTATACAAAGTAGGCTTGGAGAATGTGAATCACCTGTTGAAATGAACCTGTAATTTAAGTAGGACTTTTGGTATTTTCTTTTAAATGCAGCTTTCATTGTGTTGGCAGTCTTGGAGTCTTCTGCTGTCTCATCATTGGGTCCTTCCCCCTTTTTAAAGCAGCTCTCCAGCGATGTTTGTTTTTCACTCATTTTTGCGGGGGTTACCTTGTGGGCTTACCAACACAAGTGTGCATTGCAGGAAAGAGGTGCAGACAGAAGTGGTAAATAAAATAATGGGCAGGCCACGCTCAAACTAAAACAAGTGTTGGATTCTGACTTAAAGCCTGCCACCAGATACAGCTGTACAGTTGAAGTGTATCAACTCACTAGCCACTATAAAGACTGCCACCAGATGCAACTTAATTGTCACTTGCTACTCACTGATAAGGTTTTGATATGAGTCTTCAAGCAATTGATTTATTACGGTCTCTATGTAGTCAAACCTCTCTGCTAATGATAATCTGTATTTGTAGCCACTCCCCAGCACTAGCATCACTGCCTCAGCCCCACCTCAGATCATCAGGCGTTAGATTCTCATAGGAGTGCACAACCTAGATCTCTTGCGTGTGCAGTTTACAGTAGGGTTCGTTCTCCTATCAGAATCTAATGCTCCAGCAGATCTGACAGGAGATGGAGCTCAGGCAGTGATACCAGCATGGGGAGCAGCTGTAAATACAGATGAAGCTGTGCTCACTCACCTCCGCTCACCTCCTGCTGTATGGCCTGGTTCCTAACAGGCCATGGACTGCTACCACTCCGCTGCCTGGGGGTTGAGATTTAGAGTGAATTTCAGAATTACTGGCAAATTCATATTCATTCGGCAGCATACAAGATCATTTCCGAATCAATTATAAATGATGTGATTTTCACATTAGCTATTTTTTAAAATGTTGAGAAGCAATTGTAGCATGAAATTCAATAAACATTTGAGTGACATATATTAACACCATAGATTTGAAGAATAGTAAGACATAGTTCCTCTTACGAACTTCATGTTTGTATTCTCCCAAAAATTCGTATTTTGAAACTCTAATCCCGAACAGGATGGTTTAGGAGGTGGAGCCTTTAGGAGGGTATTAGGTTTAGATGAGGTCATGAGGATGGAGCCCACATAATGGGATTAGTGTTCATATAAGAAGAGAAAGGTGCTAGAGAGATAATCTCTCTTTTGTCTATGTGAGGATGCAGCAAGAAAGTGGCTGGCTGCAAGCCAGGAAGCAGAGCCTCACTGGATACAAGATCTCTTAGAGCCTTGATCTTGGACTTCCCAGCCCCCAGAACTGTGAGAAATAAATGTTTGTTGTTCAAGCCACCCAGTCTATAGTATTTTTGTTACAGCAGCCAAACTAAGACAGTCACTATTTTAAAAGTTCTTAATTTAAAAGGAAAAAAGATGGTTAATGAAAACTTACAATATAATGTACATATTTCTCTGTATTGCCCTAACAATTTATTTTCATTCAGAAACCCAAAGAACATCTTTAAACTAAATCTGGTCAGGTTTAGCAGAATGAAATCTGGTGGAGTGATGTTATAGATTTGATTTGCACATAGTAGGTGCTTAATTCTTGTTGAGTAAAGAAAAGACTGGAGACCTATTCAGTGTGTGGCTAATAAGTTTCTGTGAAATCCTATCTAATTTTCAAAGTATTGCATGTTTTCTATAGTTTTCATAGCATACTTGAAATGTCCAAAGTCATGTGGTTTTGGCTACTTCTAGTTGTTAACGTGTCTAGTAAGAGCTGCAGACCTTACTCATTTTAGTCAAATATATTACAATGAAGTGGGGAAGGGGGCCTAAATTCAAAATTTCAAATTATTTTGGCAAGACCAGCTCTTTTTTCATACTAACCAACAGGCCACAAAGCTTCATTGTTGTCCAGTTGAATGAATGCATGCCTTTGATTTGGGAGGAAGGGACTTTCTGGCAATTGAAGTTTCAGGAAAACTATTGATTGTGGGAAATGTCAGATGAATTTTCTCACCAGATAACATTGTTAGCTATGTTGTGTCCACTGGTTTTCATGATCCATGTTTCTTAGCCCATGGTTGAAAATTCAGCTCCTGGAAGAATTCAAAAATACATACTTGCACTTACATATAATTCATGTGTCCCTTCTTACCCTTGTTGTTCAGCCATGCAGGGCATAGTTTAATAGAGCATCTCAAACATGTTTATAGTTCACTTTTAACATTAGCTGTTTAAAAGAGGTGTCTGCCAAAATGGATTGCTATAACTTTAAATTATTGATACTTGTAACTAAGTGTGGTCTGGCAGTGGGGATTCCTTGAGATAGTTTAGCTGAATTTTTGATGGTTTTAAAATATACCTGATAGTTTCTGCTTCTGTCTTTGGCAGCAGTAGTCAGGGGAACGCTTTGTACAAACGCTTTGTACAAAATCCAAAAGAGTGTTTTCTAAGTGTTCAAAAAAGGATTAATTATGAAAGCAAACTTTGAAAATATAGGCAGACTTGATCTCGTTTATTTTTGAATTAAGTCTCAATGCCACAATGATAAAAATAAAATACTTTGCCTGATTTCTATTTAGATCTGATCTGCCTGTCACCAGAAACTCATCCATATAGGGGGATTAACTGTTCACATGTTCTTTCAACATCCAAGTGCTGCGCATGGAGTAATGGAAAATGATTAATTTGTTTTGTCATTCTCTTTGAGAACACAGGACATCTCTTAAGAAGAAAATAACCCTTTATTTTGAGAACAGAGAGGATTAATTATGTTCACCTCACCAAGGTGCTTTTAAGTAAATTAGCCTGGACCTTACCTCAACCAGAACGATTATCATACCTAATCAGAGTGCTTTATCGGGACCCTCTGCTCCACGTTAAATACGAAAGAGACAAATATGATTGCCTGCGTTAGGGTGTCTTGAGGACTTGGGACAAGGGCTTTGCAGGTTTCGGGGACATCATTAGCATTTCTCAGTATATGCTCTGTGTTCCGTGTCCCCGTTGCGCAGCAGGGATAAGCTCCGGTGGACTCATCCTCAGGAAGCAGGTTGCTCTTCACATCACTCACTTCTTGGGCCACTTTCTTAGATCCACAGAAGTCCTTGTTCTCATTTCCTCTCTTTAACTTGGTCTAGGCTATTTGACTCAACTTCACTGTCCATTCTTCTTCCAGTTCCGTTTCTTAATTATTACCTATTTAATTTTGAGTCTGTTTAGAAATATTCTCTGTTCCTCAAAAGCAGTCAATTTTTAAATTGTACTTTTAATACATTTTGCCATATTTTTCTTGCCACAATATTTCTAAGTTCTGAATGCATGTTTATCTTTGTGATGAGAAGGCTTTTTTCGTAAGGTTGAAATTTATCGTGTGAGATAGCAAGTACTCAGCATTGAAAATATAGGGGAAAATATCATGCCTTTAAGGAATTTGCAGTCTACTGAAGGAGACAAGTAAACACACAGTTATGAAATAATTACGCACATAATGGGACATATATATATATGCATGGGAACTACTGAGTATAACACCCTAACCCAGAGTTTAGGGGAGTGGTTCATGGAATAACAACTAATATTATCAGTGTAATAATAGCTAGTGTTTATTAATGCTTGCTACATGCCAGGCCCTGCTCTAAGTACTTTGCATGTGTTAATGTGTTTGATCTTTACAACAACTTTGCACAATGGGTATTATTATAATTCCTATTTATAAGGAAACTGAGTCCCAGTGCAGAGGGATGGGAACTTCCTTAAAGACACATAGTCAGTGAGTGACTAAACCAGGATTTAAACTCAGGCAAACTGGCTCAAGAGCCCATGCCCTTAACTGCAATGTTAGAGGAGATAGTGGCCAAGCCAAGTCTTACAGAAGGAGAATCAGCGAGCTAATTTAAGCAGTCTGTAGAGAATATTCCAGACTGATGAACCTTAATGTGCAACATCATGATGGTATAGAAGCTTTTAGGAGAGAAGCAAAAGTATAAAATAATATTTATGGCAATAGAACCAGAAGCTAATTAGCAGTATTCAGATAAGGGGGAAATTGTGAGATCATTTTTTTTTTCTAAGTTAGGCCAATTATAAAGTAAAAAAAAGTGAAAAGCAAGTTTGTTGCCTGCTTTCGGAAGCATCTTTTCTAAAAATACAAAATGATAAATATTTGGAGTTGGTAATTTGATGGGGCAAACACCCAAGGAGACAAAAATGTCTTTCTTCCTGTTTTTTTTTTAAATATATATATATATATATATATACAGTCATTAACTTTACTTTCTGCCATAGAAAAGTGAAGGTTTTTCCACCCCACGGGTGTTCTTGGATAAATATTAAGCCTGAGAATCCCGTATGTAGCTTTCTCCCTATTTTGCTTTCTCTTTATAAAACCTTTTTTCCACACTCTTTCCAACCTTTTAAGCTTAAAAACCAGATCTCAGCCTACCATGAGAAGCAGTTTAAACTACAGTGGACTAAGGCTAGAGCCAAAAAGGTTATTAAAGATGTTCAGGTCCTATTTTCCAGATTTAGAAACTTAGGCCCATGGGTTAAATAATTTGCCCAGATTCATACAACTGGTATGTCAAAGCTGAGATATAACCCTCCATCTCTCGATTTCATATCAGTGATCTTTTTTACTTTATCTTGCTGCCTATCTCTAAACAGAAGGCTACCACAAATGAAAATAATACGAATAGAGGAAACATTTTGTGGACATTTAGGACATTTTCAGAAATTTGCAGCAAAAATGCATATTCTTGGGGTGTGAAAGTATTTTGGGTAAATCAGAAGTATTTGATAAGGCACCCTGGCCTTCTGGGGATTCAGTCTGTTCTCCCCATAAATTCCTCATGGAGCCCCACGCAAACGACCCCCTGATGGGTCTCAGAGTTTCTGCTGCTGTCCAGCAAGTCCCCAGCCTGGGAGTAAAGATGCCCAACCCGCTTTCACACAGTGCTCCCAAACTCCACACGTTCTTCTCTTTGTTAGGGCCAAGGGGCTAGCAGTCTGTTCTCTAAACAACATCCAGAATGTTCCTTTGGAGAGTAAATGAGAACATGTCATTCCTCTGCCCAAAATTCTCAAAAGACCTTCCATCTCACTGAGAATTAAATACAAAATCTTGACTAAGATCTTGTCTTAGGCATCTTTGGCCTCACCTTACAGTGAGCTTCTCACCTGGCCACACCAGGCTCTTGGCCGTTCATTCCTGCAGTGTGCCAGACAGGCCCCTGTCCTGTCCCCATTGCTTTCCCCCAGGGATTCTCATGACTCTCCCTCATTTCATTCTGCCCCAAAACCGTCTCATCAGAGAGGTGTGTCTGAAATAGCAACCCTGTCACTCCCTACCACTCCACCCTCCTTTATTCTTCTTCAGAGCATTTATGACAACCTCACATTTTATGCATTTGTTAGTTTCTCCCCCCATTAAAATGTAAGCTCCATGAGGACAGAGATTGTTGCCTTACTTATTCACCTCTAGAACAGTGTCTGAGACCTTCAGTAAATATTTGCAGATGGAACAAATGTAAAAACCTTTCCTTCATCAAATAATAGTCATTTGTTTGTTTAAGCAGCATTTATTGAATATTTCTCCTGTGGCAAGCACTGGGTGGGGTGCTGGGGACACATTCCCTGCCCTCATGATGTTTATTGCTTACTGTTGACACAAACAGTAATCCAGCAGGCCCTCAAAAGAATATTAGTGCTCTGATGAGTGTTACCAAAGTGAGGTCCGTGATGCAACAGAGAGCTTGTATGACAGGATTAAAAAAGGCAGGGCAGCCTGGGCTGAAATAAGAAAGATAATGAACCTTAACTAGTTAACTTAAGGTCTGTACATTTCATTATATGGAAATTTCATATTTAAAAAATAAGTAACGAACTGGGGTTGGTGATTTGCATGCTGGAGTAGTTAGGGGCAAGTATCCTAATATGTGCAATCTACTTTGAAATGCTTCCTAAAAATAAGTTGGATTAAAGGACAGAGAAATGGATAGATGGATTGATACATGATAAAGCAAATATAATGTTAGTAGTAGAATCTAGGTGTTGGGGATATGAGAGATCTCTAAATCCCTTTCAGATTCCCCGTATGCTAGAAAATGCTCATATATTGGGGGGAAAGTGTTAACCAGGCAGGGACTGGAGAGAACATTGGTCACGGAGGGCACGGTATGTACAAAAGTAATTCATGTGCCATTACGCTTCTATTGCTTTCATATTTTAGATATCTGTGGAATAGGAAATGCATTTCTAAATATCAGATGTAATTTTAATTAAGTTTGCCATATTTCTGCTTTGTACTCTGTTTACTGGTTTTTATTAGCTATGGTTTTAGAATATCGCTGACATCTTCTCTGTGTGGGAGTTCCTGGAGTTGATAGTACCTCACAGATTCAGCATTTTTTTGGTGCCTGCTATTTGGACAGTGCCCTTTCACATTCACTCTCTTACCTGATAATCACAGCTACCCTGTGGGTGTAGGATAATAAAGACCATCATTATTTATCTCCATTTTGCATATAAAATACTGAAGCTTAGAAGGGCACGGCAAAGTGATATTCCCAAAACTGCAAAATTCAAGTAAGTAACATTACTGGAACTCTGAATATCCACAAATCAGGGATGCTGATTTTCCATTCAGCATACCTTCTACTTCCCACTGTTCATCAGCCAGCTGGAAACACATGTCTGGGACCTGTGCACCTACAAACATAATTTCTTTACATGCCCCCCTAGCAGAAATTGATAAACTCAGTCTCTTCCAAGAAGCCTTTACTTACACTGCCCATTTTTAACATGAAATCACATTTTTTTCCCTGCAAATGATCTTAAATTTCTTTCCCTTTCCCTGAGTATATTTTATTTTCAATTTTAAGAAATAAAGTGATTTCAATTAAATAGATTGTAGATTTCAAGACACTTCTTCTTGTAAAACAGTTGTAAGTGCCTAATTTATTGTTCAGTACACAGAGAACACTAAACTAGTCCTTATTTGTCTTAATATGCTATTTTTTCTTTATGTCAGGGAGTGGCAAGAACAATATTAAAGGGTACAATCTCAAGAATCACTGGGAAAGAGATATGATCCTTCAACTCATTCTTGGTGTTTTCTTGTTGAAAGGAAAACACACACACACACACACACACACACACACACACACACACACACACTTGGAGAATGTATTACATCTTTTTAAGCTAACAGATAACGAGTTGACTAAAACTTATAATTCGATTATGTCTAGAAATAAGAAAGCAACAATCTGGAATGGCAGATTCTCTGTTTCATATAGTTCTTCTCTTTAAAAATATTGTAAATTAGAGTTGGAAAATACTTATATATCCTTCTGTATCCAGGTTTTTCAATGAAGATATGCTACCTATTCTCAACTTTTTTAATGTCACACATTTTAAAGGAGATCTTCTACCACTTTTGACTAGAATGGTGTTATATGAAGACAAATAGAATTTGTTGTTGACAAAAAATCTTCTAGATTTTGGCCCAAATGTGAACACCGATGTCATATTGCCATGTTAACTATTAACAGCATTTTTACTTAACAAGCCTTATATACCGTTATATGTTATATATATATATAACAAGCCTTATGTGCTCCAAGACACACATAAACACTTCTGAGTGAGTGTCTGATTTTTAGACCTCTCTTAAAATACACAGTCTAGAAATAGAGGACTCTTCTGATATTCCAAGAAAGCTACGTAACTTTGAGCACCACACAACTGGGGCTCTCGAGGGATGTACATCAACAATATGACCTTGCTGGCCTATCCTCTGCTACTGTTTGGTTTCATTCCAGTGAGTGTCTTATACAATTTGGAAAACAGGGCCTTATGCAGCCAGTACAGCTGTGCTGGATTGAGTTACCACCAGTGAAAAAGCATACAGTCTACCCTTTTTATGATCTCACCCTTCCTCTCCTTGAAACATGTTTACTCAGGTCCTTTTACCACCTTTTAGCCATTTGTCAAGAAAGTTTTGCAGTGGATCCCTTTCCAAATGAAATAGAATTGCATTTTTGAACCCAAATAAACGGCTTCATAACCCTGTTTATTTAACATGTGTGTAGTGCCAAAAATACACACATTTATTTTTAAAATAAAAATATAGACAGCATTTCCTTTAATTTATTCATCATCTTAACTCAAAACACATATGATTTCAATAATACCATAAGAAAATGGTAGTTGTTAAATGTTAATAAGAATATAAGTGTGCATTTTTACAAAGAAAAGTATATATATTAAAATATGTTTATGGTTAACTCTGTTTCTTAAATTTTCTCTACAAGAGACAGGAATCTAAGAATTGCATTCCTCCCTTTAATTCCTAATTGCTGCTACTTATGTTGTCATACTATATTATTCAATTTCCCTGTAGTCAGAAACAAAGGATCTATTAAGGAAAAATGTACTGTGGACCAGTACAAACAGCTCAATTCTATAGGAGTTTGGTGTATATTGAAGATTTGGGAATAGTAAAACTGGAAGCTTAATTCTTGCCCTTGTCAACAGATATCTGAACACATCTGTAGGTGCAAAAGCCACAACACAGGTTTTGTGAATTTCGCAAAACTTGATTTTGCCCTTAGTCTAGAGAAAATAAATGAAACAGCAAACCTGTGCTTCTGGGTTTTTGATAAAGAGGTCAAGATTCAGTGGGTTTATTAGAACATGGTAACTCTGCCTTTGTCTTCATTCAACCAACATTTATCTGAACCTCTTATAGGCCATATTAGTATGTGACACTAGTGCTAAATGTTATGAGAAAAGAAGGCATTAGTATCATAAACCTCTTCTCACAGTTAACATCCTCTAATCAGCAGAAAGACTATCCAGATCCCTTTTGTGTGTGTATATGTGTATGCTTGGATGTGTGGTCCTGAGCACAAACTCTTCTGCAGTGGTGAGATGAAATTCTTCATGGTTTCATCTTAAAATTTTCCCTTTCAGAAATAAGCCCATCAAGGCATATCTTCAAAATCTAGCTGGTAAGAGTTGATAGCTAGAGAGAGGTTAGGCATTTACATAAAGCGCTCACTGTTACAGCTTCTGGCTGCTATCTGCTACTTTTTAGCTGGTGATTTGCCATGAAAATATTTTTGCAATAAGAACACTGCCATTTCTGCATACAGACTGCTTGGATTTGCACCCGTTCTGCCACTCTGTTGTCCTCAGTGCCTCATCTGTATAATGGTGATAATGATAGTGCACAACTACCTCCTAAGGTGGTCCAGGGATTAAGAAGTGCATTCAAAATAGAATTACATTTTTATGGTTCATTATTTCATTATGTTATTAAACCAGATTAGGATTAACTGATCATCTGCTTTGCCACTGCTTCTAGGCCAGTGCAAGTCCAGCTCTTCAAGCCTCTGAGATTAACCAAATATGGTCAATGTGTTGGCCCTTTATGAAATAGAGTCTTACTTGTGAATTTTTCTTTGTTTTGAAATTTGATATGAAATTTAGTGTCTTGGAACATTTTCAAGAGAGAAGCATTTTTTTTTTAATTTTTTGTGGTCGTCTGACTTATTTATTTTAGAAAACCGAGTTAAGAAAATTAAAGACCAGTTAAGCACGTGTCCTTTTGCTGGTACCATTATTAGAATGAACATTGTTCCCATAATTCTGACAGTGGAGACTTGTCCATGCCCTTTAAAGCATTAGATAATGTACGGTAGAAAAAAAAGTAACCAACTTAAAAAATAAAAAGTTTCGCTGACTCTACACAAGGTATTTTACCCTAGGAACTAACATGATAAAGGTCTTCATGGCATCTCTGAAATCCAAGTTCCTTATTTTAGACTCTTCATTAGCTAATGAATCTTACCTAGAACACTGTGAGCTTTGGGGAAAAAATGATTTTGAAATGACTTGTAATGTGACAAGACTCTAATCTCAGAACCCCAGCCAATATCACATTAAAAAAAAAAAAGTTGCAATGCTGTGCATATTCTTGAGTCTATCTTGAGTCTATATGCCAAAGTGGTGATTTAAGCACATTTACATACATACAGTGAGTGGTGGGGGGAAGGAGAAGAGCCAGAAAATAAATGTACTCCCCAAAATATCACTTGATGAAATCATAGCATCTGAGGTGCCTGTAGGCCTAGACTCAATGTCTTCATTACTTCACATCTTATTGTTGCCGATCCCCTAGACATCTCAACGTTTGTACGTGCAATTTCCTTAAGATAAGTGAACTTTTTTCTTTGTATAATTCTGATGTCTTGGGTATATGCATATTTCTCCGCTCAGTAAGTTAAATGTCCCCGAAGAACAGGAAGTATGTTATCTATGTCTTGTAGATCTTTCTACAATATCTAAGCTACACATTTGTTGGTAACAGATTGACTAGAATGTAAGAGAAAGTCCTGTATACCAGAAAAGTATTTCTAACATTGAGGAAGATATTTAGAAGCAACACATAAATAGAATATAAAATAAGCCACAAGTGAAATAAATGGTGAGAAAGTATAAAGATGAGTTCATGGAGACACAGAGGCAAGAAATCATGAGAGAGAAGAGTGTAAAAATAACTGTACTTAAGAAAGGAGCCAAGGAGTTTTTCAAGATTGATTCAGAAAAATGTAGCTGTTTGAATATATACCCAAAAAATATAATAAAATAAAAAACTTGCATGTGAGCATATGCAAGAAAAAAATGGCTCTGTATAGTCACCAGGTTGATTGAAAATTTTAAGCAAAAATATTTGCGTAACATGCTGGATTTTTCAGTAGGAAAAGAGAACATTTACTTATTTTGAGAACAAAATGAATTTAACGTACTGAATCCAGGTTCAGGGGATCACTTTTGAATGAGAAAAATTACGGGATGAAAAAAGAAAGTACTAATAACACTTTATTATTAGAGTGTGTTTATGAAGATGATTTTATTCAATGCATAAAACTTTGCTTTAAAATCATAAGGGCATTGCTTTGTATTTTATTGCTTACAGGCCAATATAATTCTTGAGAAAATCTGTAATTTTATTATTTAAATAAACATAGCATACCTGGTGGCTAAAACTGCCTGCTCTCCAAAGCCTTCAAGTTGTGGCCTATATTAAGAAACATGTCATTTTGATGAATCTTTCCTATACATGAAAAAATTAAATGAAGTCATTTAAAATGTGTGGCAGTTTAAGTGAGTACATGCAGACAAAAGACTAACAAAAATATAAATGCTAAGCAGAAGGAACAAAATACTAAATCCTTTAAATGGACCCTAAAAAAGAAGACTATGAACTTGAAGAAACAGCACATATGACTTTCTATTTCAAAATGGCAAAGTCAAGGTGTTTCTGCCCTTCTCAAAAATCACATTACAAAAATAAAGATAAGAGATAGAAACATTCATTTACACGTATCAAAACTAGAAGACATCTGTAACTCTAAGTCACGGAACATTGAAAAGTGGTAAAATGACTTGGAACAGAAAAGGTGAAACTCAGCTACCTGTCAAGGGGGTAGCAATGGAAAGCACATGTCATTCACCCTGCAGAATTCTGGAAAGGCTTTTGAATTGGAGTAATTGGCACAATTACTGCAGAAGGAGGTGGAAAAAATGGATACATAGAAAGTGTCTGTAGCGAAGAATTAGACTCGCAACCCCCTTTCTCCATCCCTGCAGGAGACATAAAGTATATGCTCTAGACAGATTGCTTCAGTGAGGCTCTGGATTGCAGATGCTAGGCATAGACCAGCATCTCTCTGGGGGAAGATAGGGGATTTCAAATAGGAAGGTTAAGTGAAAGAAAACTGAATTCCTTCCGAGAAAAAATTTTTACATACTCATAATTGAAAGCCTCCCCAACCCCTGCAAAAAAAGCCAGTTGACTACTTGATTAGCTTACATTTTAATTATTTAATTCTCAGTATAGGTATTCGTGGTAATTAATGCTGTATTATGTGTTGGTAACTAATAAACCGTGAAATCTTATGGCTTAGCACGATTAGAGGTTGATATCTCACATGAAGTCCAATATGGTGGGTGGCTCTCCTCTCCTCTTATAGTTATGTCATCTGCAGCATGTGGCCTTCAGGGTTCTCATGGCAGGAACTGGCATGGAAGAGAGGGCATGCAGACTCTTGTCTCAGTCCAGAAGTGACACACTCAAGAGTCCATTGGTTAGAACCTTTCACATGGGAGATGTGGGGGAGCACATGATCTTCCAATGCACCAGCCATTGTGTTTGTCATTTATTTCATTGAACAATTAAAATTCATTTTAAATTTAAAAGCTAATATCTATTGCCTGCCTAATATGTTCTGGAACTGTAACAGAACTAATAATACAGAGATGCATGTGATACACACTATATAGTCTTTGTCTCAAGGTTATTCTACCATTTAACCTCTTATTTCACATTGGTTTTTAAATTTTCTGATCATTCCCTCCTAAAGTTTATATTGGTGGATTTAATAGTGACAGCTAATCAAAGACTGTATGATAAGCTATTGATTTATAACCAACAGGATCGTGTGTCCCTGTTACAAATGTTTAACTTCATATGTTTCTCCTGAGCCTTTTAAGAACTGTTCCCTTTTCCTTTTTTAACTAAAATAATTGCTGAGAACTCTGTTCTTCTTTATAATGGCAACATTTGAGAATCTCTAATAGGCTCCATACAAAAGTAACTGCAAATTCATCTATTTCTCAGTATTACCTTGTGGTTTATTTCTGATGTTCACTGAAGCAGTTTTGTAAATTAATGCTAATATGAAATGCTCTATAGAAAGTTTCATAGCATGTCAGTTGAAAGCAATTATCCAGGAAGAGTTTTTATATCTGAGTCAGTTTTGCAAATGCATCTCATATAGTTTTTCACAGGAAACAATTCTTCTGATTTAAAGAGATAAATTTATCTTAGAAATACTATTATATCTGTTCTTATTTGACTCTAAAGCTACAGCTTGAACTGCTTATACTAAACTGATTTTTGGTATTTGAATTCCGAGAGTGCTAATTAATTTTTTATAATGTTTGGTTTCCTTATGTTTTCTTTTTCAGAGTACCCGAGTGGCCTTGGACCATCTGGAGTCTGTGCCTGAGAAACTGAGCCTACTAGAGGATTTCAAAGACTTCAGAGTGAGAAAGAGTTGGCTTGTCTCTTTCTGTATTTTTATCTGAGTGAGAATACTTGACATCTTCCTGATGTGCAAAGAAAAGCATAGAGAGGAAAGAAGTACCAAAAAACATTGGGGACTTTTAACACTCCATCTTATCAAAGTTCATTGACATTATTTGTGAAGTCAGGATTGAAAATAATGAAACTTACGTATTAGCGCAATAAAGGAAGGTAGAGACTTTTACCCTTACCACTAGAAGCTCACTTGGCTCCCTAAAGCTTTAGTAATAATTTATAAAAACCTAAGAATTAAAGGGAATTACACATAATATTGATAATAGATAACTTTTCTGATTAGCAATTTTAATCTATGAATTATCAACTTCTTTACAAATTATTGAGTACTGTTTTAAAGATATGATAGCTCACAGGTTATCCCTATACTATGACATATGAATTCAGTCCACATAGAGTTTCAGATTTCATATTCCATGCCATCTATTGGTAGATCTCTAACCACAAAGTATTTCCTTATCAAGCAATTAGACACGTGTGAATTTACCTTCTGTTGTTTTTAAAGTTCCTCATGGAGGAGAGCTGCAAAGCAAATAACCCTGCTGTCCAGTCCTGCCAGACAGAGTCTGGTCCAAAGAACATCTTCACATATCACCTTAGGGATACATATGTAATGTAAAATTTTAATGATTTATAATTTATTGACCCTGCATGGCTGAAGTGAACAATGATGAGGGTTTCCCTTTGGAAACCATGTAATTTCTTATTTCACATTGACCTTAAAATATAACTTATGTTATGTTTAGGTTCTGTTTAAATCTAGCATATTATTTGAGGGTACAGGGGGAGGAATATAGCCAGCTCATAATCATATTGATTCATCAGAAGTGTTATGATGTAGTTTTCAAGGTCTGCACTATCATAAAATTACCTTGCATTAAGCATCTTTTGGTAGTTCAGTAACTAAACATTTTTGAGTGAGATCCAGGGTTGAGCTGACACATCTAGAAATGTAGACTATCACATATAGAACAAAACCGAGTGTTTCAAGTGTATTTTACTAAAGTGTTGACTCTTTCTTATGATTTGATTATATATTTGCAGTTTAAATCTCTATCAAAGAATTATGAAACCAGTGTCCAAGACGATGTAATTTCTGTTTGTCATTATATAACCCAATGTGATAGTGGGCGATATGTTACGCCCATATTCTTCCCAGTTTTTTCTCTGTAACTAACAGAAGTCATCTAAGTAAATGAAGGAAAGACAAGAGAAGGTATTGGAAACAGATAGCACTTGTCACTGTGAAACAGATGTCTGTTTTATACCAGCATAGAAATATAAAGTTTAACTCTAGTGACAAATCACTTTTGTCTGCATTGAACAAAATGTTCGTATGTACAATTTAAGAGTTATGTTCTCTACTATACCAAAAGGCTCGTTATTTTTTATCCTATGGGCTAGTGATTATCTACAATATATACACTTATATACACACACACTCACATATAAAGATGCCTAAATAGTGAAATTTTGAGAGAGAATATTTTTCAAAGTTCAGAATTATACTTTCCAATACTTTATAATTGAAACCTTTCGCTTGGAAAGGGAAAGGGTTTAATTATGCACACACTGTACTGGCGAGCAGTAGCTAAGTACTATACATTGCATTTTTTTCTAATCTTCAGAGACACCCTATAGATGGACAATATTTTCCCCCATTTTACAGATGAGAACCCCAAAGTTTGGAGTATATTAAATTAGTGAGAAGTGGGATCTAATTCCATGTACAAGAGCAAAGCCCATCTTTGCCCTGCGGCCTTTAGCTTGAAACCCATCAATGTGTACTCTAAAGCCATCTATAGGATTAAAAAGAGCTCATTTAAATCAATTTAATAAAATTGACTAGACATAGACATAGCCTTAAATGAAAATACATAAAGCCTTTAGATTATTAGATACAGATTATATTTTTTCAAACCCTTCAAACTTTCTCAAATTTAGTGTGCTATGAACAGAAATGCAAAGGCCTAAGTTCTGGTCCAAGCTTGTGCACCAGACAAAATCACTTAGTGTCTCAGAAGCTATGTCCTCAACCATACAATGAGGGAATTGTGCAATATTATCTCTATGGTTCCTACTCACACTGACATCACTAGCATATATGAGAAAATTTATTTCACATACATATTTCTTGGTAGTTCTATAGCCTATGACTGTAAGCGTGAGTATAGACCTCATTCTATTTAGATAGGCTTTATTCTTGTTTAAATGTAGTCGTATTCTCTCTCTCACACCTCATTTTGAAAATAGTTGATCAGCTCTACAATCCCATATTTTAAACATTACATGTTTGATAAGGTGGAAAGGGAATACCATTGGGTTCCAAACTCAATCAGCCACAAATTGTCTAGCCCTGGGCAAGCCATTCTTAACTTCCCTGGGCTCTAGTTTTTAGGGTATTGTTTGTTTTTTTAATAAAAATAAGAACTTTGGAATTCTAATACTCCTTCCAGCTTGAGCATTCAATAAGTTTAAGGTTCCTTGGGACTATTTGGGGTACTAAATCCCATAGATGATTTTTTGGACATACCAAAATCAGTTGCCCTCATTTTCTTCTAATTTCTCCCTAAATCAAAACAGAAATGTCTAAATAATTGGCTATGGTAACTAACTGTTTGCTGTGTTCCCAAGAAATGAAGGGAACAAAGAAAGAAAGGCAGGCCCTGAAAATTTTTGCTGTCTTAATTTATTATGTGAATCTTTTTATTCTTATAAGGGCAGAGGAGATATCCTTAAGTTTAAGAATCTACATGACATAATAGTTAAAAGGTAGAATGTTGTTTAAAGATAAGTGAAGTAAAAGGGCTTTAGTTTTAAAGGTAGCATTTTTTTAACAAAGAAAATATTTTGATATCAGGTACTACTTCAAGAGACGGTACACAACATCTAAAATGGACATGTCATTAATGACGATCTTTGGACAACTCATTGTTACTTGAATCCTATTCTAAAGGATTTTAATCATTTCAGATAAGCAGAGAGACTAGTTGTTAAAAGAAACCAAGTGCCCAATGTGGGACCCATTTTATTTTTATGGTAGCATCCACAGTGACCATTTTGTTCTTTTTCCATGGTGGCCCATGGTTCCCCTATATATCTACGTATCAACACTTTCTTATTCTAATTTCAAGCACTGATTTTGCTTTTATTCACCAATTCAGATCCTGTGTTGTTTTTCCAGGATACCCGCAGTTCATCCGAGAGAGTTGATGGGAGATATTCTAAATACAGAGTTCACAGAGATTCTCTTCACCATCACCAAGATGACACCAAGTACAGAAACAAAAGTTTCAAAGTAATGTTCTTTGTGTACATCTTTAGTCAGTAAGCATTATCCATGTTTAAGGCTACAGCCTCTTAAGCAGCCCCTGCAGTGTTCATGTAAGGGCACTGGTGAAACAAAAGCTTTTCTTGGTATATGAAATAGCTTTTCATTTCTGTGGAAATAGAGATCAAAAATCCAAAGATTGTGCTTATAACTTTTTGTCTGAGAACTAAACCTTAAGTCTGTGCCATTGTTGCTCAATGTGTTGTTTGTCGATGGGAACTGATACTGCTTAAGAAATCCTGAGCCAGTTAACCCCTGGCCCCTTGGTTGATCAAAGTCTTAGTGTGATAGTTTCCTTCCTCTATGTGTAAGTCCAGCTCTGTCAACAATGAAGTCCGCAGTAGGTTGACTAATGTATTGTACTTTGTAAACGATAGCCTTGGCATGTCCAGTCATTATTTTTCTGAGGATGTGAACTCGTTCTCATACTTCAGCTTATGGTTTATGACCACGAAACCAATACAGATACTACGAAGATTTGACCATATTGACAAAAGTCATGCCATTCCGTAGAGCCTACCTAATGTCCATCTGGGGTATGGATGATTTTAAACCCATTCAGCCCTGAACGGCTCTTAGCCTAGAGCTGGGAATTCAATAAGTTTAAGGTTCTTTAGGACTAAATCCCATAGATGATTTTTTGGGCCAGATAATAGAAGTTGTTTTAGGCATTGTAGGATGTGTAGTTGTATCCCTAAAATCTACTCACTAGATGCCAGTAGCATCCCCCATCTCAAGTTCTGATATCCAAAAGTGTCTTCTGACATTGTGAAATGTCCTCTGGAGAGCAAAATTGCCCCCCATTGAGAACAGTGACCGAGAGGGAATCCATCTATATTCAAACGTGCACTCCAAGTCCATTTAAAAAAAAAGAAGAAGAAAAGCTAAAGGCTCTCCGGCTTTTTTCTATTCTTATAAACTTTAATATATATGAATATTCATTACACTGTATATATTCACTTATTACAGCCGAATATAATTATTTCTAAGAAGCTTCTTTCCCCTTCTGAATGTAATAGGATAGAATGCTCAGTGGATGTAAAGATTGTGCTCATTTCCATAAGTTCTCCTTAGCATACTTAAAATGAACATTATACTAACTCCATCCCAAACAGAAATTAACAAAATTATGCCAAGTTATCAATACCCTTACTGTGAAGAGGACATTGTGTGTCTTTGTTCATTTTTAGTTTTCTTTTTTATAAATTGGTGTATTGACTATAGTAGTGACCTTGTCTCACATGGCAATTTTTAAATTCCTAAATCATCTCCCAGCATTCTCATCAGGTCCCGTATACTCAAGCATTTCTCCACCATTTAAAGGAGTTCTGCTTATCTTAAACAGAAATGCAAGGTTTAGGCTACAAAAGCTAATAATAAATAGTAATTATGGAGCATGTATTAGAACAGACCACATAAAGTTTTTCTTTTTGTAGGCATTGCATGCCTTACGTACATTATCATATTTAATCATCACTCAATCCTGGCAGGTTGGCACCATTATTTTTCCTCTTCTACCCTTGAAGAAAGCAAGGTTATAAAGTAATTAAATGGTTGAATCAGGATGAAAACCTAAATCTGCCTGGCTCCTGTAACTTATGTCCTTGACCACTGTGCTTTTACAGTATAAATTTAGTCCTCATATAACTAATTTTTTCTAGAAATCGCCAAATGGAGAACCGCATTTTTCTATATAAAAGTCAGTTTTTTGCAGAAATACATAAACACGGTACATGCCTCTTAGTTCAACAGAGGTCTAGATGCAGATGAAACATTTAAAGCATTATTTTCCAATACAGTTATATTTGGTATCAGGTGACTCAGTGTTATCTAGTGGCACCCAAATTGCTATAAATCAATGCGATTTCCATAACAGCATAAGGCAAAGCTATGAATGTTTAACATGTTCGGCAAGTAATCTCACTGGAGTTCTGTTTAAAATTACATTTGCAGCTGAAGAGGAAAGCAAGCCTAGTTCATAGAGAGGCCAACGTTTAGCAAAATGAGAAATAAGTTTGAAAATTTTGCAAATAAATAGTGCAAGTATAGGATACGGCCACCAAGCACGTTTTCTGATGACATTCATCCACATTAATACTACTTAAACATTTTAAAACTGATACATTTCAGTGTTGAATATATAGACTATTACCATACATAGCAGATTCCTGGCCTGAAATAATGTAGTAATTTAACACAAAACTCATGGGAATATCACATTCTGGTAGTCATTGAAGAGGAAAATGTGGGAACATATTTTTTCTGATTGTAGATACCAGTGGTCATTTGCTCATATGCCTTTTATGTAAATAAGTTATTTAAAAAGACTGAGAGAGGAGACAGCTTCAAAAGAAGTATTAGCTTAGATGGGTAATGAGAAAGTTATGTTAATCATTTCTTGTCTTTGTGGATAATCAAAAGAGCTACCTCTGATTAATCATTGACATCCTGAAGAAAATGCTTTGAATAAGAGAAATCAGGACTCTTTAAATCGAGAGAAGGAACCCCATTACGACTTCAGTATCAGGAAACATTATTTCAGCAGCTATTAACTTCCCCCACATTTTGCTAGGAGAGAGTTCAAAGAAAAGTCACATCACAGGGATTTGAGTTCGTTGGTTCTACTGAAAACTGTAGTTCCAGGAAATCAGTTAGTGTTAAGAATCAGTTTAATTCAACAAACATACTGTACAGCTACCATACTGTAAACCACTGTACTACCTGCTAGGGGATGTATAAGATACAGAAAGCATGGTCTTCAAGGAAGGAATAGTTACCTAGTCATCTTAATTCTAGCAGATAATTCTTGCACAGTTGTTCTAGAGCAGGAGTCAGCAAACTGCTCATAGGCCAAATCTTGCCTGCCAACTATTTTTGTAAATAAAGCTTTATTGGAATACAGCCACACTCATTTATTCACCTATTATCTGTGGCTGCATCTGCACTCAGTGGAAGAGTTGAGTAGTTGCGATAGAAACCATATGGCCCACGAAACCTTATTTACTCTATGGCCTTCTACAGAAAAAGTTTGCCAATCCCTGGTCTATAGAAAAGAGAAATTAGACATCTACTTTTTCTTCCTTTACACATTAGATGACATATTTCCTTTTCTTTACTTACCAATCAAATATATACTGTCCAAGCTCTTTGGAAAGTCATAATGCTTATCCATTCATTCAACAAATATTTATTAAGTGCCAGCTATGAGCCAGGAACTTTCTAGTTGCATGGGACTTGAATCAGTGAACAAAACAAAGATCCCTGACATTTTGGAACTTCTCTTGTAATTGGAAGATATTCATGTTTGTTGTTGGTTTTTTAAACACAACATTCAACGAACATTTATTGGGTTTCTACCGTAAACAAGGCACACTATACTAGGGGCTCAAGATAATGGCATGATAATAAAAACCATTACTCACCCTTTGGAGTTTAAACCCTTCACACAAACAACTGTAACGCAAAGGAAAAAGGGATGAATGCTATAACGGTGGTCCCAATAAACCACATTAGGTGTTCAATGGAAAGAATATTGCTCAAGAATCTCTTGAAAAGAGGTCTGTGATGACAAGGTACAGGGAAGTGTTTTATCCACATCTCAGTTTGGAAGAGGATCTCTATTAGCATTTCAGTTATAGAACTCTGACTGTATTACTGTTGACAGACAAATAACTGCTGGCATAGCAGAACCATGTTGGCAACTGGCTTCTCTCATGTTTTTGCTGTTGTAAGAAGGCAGGGAAACATCCAACATAACCACACTGCTGGTGGTGGCAAGGGTTAGCAGGAAGTCAGCAAGTCAGGTTCTTTTTCAGTCAGTCCAAGGCTAGAGCTGATCTTCTGTTGTTTATTCTCATGGCAATCACCAAGACAAAAATGATCAGATTTCTAGAAACCTGTCAAGATTTTGAACAGGACCAATGTCCACCGTTGTGAGAGCATAATGTAATATTATATTAAGTTGACCAAGCTAACTGGACAAAGCCTGATCTGAAAATTTATATTTAGAATTCAATTCAAAGCTGAATCGAACACATTTTCTCTGTCTTGGTAGACAACAGAAGCATTTCATGGCCTCTCTTTCATTAGGCCTAATTGGGTTTCTGCAGGACATAGCCTTCCTCGCTGTTCCAGCTGTTTCAAATAGAACAGAATGTTCAAAAGTCAGGCAGTAACACAGCATTGCTAATCTGAATTCACGGAGGAGCATGGTTTGGTCCAAGAAATCCCCATTTGTTACCTTTACCCATGCTAAATATATGGTTTTAATTAAAATTGGAATTTTTTGGTGAAAATCACAGAAGGCATGTTTTTTCCCCATCCTTCCTCCCCTGAAAGGAAAGTCATGATTTTTAACATCTAGTTGAAGAGTTAGTATGCAGTTTCTTTTTAAAGAAGCAGATGTTTGGCTGGGCGCAGTGGCTCACTCCTATAATCCTAGCACTCAGGGAGGCTGAGGCCGGCGGATTGTTTGAGCTCAGGAGTTCAAGACCAGCCTGAGCAAGAGCGAGACCCCCGTCTCTACTAAAAAAAAAAAAAAGAAAGAAATTAACTGGATAACTAAAAATATACAGAAAAAAAAATTAGCCAGGCATGGTGGCACATGCCTATAATCCCAGCTACTCTGGAGGCTGAGGCAGTAGAATCGTTGAGCCCAGGAGTTTGAGGTTGCTGTGAGCTAGGCTAATGCCATGGCACTCACTCTAGCCAGGGCAACAGAGTGAGACTCTGTCTCAAAAAAAAAAAAAAAAAAAAAAAGAAGCAGATATTTTACAGGATAACATGAAGGAGGTGAGGAAGTATTGATAATGGCTTTCAGCAGAGTTTATAGAAAGCAGAGTTTGCCAAAGCTCTTTGTCATATTTGTTCAGTGTAAGCACGTGTGTTATATAAGCACATGTTTTGATCCTGGAAGTCATTTCTCCCTCATTGAATCTCTGTGATTTGTTTATATCTTGCTCACAGCAATTAATGGCTGTTAGCACATTCTCTCTCAAGTCAGCTATTTCTGTACATATCTTAAATCTTCTACAACAGTAGCTTCTAAAGCATGCTATGGATAATTCCTGGTGCAATTCAAGATTGTAGGTGATGCATATACATCTTTATTTTAACGACTATAAAAATAATCACTAGTGTATTATTCATGTGATTTTTACAGATATTGCTTGGGAATAGTAGTGGCAACCATGGGATAATTTGAGAGAGCTTTAACCCTGCAATACCCTAATTATCTCATTTATAAACACTCTTCCCCATGCTTTGATAAGGAATCATATGTAAACTGCTATGCAACTACAGCTCTGTGCTTCTCTCAATCCCAACCAATTTGCCATCCTTTAAGCCTCTCCTCTATAGAAATCAAGTACCAGGTTAATTTTTAAAAAAACATGAAAGAAAATGGCAATATAACTATGAGTGAACATTGAAGTCTGGGAAATGCTGTTCTACTGGATTGTATAGCCTTTGAATTCAGGCACTGCCTGACTCATCTTTGATTCCAGAATATACAGTGAGTGTACAATATATGTTAAATTAGTGATTTAAAAAACTTAAAATTTTTTTTTCTTTTAGTTTCAGCCCTTCTGAAATTCTAACAGAAATTTAATTGCTGTTTTTCCAGTAATGCTTACATGACATATCCAAAACCTTGTAGGCAATCAAATTATATTGAAATCTGAAGAGATTTTTATTCTTTTGAAGTGATCAAGACTAACCTGCTAGCTATAATACTTAACTACTTGATTTCATCTTTATCTCTAAAGTTAGACAAAAGGTTACCAATTGAATTGGAATTTTTCTTTGTTATAAAATCTGAAAATTATAATGAATCAAAAGTGCATATTCAGGAATCAACATGGATACATAGATGAGCATATTAATAGTTTTACTTATAAGATCCTCCCTCACTCTACCAAACCTAGATCCCTTAACAAGCTACATGTGGTCACCCTTCCAAATAATTTACTCAACAAGAATATCAGGAAAGGAAAGATTGTGAAGAAATTCACCTATATGGGCCATTTTTAATAATTTTAATTCAAAGCTCTAGGTACTAAAAACATAAGAAATACCAGTTAAATTTGTTATTAGTTTTTAACGAACATGCCATAATATAGTCTTTCAAACACTGATTGTTTCCTTTAAAATAATTGCTGTAAGAGAATAAGCACAGAGTCCAATAAGGCCACCATCATTAAAACATCTTTGCCTTTATTTCTTAAATCAGTGGCACATTCTTTTCAGTATGCTTTTTTATGGTAAATTTTTATCCACTGTGATTAGATTTGGTTTCTGAAGATGGTTTAAAGTCATGTGGAGCCCAGTCTGAAGTAGGTAAAAAAAAAAAAAAAAAAAAAACTGAGTAAAATCTTTTTCATTAGTGATTCACTAGAAATATAAAATTTTATACAATAAAATATCAATGAGATAAGGGTAAATGTATCCATACTGTTAGAAAAACTGCTCAAAGAGCTTCAAATGGCCTTATCTAGCACAGTATTTTCATTAGTCTGTTAATCTGGTAAATGAGTATTATATAGGGTGTCCCAAAAGTCACCATACATAGGGAAAATGGAAAATTGTAGCTATTATATATGTACCTTTATTTACAAAATATCCATTACAAAATTTTACACATTTTTTCCTAAATTTTGGGACACCCTATAGTATCATTGTATCAGTTTGGATTTCCTGTGGTAAAACTAACTTGTATAGTTAGAAGTACTGGTTGCTCACTGGTTCTGTCCAGATTAGAATCATAAAATGTTAGTTCTAAGAGGACTTAGAGATGATCTGGTCCAGCCCCCTAATTTTTTTACATGATGAAACTGAGAATATAAGAGTAGCAGTCTTCTCTTTCCCAGCTTCCACCATAGCAAATTTTAATTTCTACACTTTTGTCAAGAAACGATCATATATGAGTTCCTTAGTACGGGTGGCACCATGCTAAATTGTGGAGTATCTGGATGGGTAGATGGAAAGAAAGATAGATAGAAGCAATCAAAACCTCACCCTCATGGAAATTAAAATTTAAAATTGTCCCAATTGACTTTCAAATAGAAATAAAGTTTACTGAGGAAGAGATTAAGCTTTCTCGAGCACTGGAGGAGAATTGGGAATTCAAAGTGGGGCAGAAATGAAGGGACAGTGCATTGTTAGGTTAGAGACAAATTCAGAAAAAAAGTTGTGCCACAGATTGAGAAACACATACATGTTTCCTCCTTCTCTCCAGGGGAATGGTTGGATAAATTAAAATTTGGAAAGATTAAATGTATCATTTGTCTAATAAGCTTTGAACTTCTAATATTCCTGAGAGAAAAATGCTTGGTGGGCATCATTAAATATTAATCACTAGAGATCAGTTTAGCAAAGAAATTTAGTTAGGTTGGAACAGCTTTTAAGAAACCAATTACAATGTGGGTTATGAAAAAGAAGTGGAAGAAGCCCAGGGAAAATATTAGAAAATGCAAGTCCCTTCACCCTGTGGAATTTTTGCAGAGATTCTGGCTAACTATCTAGTTGAGACTTAAGATGGCAATGAAAATAGGCCCTTGTGCTGAGGGTATGCTAAAAAGCAAAAGCTGGGATTATTAAAATTGCAAAGAAACTTCCTAACAAATATTTTATTTTTAATACTTAAGTATTTGATTCAAAGGTAGATAGGAGTTAGAAAGAAACATTCATTTTATGGTCACTTTGTAAAATTTACTTATATAGAAATTCCCCAAATTAAATATCAATATAGATTTGGAAAGTAGTTGATAAAACAATAGGCAGAAATCAGTAAGGATACAAAGACTTGAACAATACTATCAACCAACTAAACCTAACTGACACTTATAGAATACTTCCCCCCAACAACAGGTAATTACATATTTTTTTTTTCAAGTGTACATTGGACATTTTCCAAGATAAACTGTATTCTAGGTGATAAAACAAATCTCAATAAATTTAGGATGCTTGAAATTATGCAAAATATGTTCTCTACCCACAACAGAATGAAACTAGAAATCAATAGCAGAAAGATACCTGGGAAGTTCCCAAGTATTCAGAAATTAAACAACATACTTGTTAATAATCCAGGGATGGGTCAAGGAAGAAATCAAAAGGAAAATTAGAAAATATTTTAACTATATGAAAATAAAAGCACAATAATTTATTAAATTTTTTTTAGTGGGATCAACTAAGAAGTGCTTGGAGGGAGATCTGTAACATTAAATGTGAATATTACAAAAGAAGAAGAAAGATCTAATCAATAATTTAATCTTCCATTATAAGAAACTAGAAAACAAAGAGCAAATTAAAGTCAAAGTAAGTGAAAGTAGGGAAATAGTAAAGATAAGATCAGAAATCAATGAAATAAAAAGTGGAAAAATAAAAATAAACCAAAATTGGGCTCACTGAAAAAATTAATGAAATTTAAGAACCCCTAGCCAGACCAATTAGGAAAAAAGAGAAGCTAATGGTCAATATTAGGAATGAAAGAGAAACATTACTAGAACTCCTAATGACATTAGGATAATTAGGAAATACTATGAACAACTCTACCGATAAATTTGACAACCTAGATAAAATTGATATATATGGACAACCTTATAATGTGTTATCCGGTAATTCCACTTCTAGGAATTTATATTTGATAAATAAAAATGGACAAAGATTTTTACACTAAGATGTTTATCCAATGATTATTTATAATAGAAAAACCTTAAGTGAACCTTAAATTTCCAACAACAGGAGATTAGTAAGATAAACTGTGATACAATGATGATAACAGAGAAAATTTGATATATACTGTTACATTAAAAAAAGTAGGAAATAAAATTGGCACAAGTGGTGATCTCAATATAAAAAGATATTTATAAATAAGAACTGGAAATTGTACCTTAAATTATTATACATTAATAAATTTTTATTTTAATTTGTTATTTATTTTCTTCTTAATTTTTCTTATATTTTCCAAATTTGCTGAGAATGAAATATCAGTGCCATATTTTGACTGTCATATATGAAAAACCTGGTTTTACCATTTCAAATATTTTTTTTCTGTAAACAGAAAAGATATAACTGTTTTGATGCCAGTTGATTTTGTTTTAGAAATTTAAAATTATGCCTTTTAAGAAGAATGACTAGTTTTCAAATATTTCTGTGTACTTCATCCTTCCTCTGGTAGGCACATTTTGAGGCCATGATTACACCATCTGTTCCATCAAGGTACCCAAACCTGCATCTGTACTCCTGTCCTCTCACTTTCTCAGTTCAGGTTGTCAGTGGGCAAAATGTATGTTTGTTTCCCTTATTTTTTTTCTTTCTCTTATTGCTCAGAATGATCAAAGCATCTTTTAGTGGGAAACCATTCATTATGTTTTTCTCTTTCATCCTTCATATGGAAACCGTAATTCAGCGGAAATTTCTAGCACTGATTGAGGGCATATCCCTCCTTTTCATTTACACATCTTCCATCTCCACCCTGGCCCTTAGTATGTCACATATGAGCTACAACAGCCAGTTCACCTGCCTCTAGTTGCCGCATGTCAACTCATTCTAAAGAAGTCATTGGAATACACTTGGGACACAATGTATATCCTTTCCTTTCAGAGATCCTACAGTGAATGACTTCACGGTTCTTATGAAATCCCCATAATTGGAGATAATTAAAAACTGCTTGGTTAAAAACTGCAGGGTCTTCATCTTAAATCTTTTATCCTAATCTCCCTTTTGGTACATGAAGGCTAATGATCTTGAACCATCTGAGGATTATGCCTGTAGCTCAGAATAAATGGGCCTTTTACAAATACATACAAGTTTTTTTTTTTTGGCCTTTTTTTTTTTTTTTTTTAAGAGATACGGTCTACCTCTGTCACCAGGCTAGCATGCAATGGCCAGATCATAGCCCACTGTAACGCTTCAACTTCCTGTGCTCAAGTGATCTTCCCCTGCTTCAGCTTCCCAAGTAGCTGGGACTACAAGCACACACCGCTCATCTGGGCCATCGTCGCCTGGCTGCCCTCAGTCTCCTTTCTCCTTACAGTCCACTTTTCCGTACTCCACCCATAAGTTTTCACCTGGCTCATTCATGGATTCATGCTCAGCATTCAAATATTGCCTTAAATGTCACTTCCCACAGGGTCTTCTCCAGTCCCCAAATCTAACTTTTGGTTCTTCCTTTTACTTTCTGTTCTTACGGCACTTATCATAGTTTTTACTTATCTCATGTATTGTACAGTTTGTTTGTTTAATGCCTTTCTGTTCTGCAAGCCCTAAGGTTTCCTGATCATACACCCCAATGTCTTGTTCTGTCTTTGCCTAGCACATAGTAGGTGCCAAACAAGTTATTGTTGAATGAACGAATGAGTGAAAGAAGGAAAAAAAGAAGTATGATAAACAATTACACAACATTTATGAGAAAAAAAAATTGCAGTTTTACTGTTTCTCAGAGAAAAGTATATTAAAGCACCTATTTTTAATCTATTTAGTTAAATCATTTAAAGTTATAATTCTCATTTTCAGCTAAGATTTGGGGAGAAGGACACATTCATACAATACATGAAGAGAGGAATCTTTTCTATATTCATTTTTGTTTATTAAATATTTGTTAAATGAGTAAGAAGATTAATATAATCAATATGGAAAGCAGTCTAGCTAAATGTGTTTAAAACATCAAATTGTTTTTATTGACCCAGTGTTTCTACCTAAGAATTTGTCAAAGGAATAATCCTAAATATGGAAAAGGTTATGTATTTGAAGATATTTCTCACAGTGTCGTTTATACCAGAAAAACACTAGAAACCACCTAGATGCCAGGTAAAATAATGGCTGAATAAAGCATAGTATATCCACTGCTGTGGTCCCCAACCCCCAGGCGGTGGACCGCTACTGGTCTGTGACCCGTTGGGGGCTGGGCTGCAGAGCTCCATGAACCGCCCCCCTGCTGCCCTGCCCACGCTCCCCATCCATGGAAAAATTGTCTTCCATGAAACTTAGGATGGGGAGGGAGAGGGGCACAGCAGTAGGTAACCAGCAGGCAAGCAAAGCTTCATCGTTATTTATAGCCGCTCCCCATCGCTTGCATCACCGCCTGAGCTCTGCCTCCCCACCGCCCCCTACTGTCTGTGGAAAAATTGTCTTCCATGAAGCCAGACCGGTCCCTGGTGCCAAAAAGGTTGGGGAATGCTGCACTATAGTTTATGAGTAACCCATAAAGTAAAGATTAGGATAATGTAATGACTTCAAAATGTTTACAGTACAAATGTAAATAAATGAAGAACACAAAGTTTTATAACTAGGTTTATAAATCCTATCTATAGAGGGGAAAAAGACTGGAAAGAAATATGTCATGCTGCTATGGCAACGGGGATTTCTTTCTTTCTTCATATACTCTTTAATATGCATATACCGTATTTTTTTTTTTACAAAGATTGTAATTGTATTAAATTGTGCATGTATAACATAGCTTGTATATTAAGAGTTAATCTCAGTTTCGGCACATTTAAATGAGTCTCAGTACTTAACATTTTACAGTCATTGACCGGAAATGCCATGCTTGCTTTCTTAGGATGACAGAACCTCTACGGGAGGTTCCTACACTCGTGAGTTAGATCTCTCATCCTCTTGGCAGGACCATGCTCACTTCCTGTCTAGTCCACGATTTTCACACTTGAACTGTAAGTAATAAAGTCCTGTACCAGTTTTTAAATTGGATTTAAGAAAATATAGCACACAGAAAAGTGAAAGTTTAAGGCTGGTGACATGATAGTAATAGTCAGAAGTCTGAGAAAATTCTTATTATGAATCATACAAATAATGCCTAAGTATATGTATAATATTATGTAATTTACTAAAAAATATATGGAATCCTGTCTTTTTAGACCTTATACTATTCAGAAAAACTTACGTCACTCAGGTGAAAATCTTAATTAAGCAAATTTTTTATTTTAACTATGAATGAATGAGTAAAGGAAGTTATACAATTTGAGTCATCAAAAAGCAGAAAATCTTTGCATGTAACTGTTCAGAAATGTGTAATCTTGTACAAAGAATAAGAATGCTTGCTAGATTTCACTCTGTGAATACTCTGTAACTCTTGCTAAGATGTCATCAACAATATCAACAAGGTGTGGGTCCATTGGCCCAGGGTGCCATCCCCCACCATCTGTCCCCTCTTCTTCCCTCCTGTATTTGTTCTTCACATTTCAGCTTTTACGTTATATACTTGAAGAGACTTCAGAATGTACAGGTTTAAATGTGGTCTCTGTTATGAGTACCTGCAATGTGCTATACAAGTTTCCTTTGAAACCTTCAGAATAGTAATTATAGAGTTTGTTATTTGAGTGGTTTTTTGTTCCCTAATTCTTCTCTCCACCAAAGAGTGAACTCCATGAGGATATGAGCAATGCCTGTTATGTTCACCACTGTTTTCTTAACAGTCTACATGGTACTTGGCACATAGTAAATACTAAATTAATATTCAAATAATATTAGATAAAAGCATGTATGAGTTTTTTTAAGTCCCCTTTTATATAAACTATTGGGAGTCAAATGTTACTTAATGGATTCTTATTTAGATGATAATTTAGCTCTTCAGTTTACCATGGGCCTGGAGGGTTATACATTAAATTTGACAATTCTGTCATTTAAAATAGCTAGATTGGTCTAAAATAAAACACCAAAATGAGCCACAAGGAAGTAGGTCAAATCCAAAGGTGATAAATCCCATTTTTGCTGATTTATATTCATGGATTCATTGAATAAATATTTATCAGTCTCTGATAAATGGTTTGGTTTTTATTATTTCATGATTATTTTATTCCAGATGCTAAGCATTTTCTCTTTCCTGTCTTAATCGTTTTACCAAGTGATTGTGTATCTGCATAAACCCTCTGCTTTTCTCATCTGGCAGGCACCCTTCAATGTGGGTCATATCTCAAGTTGGTTATGGCACCTCAGAATCCAATATATACATCGGCCAGTTTTTTTTGTCTCTCATGCTAAGCAGTGGAAAAATTTCCCCAGGTCTGTTTAATATATAAACAAACTTGGAGTAGGGTTAAGGACTAAGCACCATCAAATATCAGAGTATCCCACTCAATAAGACATTCAAGAGCTTGGAGAACGGAGGTCTTTGTTCTACTGCAATTTAATTTTGCCATTATGACTTTCACAGGCTCCCTAGAAGGGCATCTAGAAGGAAGTGGTTTGCAGACATTAAATGGAAAACATCAAGATTTTTGGAATTTTATTTAATATTATGATAAGCAGCGAAAGAAACTACATTTAGCTTTCTATTCTAGCATTTCATGACCAGCTGTGATCATTAATTAAGAAATATTTCTCACGGGCAGCCATAGGTTTCTATATAAGTATACTGGCTCAAAAGGAAATAAAGTTAAATAAGAATAGGAAAAAATACCATTGAGATATTTTGAATAAGAAAACACTTACTATAGTTTATATTGTAAAATCTGACTGAAAAATTTAGCTTAAAAAGTAAAACTGTTTATTAGTTATTTACTTAATTTATTGATTAATTCATAGCCTTATGTTTTACCATTCTTCTTGTTTATAGATTTGTTTTATAATTTTCCTCCTGGGCCTATCCCCATATTTTCAAGATACTTTTTAAAATTTAGTCGTAGGTACCTTATCATTAATTATTTTTAAGTAATTAAACTCATTTCTAAAAGTCATATTTATTCTTATTTGCTTTTCTGATGAGCCTTGAATTTTCCATATGTTTTTAATAATGGAGTATATTAGAAGTGGCAAAAATTAGGATCACCCTGAATACTTCATTTTTGTAGCATAATTTCAGTTTACTTATAGAAATTGCCCTGTTAGTTCTCTTTAATCTCCGTTTAAACTTCCAAAATTAAAAAAAAAAAAAAAAAAAAAAAAGATGTTGGGACCAACAAAGAGAAAAGCAGAACCTACAGCAAAGGGATAATACAGGAAACAGAAGATATTAAAAAAAAAATTATTAATACCCTCAGAGAGATAAGAAAAAATATTACGTCCATTAACTTTAATAAGAGCAAGATACCATGAAAAAGGAACACAAAATAAGAGGGTTCAGAATTCTAAAATATGGTTGCCATAAAGAAAAACGAAAACCAGAAAGTTGGAAAAAAAAGTTGAAAGAACTAGAAAGAAAGGAGAAGAAAACGAAAAAGAATGGGACAATAGAGAGAAAAGATAAGATTTTTAGAAAATCAATTCAGGAGGGACAATGGAGGATTAATGAGTCTTGGAATGAGAGTACAAGTAGAAGGTGGCCAGGAGTGGCCAGACTAGAAGGGCCTACCCAACAAGTCCCTACTGCAGAGCGGGCATCCTGCGATTCTTTTCCACCCTCTGCCTGTATTGATAACTCATGTTTCCCAGATCCTATACCTCCCTCTTTCTTGCTTCACTTCATTCTTTTGTATGAGCGCATCAAAGAAAGGGAGGTAAATATTTTCAGTCTCTGTATTTCTAAAAATAGACTTTTTTCCATTCACACTTGACCAAAACTTTGGCTGGCTATAAAATTCTAACTTGCAAATGAGTTTTCTTCTGAAGTCTTTGAACAATTATCCTCCAAAATCCAATGTGGTTGTTGAAAAATCATAGACGTTCCTTTGAAGTCATCCTCTCTACCCGCTCTTTACCTACCACGCCCTTCCTACCCCTGGCCCTGGGAACTTTTAGGGTCTTCTCTTTAACCTCAACGAATCTGAGATATCATGAGTCTTATTTATTTTTCTAGCTACTTGTTGGGTGGGCCTTTTTAATCTGGACGTTCATGTTCTTCACTTCTCCCATGCTAAAGAAAGAATGGAGAGAGATTCTTTGGCAAAATCTTTAGGAAACAAACAAAAAACTGATAGATTATTTGATACAGTTAAGCATCAAGAAAAAAAAAAAGACCACTAATAGACATATAGCAGATCTAATTGAGTAATTAGAAACAATTAAGATAGTCACAGAGAGAGAGCAAACAAAAAAATAGAAGAAAATTTAAAAATTAATAAGCCCAGAACAAAAAATGAACAAGAAAACAAACATTGTCATAGTGTACCTATTAGGTTTGTATGAGCCATATATACGTAGTCGTAATAATACAAACACTACTGACATAACTAAAAGTTCAGAAGTAACTATATTGGGAGGATGAGGTGAGGAGGAGTGGGTGGGTGTGGATAATGTCTAAAAATGATAAATCAGAAAATAGCAATATAGGCTTTTTTTACATAAATGAAATAAATACAGCAAATAGAGCCAAAAGAGTTGATCGTGACTCTCTTTTGGGGAATAGGATTATGGGATTTGGAGGGGTGGGGCAAGAGACTCCTGTTTTTCTGTGAAACCTACTGGTACTATTTGAAATGTATATGTACACTTTGGCTAAAAATGTTTCTTATGAAGATAAATGCTACTAATAAAACCCCAGCTTTTATCTCTGACCAGCAATTTCCCAAAATTCTCTTGTTAATTTCTGAATGAAACATGAAACTGGGGTTTGGAGTTTAGGGTGATTTAGACCTGCATAGGGACTTGGGGAGTGGATAACCATAGGTCTTTAGGCAGACATGAGTTTCTGGGCCCACGGAACAGGCAACTTCTTATTCTAGTTGAAATTTGTACTGAATGAGGCCTTTCGTCTAAGCTGTAGATGCTAAGGCATTCATTCTGCTGACTTAGATGCCCTGTCAAACTGTGACCAAACTAAAGCATAGAATCACTGACCATGGAAAAAACAAAGGAAATGGGAAAATACTGCATAATTTGTGGTCTCTGAAATGATCCAGCATTAATGAAAGTTTGTTTTAAGAAGTAATTTATGTCAGCTTTGTGTAGTTCAGGTCAATTCAAGAAAAGGTAGATTCCTTCTGCCAGCAAGAAGGGAAGAAATGTATAAATTGTAAGCTTATATTACCATTGGAAATAGGAACACAGAAATCCATTATTTAAAACCATGATCACTACCAAATTTATCCTGGCTGGCTAGAAGTTATGGCCATGAGTCAGGACACTCTTTTAGAAGACTTGGATTCCATTACCTTCAGCCTGTGGACAGTGGGGGCTTAGTAAGAGAGACGCATAATGTCAGCTTTTGAAACTGTCATTCTTGTTTTTTATAAGTAGCAACTGACCACTAGTCTCCATGTATAGCTCCTTTTAGGCTAGAGGAACACAACTCCAGGACAGGCTCATCACTCCCAGGGCTTTGACAGGACCAGCCTTGAGTGAAGTCTGTGGTAATCTGATGACTTCTAGAAATCTCTAGTCCTTTGAGATGAAAATGCTTAATCTTTGTGGAGTTGTTGTCTCCAAACCAAGTTTTAAAAATAAATGCAGATTGCAAATTTTCTGTAAATCTAAAACAGTTCTAAAACAAATGTTCATTAAAATAAATAAACCCAAAAAGAAAGGACTGTGATTTTTCATGGGAAAATAATGTTATCTAAGGATTATTATAGAAGTTGGAAAGGAATCTTACATATTATTTTAACTTGATATTCTTAGGAAAGCAAATTAATAAAAGTTGCTTAAAAAAACTATTTCACTTCCTTACCTCAGTTTTCATTGGTATAAAAAGAAAAGTTAGTATTCTGAATTTGTGTTTTGAGGTGCCTCTAAGTTCCTTGGGTGACAAATAATTTATCCATAGCAAGAATAGCATACTATTTCCACGTCCATGTTATTCGCCAAGGTCCACCTGGCTAACTGTGAATAGACACTTCATATGCAGTCTGTTCTCAAACTTGTGGGATAAAATGCCAAAGATTAATGGCAAATAAAAACATTGGGCCACTGATAAGGCAAGAAAATTATTTCTTGCCTATTAAAGGATTTAATTCTGTGAAAGCACAGTGACTACATTTCAGGTATTTTTCACCGATCAATTAGATGCCACATATTGTTAAATAATTGAGTTCTGATTATAGCAGTTTAACAAGGTGCTCTCTAGATGCTCTCAAGAAAGCAGCTATAAAATTCTCAATTGTCTGTCTTTTAACTTGTTCAACCAATATTTAGTAAGAGGCCATGCACCATGCTCTGTGTTCAGTTCTGGAGGAGACAATAGTGAACAAGATAGGCAAGGTCACCCCGTCTCACAGAAAAACAGGTAGTGAGCAAGTAAACAAACACTTTAAAGTGGCAAATTGGTGCTGTAAAGGTGAAATGGTAGAAGGTCCTGGCACAGGACCACTCCTTTAGATTGACAATCAGGGGACGCCTCTCTGAGAGGTTACAACTCGGCTGAAACCTGAATAGCAAGAAGAACCAGCTGAGCCAAAATTGGATAGGAAGAGTCTTCCTGAAAACGGAAGCAGAAAGTACAAAGAGAGGGACATGGTAGGCTAGAGAGGCGGCTGCCAAATGAGTGAGCCAGTGAATGAGTGAGATGAGTCAGATGTTTGGATTTTATTCTAAGTTATGCGGGAGAGTGGGTTATGCAGGAGAGTGACAATCTGATTTACTGTTTAGAAAGAAAATCCTGGTTATGGTGTTGGACAAAGGATTGTAAGGGAGCAAGATGAAAAACAGGAAGGGAGAAAACGGTGACCTGGGCTGGGGCGATAGTAACAGAGATGGTGTGAATCAGCACTCAGGTGAAATTGGGCGGTAGAATCATCAGAGCTTACTCTTAAATTGGGTGGATGGATCAGGCAGAACAAAGGAAGAGAGGAAATCAAGGTTTGAGAAACTGGGCAGATGGGTATGTATATGTCATTTTCTATGAGGAGAAGAGTAAGGAATGAGCAGGCATCAGAGAGTAGAAATCAGGAGGGAAAATTTCACATGGACATTTGGATATAGGTGCCTGGAGCTCAGAAGACAGGGAAGAGGTAGTAGAAAAACGTAACTCAGATTCTAGATTTATTCTCAGCAGACTAGAGGATGAGACAAACAGGATTCCCTAAAAAGGAGGCCCTCAAGATTTCTCCCTCTAAAATGCGGGTGTGTGTGTGTGTGTGTGTGTGTGTGTGTGTGTGTGGTTTATATCATTGTATTCTGGCAAAGCACACACCTTCCATTCTTGGCTAATCTTCAAATTAAAAAAAAAAAACTTTTAAATCATATGAATATGTGGTTTTGGAAATGTAGTAAAGTAATTTTGCTTATTCTTACATTGAAGGTCTGTTAGTCCATGTAAAGTTTAATTATAGAAAACTAAATCGAATACCATGATTTATTAACTACCCTCTGCAAAATTAATTTGTTAGCCCAGGTTTAATATTCACCTAGGTTTATTTTTCTCTTTCCTCTCACCTTGCCAGCATTTTCCAAAAGAACTGTTGCTCCAGATTCAGCTTCAATCAAGGAAGATGCCACAAGTTTACCAATGAATGGAACAAGTCCGCATTCCAAAAATGAGGAATATGAGAGCTAAAAAAGCAAACTTAGTTACTTTACATGAGTGTTTTACAAATAATAACATCTGTTCTTGCAGCAGTTCGGCCCAGATTATCTAACAGACATACCTGCAGTTTCGGCTCTTCGGTATTGCCAAGCACTGACTAAAATGACGATACGGTGGTCTTTGTAAATGATATCAGTTGAACCAATCCAAATAATGTCAGTTCGTGAATGGCGTGCAGCTAATTTATTGGCAACTTATATGAGCACAGAAAGAGTGACATTTTCATTTTGCAATTTCCTTTTTAAGTGTGGTCAGTCACATTTTCCTGACCAAAATTTGGATTTATAATTGAAGCCTTTCAAAAATTACTGGCTAAAACAAGGAGGAAAATGAGATCCCCTCAAGGCAAAAGTGGCCAGCACTTTAGATTCAGGGAGCATTTATATACAATTGATTTTTTAAAAATGCATTCTCCCTAATAAATTATCATGTGTTATAACATGTCATGGAGATATGCATATATAATATTAGACAGTCCACTTTATAAATGCTAGGATTGTTACATCCATCATCTCAGCAGTCTATTACTACATGTGGTAGCTTAAAATTATTTCCAATCATCCATTTTTAATAGCAATAAAGAATTTATAAATGATATCTGAATTGTAAAGCATCGTAAAGAATTCATAGCACAATTTATTTATTTATCTTTGGGTGGCCAAATATCCCACTGTGATGACTTTGGTCATAATCTGCACCATCTTTGGTTTACTGTGACCAAAATCACAGCACCAAACTCCTGTGTCCATGAGATTTACTCTGCAAGCGTTCTTGTATAATTTGGTACTGTCTGCTTCTAGCATCCCAGCTTTTGTGGACATCAAAGTGTTTTTGAGAATTATTCCCTTTACATGCTGATCTACCAATAGGGAAGGATTTATATTAAATGCTAAGGAATGGTAAACTTCCAGGAACTGAATCCTATTGGGCCATTGTGGGAAGATTCTGCATAGAAACAAGGACAATAAAGCAATACCTTTGTAATGTGCATTATATTTTGTATTTGTCAAAGTATATTTGCTTGTTAGATTTCTCACATTTCATAAAGATGCTTCTATTTACACTCAAGATATGTTTTCCTAACTTGCCATATTTGAAGGTACAGAAGAAGAAATGGCACTCTCTTTCCGTGAACTTGAATGCAGCTCTTCCTATAATACATGGGGATGTTTCATATAAAAAATTACATAACACAAGCTATGTCTCTGAGAGTATAGCCATGCATTTTATCATTTATTCATTCCAAGACACCTCCCTTTTTTTTCTTGGTTCCTAGTATATGCTAGTCATTGTGCGAGGAGGAAAAAAAGAGATATAAAAACAGGTAGGCATGTCCCAAACTTTGTTTGGCATTAGGAATTACATGAAAAAAGAGGTGATGTGTTCAGGCTAGCTGGAGAAATTCTGGATTAGACAACATTAAACGGGTTTGGTTTTCTTTCATCTAACTTCAGGACTTCTCAGAGCTGTGTAATGTGCTAATTAGCATTCTGAGGTTTTAGTGGGAGTCTCCCTTTTGAAGGAGCAGCTCACAGTCCTGATGTTCCATATAACCTGTATCACCCTAAGATAATATTTAGGGTATTGAGAAATTATTGCCATAGATGTTTTGACCAACACCATAGTGTTTTAGCCTTTGGACCTAAATAACAGGAAAAAAAAAAAAAGGGGAGAAAATTAACAGGTTTTACTTAAATCCTAAGGATAAAAGTTAAATAGCTTTTCCCTTTATGTATTAGTAGGGACTTCAGCCCATTCTGTTTAATGGGAATTGATCTAAGCCATTATTAGTGCATCTGTGGTCATTAAAAAAAAAAAATTAAACCAAGCCAGTTAGACCCAAAAGTTTAAGGTAGCCGAAATTATTTACTTAGAAAATCCTTGAAAACATATTAGCTTGTGACTTTATAACAGAATGGAGAGGACTCTTGTGAAATACGTTTTTAAATTTGAAAAAAAAAGTCATTATATCATGTTATTGAATGCCCTGTGCTACTATTGGATGAATGAAGGTGTCTAACTTTAAATATGGCACACACAAGAACTTCAAAGGCAAAGTCAACTTTTTGTGAGCAACGAGTTTGTCAAAATTCCTTCGCCCTCTGTTTATATGGAATTAAATCCAAGAACCTGTCTCCTCTGAGAATTTTTTCTATCTCTTGCAGTTAACATAAGCTTGAGTTGGAAATCAAAAAGAATGCTAAGGAAACACTCATAGTTTGATTTATACATTTCAAAGCCAACAACTTCTTTTCCTTTACTCACCCCTTTGGCAGGATGGCCTCAATTACGTGTGATATCGGCCCCATTTGAGTCCACCATATTGCTTGTAGCACTGGGACATTGGAAAGGATAAACTTTATTCTGCAATAAGCCTGGTCCAAGACTTAATTTGAAGACTGACCTTTTTGGTTTAATAATTTTGATTCTTCTGGCCATCTTTCTCCCTAAACACACTAAACTTCCATTGAAGCTGCTGAAGGCCACAGACAGGAGAAACACAGCTGGGAGGAATCTGGCTTGATGTTTTTCCCATTGGCTAAGGTCATATTATTTCCTTGACTAATGTCTGACTTGAAGGTTGAAAACCAATTGGTTATATAACATTTTATGCACCCAGTTTCCCAGAACTTCTAGCTTTACTTTCTTATTGTTACAGTTTAACTACATATTTTTACTAAAAGAGAGATAAAATCTATAGCTTAATAAAATAGTATGCATATAGCACTTAAAGGTTACATGTATAAAAAGTGCCTACATATGTAACTAAGAAAACAATTAATGCTATTTTTCTTCAGTTTTTTTCCTTTCAGGTATGATAAATGCATTTTTTATTTTGAATCTCAGTTCAGTGGTATGCAGAGTATATTTAGGGTCACAGTAATTGGTAAATTTTCTCTAGTCTGTATTGAATTGTATAGTTAAATAACAAATAGTGTTTTAAATGGGACCAAATTCTTAAATATAATGAGGTGGTATATTTATTTAGCAAACCCTTTCTTTTTAGGAAGGGATAAATACCTCAAATTGTTTTACTCAGGATTTGTGCTTATTATAAACACAACTACACATCATATGGTAGCCAAGAATGTGAATGATCATTGAGTCATTTTCCAAGATTCTTACACCCCCTCCCCAAACAAACTGTCCCAGTATTTTTTCTCAATTTAAAACAAAACAAAACAGAAAATTTGTGATTTTCATGGCCTTCAAATGAGGAAGCTGTTCTCACGAAAGCATCTGGTTTTCTTGGATCCAAACTAAACTATGAACCTTAGCTGGCAACTCAATTTGGGGAAGTTTGTATATAAAGGCATTTCATGCACCAAAGTATGATGTAAAAATAGTTACATTTTTCAACTTGTAAGCTCTCAAATGTTTAGCAAGAGAAACATATCAACTTATCCCTATTTGAGAAAAGAAATTTAAACCATGAAAGATTCCATTTAGTTTCATTTCTGTACAAAACAGGACACATTTAAGGCTAGAGGAAACACACTGAGAAGCAGAACTTTTTTTTTTTTTTTGAGACAGAGTCTCACTTGTTGCCCCAGGTAGAGTACAGTGGTATCATCATAGTTCACTGCAACTTCAAACTCCTGGGCGCAGGCGATCCTCCTACCTCGGCCTCCTGAGTAGCTGGGACTACAGGAGTAGCTGGGACTGCAGGAGTCCACTACCACGCCCAACTAATTTTTTTGTTGTTTTATTTTTGGTAGAGATGGGGGGGGTCTCACTTTTGCTGAGGCTGGTCTTGAACTCCTGACCTCAAGCGATCCTCGCACCTTGGCTTCCCAGAGTGCTAGGATTACAGGTGTGAGTGACTGTGCCTGGTGAGAAGCAGAACTTTAGATTCCAAGCCCCCAGATGAATTTCAGAGAAGTGACCCTTGCTTTTGATTGTAAACCAGTATGCTCTGCTTTGGTAAAACGAGCCCCATCTTCAACTTCTAACCTCTGTCTGGGGTTTGTAGCACCTGCATGTCTTTTCAGGGGCACCCAATTAGAGAAGGATTTTTATGTCACATGTGTTTGGCTACTCTATGGGTGAGGCCCTCGGAATACTTCTGTGTCTGGGCGTCTCTTCTTCCTTACCATAGCTTGACTCTGATATGGGTGCAAAGCCCTGTGATAATTGATGTGAACTTGCTCACCATGCTCTCTACAGGGATACACCGGATTTCTAAACTTAGCTACATGTTAGCTGCCTTTCAGGAGGATGGTTGAAACAATATATAATCTGATGACCTCCACCCTTTGTAATGTAGAACCCTTATGTTTTTGAGTATATAAATGGGAATGTAGAAAAAAAATGCTACTACAGTCAAAATAGAGCCATGCAATATTTATCACCTATACTTCTCACAATAACTTGCTATATTTTAAGAAGTCGAAGTTGCGCAATTGCCATTCTCTAGGATGAATGCTCTTTTTTTCAAACTGCCAGATGCTGGATCGTGCCCAATCTGTCTTCTTTCTGTCCACTCTCCATAAGTCCCCACAACTTAATACCCTCTCAGGTTTTATTCTTTCAGTAAAGCATTTTGACTGGCATTATTTAAATAAAAATAAAAGTTACAATTTATCCTTGGATATTAGAGCTCTGTGTCATCTTAGCAATATACTTCACTGGAAATAAAAGATTGGAATACTGGCTTAAAGCAATATTTTTTTAACTAAATCAGTGGACACTAAACTACCAACAGTTCAGATGTTACAATTTAAAAGTAAGAAAATATTCTGAGGGAAAGTGGGATATTATATGTTCCTTAGTCACTAATTGACAGTTTCCTCAAATTCTGATTTAATATTTTTTTAAAATCATACTTTAAAATAAAAAAGGCCCAGCCGAATTTTTATAGTATCAGGTTTTCCATTAAATTATAGTTTTCTTTTGTTTTTTCTTACAAATTTTTCAATTAAGAGTCAGGTGTACTTGTGAGTCATTTGACGCCACAAAGGGTTCATGTGGGCTTTTAAAAGCCCCGGACACTTAGCCAACAAAATCTGTGCAACAAAACTTGTACTTTGAGACAGTGTATTTCTCTTTGTCCTTGAAATACTATATTTCTATTGGGAATATTTCCTCCCTCCCAGTGTCTCTCTTTGTTTTCTTTCTCTGGGATCCAGTCATCTCCTCAAAGGTCTTTAGAAGCAGGGTTTTTTTTTTTTTTTTTTTTTCGGAGACAAATGTCTTGCTCTGTCATCCTGGCTAAAGTGCAGTGGCATAATCACAGCTCACTGCAACCTCACACTCCTGGTCTCAAGCCATCCTCCTGCCTCAACCTCCCAAGTAGCTGGCATGCACCACCACGCCTAGCTAATATTTTCTATTTTTTTATAGAGATGGGATCTCACTCTTCCTCAGGCTGGTCTCAAACTCCTGAGCTCAAGCGATCTTTCTGCCTCGGCCTCCCAGAGTGCTAGGATTACAGGTGTGAGCCACTGTGCCCGGCCAGAAGCAGCTTTATGTCCTTTATTTGGGCCAGCCTGTGGACTAGAGTCATGCTCACTGGTCATGAGCATGTAATTCAAGATAACAGGATAATCACAACCATAAAGAGTTAGATTAATACATGAAATATTTATGTTATTTTTCTTGAGATGCAGGCTGGTCTATTAACCAGATATGAAAGACTTCTCTTGGTAAAACAAGACCATTATTCTTCGTCCTTGCCTGATGCTACGCAACTTTTCATACAGTGTTTATATGTACTTCTTATATCAGACAACCTATTCATATCACCTTCTTTTCCTTATAGCCAAAAGAGCAATTCCCAAAATGTGTGTCCAGTTGCACATAGGATTTGAAATCTAAATTTCAAATATATCCCCTAAAAAGTGTTGGGTGTTTGGTTTTTTGTTTTTTTTTTTTCCTCTGGAAGCCAGCTATTATCAGATCATACTGCATAAGTCTTATTCAGTGTTATCCCCAGGGTAGTGGTAATGCTAGTTTAGATTTTGTTTGTCCATTGTTGCTGAGCACTTAGCTGGATAAGAGAATGAAGGATGGCAGGAGTTCTGTAAAATGATACGAGCACAGAGGAAGCTGGGTTGCCTTCAACAACACACATTTTAAACTGTTTGCTGGAAAGAAAAAACTGTGGTAGCACTCCATCCTTTATGTGATGCAGGGTCCTGGAAAGTAGCACCGTGAGAAGTCCTGTTGAACTTGATGTGCACTGTAAAGTCATATTTCTGATGAAAGTTACACTAATCCTCGATGTTCTTTATGGACTGCTTGCTGGCAGTTTGGATCCAGATGCAAAGTGGCCTTCTTTCAGATATTTTTCAGTCTGGATGCCCTGTGCTTGTCTGTCATTGTGGATTTTCATTTTATTTATGCTATCGCTAATCCCGCTGTGAGTGAATATACAGGCTTGATTGTCATAAATCAAGCATTTTGAAAACTCCCCATGATAATGAACTTCAAACTGTCAGTTACCATATGTAAAACAGCCATGGATAGCAACGCCATCTAGTATGGTGGCTTTGGGAGGGTGGGCGTTAAAAGAGGTTTTGGAGAAACTTGGGGATTTTTGCCTTTTGGGGGTGCTGAGCAAAATAGATGCATCAGTTCTAATGAGGCACTTCCTGCCCAGAGCCACTGGCAGAGCAGCCTCCTCCCAACAGCTGCAGGCTTGAGAGACCTCACGCTGCTGGCCAAGGTTCATTCTGTGCTTTGACTAAGACCACAGCCAATAAAGCCAGTGTGTACCGTGGAAAGAGTTTCCCATATTTTCCATTGGAGAAGTCTTTTGTGAGGTTATTTTGACTGTTCCAAATTAACAGTAGTGGTCATTGCTCATTTTTAATTTCAACTGCATGTAAACCTACTGATTAGATTCCACTGAGGGCAAATCAAAGCTTTGTGAGGAAGATAATATCCTTTTGTTTGGTATTCCCGAAAGCACTGGTTCCCAAAGTATAGTCTCAAACCCAACAACACCGGTATCACCTGGGAACTTGTTAGAATTGCATGTTCTTTGGACACCCCAGACCTACTGAGTCAGAAACTCAGGGGGTGGAGCTAAACATTTGTGTTGCAACAAGTCCTCCAGGTGGTTCCAATGAGGGCTCAAGTTCAAGAACTACGCTCCTATTCACTTGATTATAGCCTCCTCTGAGTTTTAGTGTCTATCCCAAAACAAAAACAAGAAAAGGCATTCTTTTCCAGGTGATATACAATCACCTTTTAAAATACAATACAACCTTTTAAAATTTGGTTTCCAATTCCATGTATTCTCCCAGATGTCCAACCTACAGCTCCAGTCCCAAGTGAAGGACTTAAAACAGCTTCCAAAGATGCTTCAATTATTACCAGAGGTCATTTCCCCACCTGCTTCCTCTGACAGACTTCTTTCCATCAACCGGGACTCTCCCCATTCATCAGGATCATCATCAAGACAACCAATTAAATCGGGACCTATGGTGTACCTCTTCTCCCCAGTTTGAAGGGCAGAACCAGATTGATTATCTAGAAGGGGTGTGAATGTCTTTAGGGCCAAGTTGTAATCTTGCTTTTTCTCCCTCCCAGGAACTTGGGAGCAACCTGATTTAGGGCATTGGTTCTATGTTATCATTTCACGTGCAGTTTTGTTTTTTTCCTTTCTCTACCAGTGGCTCGCAGTCATCCATGGTGTTTCAGAGTAACATTTCCAGAGTTTGACATTGTCATCATAAGAAAGATTTTGATTTGATGACTCCTAGATATTTAAGTCTCATCCAGCTTCACCTCACTATCTTCATCCAAGATCAGGGATCTGTTGTATCCTTCCATCTTGTCCCTGAAAGACTTCTAATTAATTTGTCTTAGCTTTTTATCTTATATTTTGTACCCCCTTAAATATAATTGATATTATGAAATACTGGTTTGATATTGATTAAGTTGCTCCCTCCCTGCCTTATTGCTTAGGAATGGACTAAAAATCCATACAGAATCCTCCAATTCGAAAATAACTAAGTTTTTTCAAGATTTAGATCTCTTGATTTCTGAAAATCAGTTTAAATAATTCACTGTTCGTACTCAGAGAAAGTGTTTTTTGAAAGATTATTTATTTATTGCGTAACTACAATGTGATAGGCCCCATTCAGAAGCTTTTCTAAGGACTCCCCACCCTCCCAACCAATTACAGAAATAAAAATACAAAAATGTATAGATCTTGCATAAATTTAAAAAAAAGACAAGTAAATCTAGCAAACAGCATAACCTCTCGAACTATGTTTAAAATTAAAATGTCTTCTCTTATTTTATGGCCTGGAATTTGTACCAAGTAGTTATGTAGATAATTTCTTTTAAAAACAGCCTGCATGAATATACACATACATTTTATTATACCTGTTATTATCTACTTTGGAAAATCTTCCCATTGTTGAACGGAGACTTAGGCCAACAATTATATACTTATATTCCTAAGTTTTCTTAGCACTCATGGCCTTCCACCCAAGAAAGCATTCTTTCCATTAATTCAATTTTTCATCCATTTATTCATTCATCAGTTAATTATTGTGAACCTACTATGTGCCAAATCTCATTTAATTGGCTAAAAAATATATTACCAATCTTAAACTTATAATTTTTAGGGATTTAAATATAATTTCTTTACTCAGTACACTGATAAAGTTGATTACCCATCAACGTGTCACTATTCATTGCTCTTCTCAGAAAAGAAAATGAACTTTAACAAAGAAGGTATCTAAAAGCTGTATATATTTAGATAATATCAAACAATAAAGAAGAGAGCCAAGACCCTTGCATTGTCTTAGACTCCTTTTGAGCACAAGCACTAAAGGTGAAAGATAGGTTGAGCATAGCCATACAACCCCAAAATAATCCTTCTTCTTTTACTTTGAGTAACCTTTACTTTCCAGAAGCAAGGATCTTGTATGTAAGAATTTATCATTTGTTGGGTATTAAATGAAGATTAGATTCAAATTCTCAGAATTGTTACTGAAAATAGGCTGAGCTTCTCATAGATAGATCTCATGTGAGAACAATTCATTTCTGGAGCCACTGAGATACAGATGTCTAACTGAACAGCTGCCATCTTCTGTCTTCTGTTACCTCGAGTTTATTGGTTTTGAGTTGTGGACAATGTGTTCTTTCTTATGACGATGCCCATGATTGAGGTCAGATGTTCTCTACCCTTCATTTTGCCCTTTAGGATGTTATATTTCTCAATGGGATGTACCATTGTAGATACTGCTACCACAGAGAAGCTATAGAAAAACTTTCCCTTGGAATGTTCATGCAAGTAGATGTTCAGGCTAAATGTTCATTACCCTTAAATATTCAGTGCTTATGCTCTTTTCAGAGAATGATTACAAGTGGACTGGAAACAGAGTAAGCATGTAAAGGAAAATAAGTTAAAAACCTTCTGAGGTCTGTAATCCTAGTGTTGAAAGCGTGGATGTGTGAAGAATCTTTTGTCCTTTCACATGTGCAGACAACACATTTGAAATTACCAGTTTTCCTAATGTGGCAGCTGATGCCTATCAAAATGGCAAGCATGAGAATGAGACCCATGTTAATTCTGACACTGAGCTCAGCACCATGACTTTTCACAAATGTTCAATCAATTTAACAAAAGCAATTTTGTCTTTTGCCAACAGAATAATTACTTACCTTTTGCTGACAGCATCATGGAAGCTCATTCCCAAGTTACTCATAACTTATGCGAAGACCCATGTGGTAACATTTGTAATCCAGGTAGGTCTTGAGAAGGTCAGACCAAAGTAAATCATCACCACTTTAATATTTGCAGTGCATTTTATAACTATTAGCCAGAGATCTACCATATAGAAAAATGTGTGTAAAAAGAACCAAGACTGGGGGTTTTATTATTGTTTTGATATTGTCACAGATTGAACATTTTCTCAACTCTTTCAGTCAATATTGTATCAGGATCTTCGAAAGCTATATAGAAAATTGTCAAACGTCACTAATGGTACCCAGAAAGCAGCTTATTTGGTGCATTATGTATAGATGCTATAAACATGATTATTATATTTCTAAATTGCAAGATGTTTCACTAGACAGTAAGCTCTTTGAAGAAAGGCTCTCTGTTTTGCCTAGCACAGTGTATGGTGTATTGTTAAGTGTTCAAAAATGCATTTGCTAACTGAACTAACCGTCTACACTCTGAACCATCTTTCTCTGCTGCGCAGAGTGTGTTTAACTGGTCTTTTTTTTTTTTTTTTTTGAGACAGAGTCTCACTCTGTTGCCTGGGCTAGAGTGCCGTGGCATCAGCCTAGCTCACAGCAACCTCAAACCCCTGGGCTCAAGCAATCCTCCTGCCTCAGCCTCCCAAGTAGCTGGGACTACAGGCACGCGCCACCATACCCAGCCAATTTTTTCTGTATATTTTTAGCTGTCCAATTAATTTCTTTCTATTTTTGGTAGAGATGGGGTCTCACTCTTGCTCAGGCTGGTCTCGAACTCCTGAGCTCAAACGATCCGCCTGCCTCAGCCTCCCAGAGTGCTAGGATTACAGGCGTGAGCCACTGCGCCCGGCCTATTAACTGGTCTTGATAGCCAAATTTGCACAATCTTTCAGAACTTAAAAGAACCAGTTGCCTGATTGTATTCATTTAAATTGAGATCACAGTGTTCTTAGAACTTCTGCCTAAGGGTTTAAATCATGCGTTCAGTGCCACGGAAACCACACCAATCAGGTAACAATCCTGTGTCATCAATATTAATAACTAATTAACTGAACATGAAATGTGCTGATTTTTCCATAATGGATATCAGTAAAGTATCTGTGTTACCATTGTATGTACCATTTCCTTTGTGTCTGTGCGAGAGTAGAGCTGAAGGCCTGAGTATGTGCTGGCTATCATATTTGTGGATTTTTGTAGATATTCCTGTCATCACTGCATCATTCACCAGGACTGTCCACCGGATGCTTAATGTGGAATCTTTGAGATTGTAATGTTGGTCCCTTAAATCCTAAATTGGTTTTGCAATATGGGTTTTTAGGGAGAGGGGAGAGACTCATAACAATGAATTAACATCAATTGCTCTGAGATTTTTGATTTTTTAATATCATCTTCAAGAAGCTGTGTTTCACTTTCTATGCAATATAGCAAGTAAATCTTTGCTGAGCCTTACAGACCTGCAGATATCTAGCTAATGTGCAGCTGATTGTGGTTTGCTTGCCTATTCAATCCTCCAGTGTTCCTCCATTCCAAGACATTTGGCTTGAGAAAACTTGCTTAGCTTATATGCCAATTTCTTGTCATTTAGAAATTTATTTGCTTATTTCGGCTAAGTGTCTGCTATAAAAATCACTTAGAATTGTGTACTTCCATCCCTCTTTGTCTTTACCTTTACTACTTCCTCTCTCCACATTGCCATTGCAATCCACGACCCTTTCTACCAAAGTGGCGTTTGGCACATTCTGAAGTTTAGGTCATAAAGTTTGAGCTTCCCAAGGTTCAACTTTTTCAGCTGTTATGTTTGATGATTCAGTGTTGCTGAAGCAATATATAATGTGCTTTTCATCTGTCTTTTGTAACTCACATTAACAAAGCTTCGTAGGCCCTATGACATATTAACAGTTAGATGGTGCTACAGTTTTGGGGGTTTTGTTTTGTTTGTAGTATAGGTACCATCGCCTAACTTGATGCTTGTCAGCCTGATAAGAGACAGTGCCGTTGATTATAAGCTTCTGGTGCATGCACAATAAAAGAAACTATATACCTTTGGACTTCTCATTACTGATGATATTCTATTAACTGAGAAAGTACATGCTATGCTGCGTGGTTCTGGACACATAAGCATTGGCATAGTCAAGAACCACGTGCTTCTTCCACCTCCATAGGAGAACATCAGTGGTAGCTGATATAACCTCAGTGACCTTTGTCCTGAAATTATCCAATATACTGAACATATCAAAGATGCCACCAATCAATCAGTGACTACCAAAAGCCCAGTGCTATAATGAGTGCTGTGAAATATGCAAGGAAAGTAGCATTCCTGCTATTGTAGTTGTTTGGGTACTCAGTAAATATTTGGTGAATGACTACAATCTAACATTAAAAAAAAATGAATTAAGGATCCTTTTAACTCCTCTCCGCATAAAGAAGAGTGGTACTTTCCCTTTATTTTCACTTGAGAAGATACAACTATACCAGCATTTTGGTTAGGTTTTAAAAATAGAAGATCCTAGATATAAACTCTACCTGCTTTTACTACTAAAAAAAAAAAAATTCTTATTTATTTTATTTCCCAGAGAACTTAAACAATGACTCTAATATTCTTTTTAGGCTTAGATGCTAAAGTAGGAATTGGGATATTTAAAATGAACTAGAGTCTACATGCATCTTAATGGTTGGATTTCAAACCATGGTGTCTCAGTGGCTATATCACATGCTGTATGGGGAGTAGTGTTAGGTCCAGAGGAATCCTGGCTGCTTCTGCCACTAACTGCCTGTATGACATTTGCCTGCCATTCACGTCTCATGTCTCTTAGCTCTTAACTTAGGAAGTTGAACTAAGTGGTCTTCTGGGTTGCTGTTCATCTCCAATGGTCTATGAGGATACTGATGAAGTATACAATAATAGCATTGTCCAAGGGATTAAAAATAGATGGTGTGTAGTCTGAATTTCTACCTCAAAGCTAATTGTAAGTGAAACTAAAGTATCTTTGAATTGTGAACCTTGTTTTTCAGTGATTTCAATAATGACCTTTCTGTAAAGTCATTTTGCTTGATTAATCCACCTTCCCCCTCCTTTTTACATATTATATTTTGCTTAAAAATAGGATTAAAGTCCTATCTCTACCATTAACTTACCAGCCGTTCCATTTGGGTAATTTACTTAATATTTCTGAGTCTCATTTTTCTCATCTCTACAATGAAACTAATTGTGTCTACCGTAAAAGAACTGCTAGGAGACTCACATGTAAGGGTGCGTGAAAAGTGCCAGGCTCATAACCTGGCACATGGTGGCTCATCATAAATGTTTCGTACCATCTAGGCCTTATCTACTTCATCCAAGAACTCTAAGATTCTGTCTCCATTTACTAAACAGCAACGCATCACAGAAACTATAGACCAATCCATGAGGAAGTTAATTTGACTCTAGAATTAGCATATTTATTCTGTTAGATTGCATTAATTCATCAAATGTTTACTGAGTGGGAGTAAACACGTCTTCAAATCTTCGTATCTGGGAAGGAGATGTAGATACTTTAAACCTAACATATGTCCTGTACTATGTGCCAACACTATTCTGAAGAGTGTTAAATATTTTAACTCAATCCTCGCAACAACCCTATGAAGTTAGTATTTGTTAAAATTTTGTTTTGTTTTTTAGAGAAGGTTCTCACTCTGTGTTGCCCAGGCTGGAGTGCAGTGGCATGATCATAGCTCACTGCAGCCTTTAACTCCTCAGCTCAAGCAATCCTCCTACCTCAGCCTCCCGAGTAGCAAGGACTGAATAGTGCATGCCACCATGCCTGGCTAATTGTTTTCTTTTTTAATAGAGACAAGGTCTCACTATGTTGCTCAGGTTGGTCTGAAACTCTTGGGCTCAAGCCATTCTACCTTAGCCTCCCAAAGTGCTGGGATTACAGGCGTGAGCCACCGCACCCAGCCTGTATCATCATCATTTTCATTCGAGAATGTATCTCCAATGAGGAAATGGGAGCACAGAGAGATTTACTTACCTAAGATCACATATTAGTAAGTATGGAATGCAGAGAATATGGCTTCCGAGTCCATGTGTTCAGTGGCACCAAGGGGTTTCTTTTCTTTTAGAGGGTGTTTTAAATAGATTTCAAGAAAAGGAAGGTGAGGCAGCTGCCGTCAACCACACTACGCTGCTCAAATCTCATTGAGGCTTGGTGATGCATTAGGTTTTGGTATGCCTACCCTTCCTGTGACCCAAGGGAGGGAACAAAAAGCAGCCCGGTGGGGGCTGGATGCTGGAGAATGGGGCACTGACTGACTCTATTTCCTATCTCTACACTCTAGCTAGTGCCAAGTGATCTTTTAAAAAAATTTAAATACTTTTCTGCCCTAACAAATACAAAGTATACTCTGCCTAAAGAATCCTCTGTGAGTAAAAGTGGCTTTTGATTCAAGCAGATAAAGGTCAAAAACCCAAAGTGGTGTCAGATGAAGCTGAGGGGAAGCATGAAAGAAGGGAGGTAGGAATGGGAGATTTGGAGTGTCCTATTGCAATGTGTGAGCGGAAGTTGGGGGTGGATTTCATGAGTAAATATGGAATTTTGCCACCAAATTCTTTTCTCCAGAGCTAATATTCTCGTGTGATATTAATATTAATACAAAGAAAAAGGCTCTGGTGAAGAAAAATTATTTTCCTTTTCAGGGGAAGAGTTTTCTCAGGACAGCAGTGAAGTTAAAGAGTTCCAGAAAGGGCTAGTGGAATATTAAGCATGTTATCATTAACAGACAGAAAAATAGGCTACAACCTACAGGATTTACTTTGGAAAGTAGAAAAAAAGAACCTGGCAATATCAGCCTAGTCAAGGACCTTTTTCTCTGCTTGGAACCTGCTAAGCTTTCCGTGGTGTGTGGCCCTTTTAATCTTAATTATTAGTCTGACCTAATTAAGGTCATCAAAATAGAAATGTGTGGAACATGTGACTGACATGACTGTATCATGCTTCAGATACATAGATAATACATGGAGCAAGGTGGGGGTGCATTTACATTTTATGAATTTCATCATAATCCTTTTATGGTTTCTCTGAATCATTCTTTGGGAGCATTCTAAAAGAGCCAAAAGAAAAAAAAATGGAAGATTTTTCTGAAGCAGCTTGACTTAATGTAAAGCTAAACGTCCAGTTTCAAAAGCTGTCATTTATTAAAGGCCCCCAAAATGTTAATATGGGCCACATAACTGTACATATTCCAAGGTGAGAAAGGCAGTAAATTATAAAACACCATACTATTGGAATATATGGTTTTTAAAAAGAGCAGCTGTTATTTCACTAAGGCTTACAATATTTTAAGTCTCAGCTTTCTGTTCTGGAAGAATGTTAATTAGTTCACTTGTTTTATTTAATTTATTTCCATTCTTTCTGTGTTTGTGATTCTTAATTGTGTCATGTGATGTGGTTTATATTCACTGTTTTTACATGATGGGAATGCCAACAATGTGCCTTTGGTTTTTTTATGCTTAAAAAATAACAAACATTAAAATGTAAAATCATGGGGGATGTTCACAAAGAGTTGTATGTCCTTGACTAGATTCTTTAGCTATGTGTGTACATAATGGTTTGCATATAGGCAGTTATCTGATGACTTACTACAGTATAGCTTACTGAACTGAACTTCAGTTTCAGTTATAGTGGATGTAAATGAGCAGTATAAAAAAAAATAAACAGACCTGAGAATGCGGACTTTCCTTTGGGTAATTTTAAGCCAGTAACATATAATCAATTAAAAAATAAGCTTGTTTTTATGCTACGACTTGCCACATATTGGGAAATAAATACCAGAAAGTAGGTGCCTTCAGGTGTATTTGTAGGACAGACTTATAACTCTTCTGGTAATAAAGTAAATCTTCTGATGCTTTGAATATTTGGGACTTGAGGGGTTGCATTTAATTGCATTTGGGGGTTAAATTAGGATGATGAGAAATGCATTCTGGCCTTAACTCTTCTAGTCAGAAATCTTCCTGAAATATATGAGTAGATTTTCTCGACTAGCAAGACAGTGAATTTTATCAATCTATTTTTTATGATTTAGACCTGGCATGCCTCAGGGACATAATTCTCAATATCAGTCATCATTGTACAATATGATAAATAGGTGGAAAATGAAGCAGATGAGACCATCTGTATTATTGGCCTCAGAATAGTGGGTAGCCAGTCAGTCACCGCAAGGACTCTATTACAGACCTGCCCTGTGCAGATTGCTGGAGGGGATAGAAAAATACCATAATTCTTTGTTGTAGGGAACTGTCTTGTGCATTTTGAGATATTTAGCAGTATCCTTGGCCTTTCTTTTTTTTTTTTTTTTTTTTTTTGGAGGAACAGAAATAACAGACATAGTTCCTGTGAATGTAATAGGAATTCAGAAAATGGAAATAGCAGAGGTCAAGGGAGGTTTTGTAGAGGAAGCAAGTTATGAGCAGGATCTCGAAGGATATTTAGGGTTGGCAAATCAACCCTAAGAGGTTGATGACTAAAGGGTCACTATTTTTGACCAAAAGGAGGTCATTGGTGACCTCGATGAGTAAAATTTTAGTAAGCTACATTAAAACCATTGGATGAGTCATGAAGATTTTTAAAGACAAATTCCTCTTAGGACCTAGGCATAGCCTTAATGTCCACCACATAGGTGTAAGTGGAATCTGGGGACTATATATACTTTTACCCAACAAAATTCGTTCCTGACCTACCATTTGGTGAAGCTATTTCTCCTCCACTTTTCCCGGCCTCCTCTTCCTTCTCCTCTCTTCCTCCTCTTCTTATATCCTCTTTTATCTCTTGTTACCTTCTATTTCTTTATTCTTTCCCCTCCTCTATTTTTTTCTTCACTTCCTCTTTCCTTTTCAGGTTAGGGTGATGTGGGCCTGTGAGAAGAGAATCCAGTGTGCTTTATCAGTTTTCCTATGGCTCCTGAAACAAATTACCTCGAACTGGATGGCTGAAAACAACAGAAAGGTGTTCTCACAGTTCTGGAGTCCAGAATCCAAAATCAGTTTCACTACACAGAAACGAAGGTGTCAGCTCTACAGGAGAATCCATTCTTTGCCTCTTCCAAGTGCCAGTGGCTGTCAGCTTTCCTTGTCTTATGGCTACATCACTCCAATCTCTGCCTCTGTGGATACATGGCCTCCTTCTCTTCTCTGTGTGTCAGATCTCCCTCTGTGTTCTTCTTACAAAGACACTTTTGATGGCATTTGGGATCCTTCTAGATAAGCCAGGATAATGCCCTCAATCTCAAGATTCTTAACTTAATCATATCTGCAAAAACCTTTTTTTTCAAATAAAGTAATATTTACAAGTTCCAGGGATTAGGACATGGCATCTTTAGGCACCATTATTCAGCCCAATGCTATATGAATGTTACAAAGAGTTCTCCCTTGGACACAAGGCAGACAACCTTGAGGCCATTTTGTATACATGTGAGCCTCTCACCCGCAAGCATGAGAAAGGAGTCATACCTCTTCATGCATCTTCTGTTTGCTAGAACTGTGTTCAGTGTTTGAGTAGCACCTCCCTGCCAAAGATTGAAGAAGGAAAGGGACCTCACTGTTACTTAGTAGTTCCTGAGCACCAGCCATCAGGTCCCAAGCAATGAAGGTCAGGACCAAGAATGTGTTCCTTATGGAGAGCTTTGTATTTTCCTCCTCAGACTTCAGAGGCTATTTTCTGGTGAAGAAAGTCTTCCGTTGGGTGTAGTAGGTTCCAGTTAAATTGGTTAACATATCCTGTTCAACTCAAGCTGGACGAGATACAAAAGCTCCTAGAAAGGATGGATAAGGAATCCTCCCAGCAAGCAAATCCTACTAAATTCACCTGAGACATTGGGACTACCATACTTTGAGCTCTTTGCATTTACTTTCTTTAAACAACCCCACAACCCACAAAATATTAACATCTGGGCAAGGTTGAGGAGGAAGAAAATATAAAGGAGCATGAAAATTTATGCCCACTTTCTTTCCTACCCGGTATCCATTATAAGCACACCATTTGCTCTTCCTAAAGGGGAAGGAATCCAGAAAAGCTTGCAGGCATTCATTTTTATAGGACTTGTAGTCTCTAAAGCCCTTATGCATCCTTGCGCATCCATTCTCAGAATTCTTATTCAATGAATTTTAGAACAGTATTCTAATTAGAAATAAAGATTACTCTTTCAAAAGAGTATTTTAAAATAACTCTAAGACATACTAGTATATTATAATCCCATATATCAAATAATCATTTTTACTTTTTCAAGTAAGCTAAATAATCATTAGCTTACTTGATATGGAAACGGATGCAGTTTTATAGGGTTGATTTGCCAGCAATATTTGGTTAGTGGCACCTAATGCCCGATGGAGAAAACATCTCAGGATCTCTGTTGACTAAGGGTGGTTTTTCTAACTCAGTATTTTTCACCCTTGGCATTATTGACATTTCAAACTGAATAACTCGTTGTGGGAGGCTGTCTTGTGTATTTTAGAATGTTTAGCTGCATCCCTGACCTCTACCACGTAGATGTCAAGAGTATCTTCCTACCAAGTTGTAACAACCAAAATGTCTCCAGACATTGCTAAATGTCCCCTAGGAGCAAAATCATCACTGTTGAGAATTACTGTTCTAGTTCTATTATTTGCTTGGTTAATAATAATAGCCAGCATTTATGGAGCACTTACTAAGTGCCCGTCACTGTACTAAGCATTTTATTCACATTAACGAATTTGAATCTCAGAAAATCTCACAAGGCAAATGCTGTTATTGTCCCTAAGGAAATTGAGGCTCAGTAGTGTTGAGCAAATGGGCCAAGAATATACAATTTGTAAAGGGAAGAAACAGGATTTGAACTGGCAGTTAGGACTTAGAATTGATGGTCTTAACCATGGTGGTATAGCAGCTGTCCTCTGCCCACCTAAGAATATGTTGTTACGGACTTGAAAAGCATCTTCCTTTGAATAAACTTTAACAATGGATGAAAGGAGGGGGAAAGACCATTTATTGAGTTAATAACTATGAATGGAACACTCATCTTGAGACTTCCATATAAGTTATTTCACTTAATCCTCATAGTAGCCTTATGGAGTAGATATTGTTATATTCTTTTATGGGAGAACTTGGATCCAAAACACTAAGCATTTTTACCCAATATATGAGCCAGTATAATAAGAGGCAGAAGCAGAATTTGACCCAGTGCTTTCTGACTTCTAAGCCCATGCTCTTTCTATTTTACTCTTCCACTGTTTTTTTTTTTTTTTTTTTTTTGGACTTTAGGAAGATGTTGGGAGGGAAATTTTTAGACTCTCCATGTACATTTTCTGATTAAACATCTTTTCCTGTAAAAAATCCCAAATTACTCATCACTGATACTTGGAGATTTTTAGCCCTCACTTGTCCTTTCCTCAGTGCCTTCTGATAGGATCCAGTAAGATGTGCAGGCATAGGTGGGTGGGCCTGGGCATTGACAGACCTGGTTTGAATCCTGGCTCTGCCTCTCCTCTGCTGTCCGACCCTGGGCAAGTCCCATGACCACTGGGAGCGTCAGCTTCCTTATTTATGAACATACCCACGTTGTAGGGTAAAGCTTAGAAATAATATATGAAAATACTAAAATTATTAAAAATTGCAAGCTGTGTATTTTGCCTCTTTTGTTCCCTTCCTTTCAAAGCACTGGCAGCATTTCCATCCCAATTTTCCCATCCCCATCAAGGATATCTGGAAACCTGACATTCAGAAATGTATTAAGGTTCATTCTTGATTAAAATAAAGGGATCTTGGGATAGATGAAACATTTGAAGTCTTCGTTAGCTAAACATGTTTCTGAAGACTGGTTTGGGCACCCAGAGAAGAGGAGGTCAAGACAAGGAGACAGTGATCTTCACAAGATTTTTTTCAGATAGTCCATGTGGAAAAGATTATTGTGAAATACCACATACCGTGACCTGTATCCACAGACAGCAATAATGAATATCAGGAGCTTACTATGAAAGAAAAAATTTGTTTTGTCAAAGCCTGTGTTGTGAGCTGGATAGGTGGGACTTGACCTAAGACTTATGTTTTTAACTATAGGAAATAAACACGTGCATATGCATAACAAGGGTGCAGAGTGGAAAGAAAGTACAAGAAATATTGAGAAATGTAATTCTCTAGGACAATACCATGAATTTCACAACTCAAATATGTGGGGAGATATTAATAAAGTTCTTGGTACTTGTAAATTGAGCAAAGAAAATATCCTTCCAGTTCGTAGAAATATGTATCGCATGTACTTAACTCAATGGATTGAGACTTTACAAGGTGACCTGGTACTCAAGGGAGATGTCATTAAAAAAAAAAAGTGTTGATGGAGAAGGTGTTCATATACAGTTGCCTTGCTGAGAATGTGGGTCACAGTCGAAAGAGATTCTAAAAGTAATGTGATAATACTGCATATCTACTCAAGGGCAACCAGTAGAAATGTTCTGAATCAAAAATAACTCAGCATTTGAGAATTCTAAGAGGACATTCAGTACATCTCCATCCAGAGAAATTGGAAAGGAGGGATGAGTTCATCTGTTTCAAGATTTTAAGAGATTAAATTGATTTATGTTATAAACTTATTGTTGAAAATGTTAAATCTCATTGCTAATTGAATTTCACTAAAATAAAGACTTCAAGGAAAGCTGATATTTATCTGTTAGGCAGAAATCAGTTAAATTCAATTAGCTGATTTTTAGAAGATGTTTTTGCAGTCTCTGTGTGTAGACGAAGGCTGTAAAACTCAATTACATGTTAAGTAATAATGCTATCACATTCTGGTTATCAGAAATGGTTGGTCATGCTGAAATTCAAAAATGGCATATTGGACATACGGCACTTAAGCAAATATTCTAATAGCAAAGTCTATGTATAGCTGAAGAATTCCTAGCCATCTCTTTTGCCTTCACTCAATAATGGGTATAAGAAAATTTCACATCAAGAAAGGAACTTGGAAACTCCCTTGGCCTATTATGACAGAATTTGACCTCAATATTCATTTGTGAATTCAAGAAGTAAAGATGAAATGACAAACAAAAATTTTCTAGTTATTACTCCTTGGAAATCATATGGGTTCATTCTATAATATGGTGTAGGAAATTTGGAATAAAAGAATTTTTGTTTTTTCAGAAAAACAACCCATATTATGAACTGTGTTAAAAGAAACTATATTAGACACAAAAGAAAAAAACAGATTAAGAAAGGAAAATATTGCTAATCTGTGTAAGAAGGTGACAAACAGAAAAGGCAATAACAGAATTCATAATTTTTTGATGGTGCTTGATTTGGAAGACGAGGTCAGGGTTTAAATATGGAACCTGAGTTTTCTTTCTGGGAGTAATATGCCAATCATGCAGACCACCCCTCTGAAACAGAACCATATTGTGGTTTATAACCTTCAGGGAAAGAGACTAGATAACCTTCTTTTGCCTTTTACAAGAGCCAAGACAAGCCATGTAAGGAAGAAAAAAGTTTCCAGGAAAAGGAGTTGGAAGAAGCTACCTCTCATTGACTACTGCTACTTTGGGTCACTGGAAATACACATACGTGCCCAGGATGTGTGTAGAAGCTTTGAGGAAGTTGGAGACATTAACCATGAGTGCTGCTGAGCAGAGAAAACTTCAAAGGCCAGGCACAGTGAAAGAACCAGAAGCCAATCAGAGTGAAGGGGGATTTTGAACAGAGGGAGAGGGGGCATATAAAGACTAAGGGTTTGCAGTTTCTCTCTCTCTCTCTCCACTGTCTGTTCTAGCGGACTTCTGCCAATCTGGGCAGTTATTTACAACTCCAAGAGGACAAGAAGGGTAAGGTGAGTCTGGGGTCAACTAGACAGTGTTTACTCGCATACAGTTTGTCCCTTTGCAGTTGCTCTGTGACACAGGTTAAATTCTAGTCACAAGGACCAGTGTTCCCAAAGTATTCTATTTGTTTACTCTGCACCTGCTTGAGGAGTCTGCCGCTGACATATGAGCTCGCAAATACACATTTAAGAAAGGACAGTGGAATGTATGGCTGTCGATGCAGGTCCACTGTTTCCTTTCTCTGTTTCTCTCTCTGCGTGGGGAAAGGCTGGGACTCATGACGACACTTAGGCCTCCGTCTGTAAAACGGGGCTGGCACTTTTTGCAGCCTATTTGGCAAATGTACTGAGATACTAGATGAGATGCTGCTTTTGCAGGTTTCCCTTGGAAGCAACACACATAATGGTTCTAAGGTGGCAAATTTTAAATGCATTCTTCTCCAGGAACTGTTTTCTTGTGAGGATCAGAAAATAGAAATATTAGTCTAGAGAAGAGAACATTTCAACTTCTAAAAGACCTGTGTCTTAGTCGTGAGCATTTTCTAATGCCTGGAGACACATGGGCTCCTGGAGTGATGGATGCTTGGTGGAGCGATGAGGCCAACCACAGTATTAGAACAACGTGTGGGGATGATGGTATTCAGTGATCAGCTCTCGCTCTTTGTTTCCACGCCATCTGGGTAGAGATTTCTAACCCCTTTTACATGCTATTTTAAAAAGGGGTAAGGGGGAGGCAAATCTCTTAAATGTCTTTCTTTGCTAGTCTGAATGTTAATCTAGTGATTCCTCTGCAAGTTTTGATTTGAGATAGTGGTTATCAATACTAAACTATCCAATAAAAATATAGTCTAATATATTTGGTGTTCAAGTTGAGGACTGAGGCCATAAAATGCAATGCTTTACTTTTGGTTGTTTTTCAGAAAAGAATGGTATTGTCTGAGCTAATGAATCAAAGGTGTAGGTATTACCCTCCGCCCCATAATGAAATTAATTCCTGATGTACTGACGTGTATATAAAAAAGAAGGTAGCTCACTTAAAATTGTTTTGGTAGGGAAGTTGTTGGGACCTCAGTAAAGGAAAGATAGGTTATTCCCATAACTGTCATCTTGTTTCTTAACCTCATGATTAGTGATGGTCACATGACTGTCATCTTGTTCCTTAACCTCATGATTGATGGTCACATGATTGTCATCTTGTTCCTTAACCTCATGATTAATGATGATCACTGAGAAAAAAAGTTCTTAAGAATGTTGTTTGGAACAGTCCTGCTGCCTTTAGGGTGCAAACACATGTGTGCCCTGTATTCCACTATGGGAACTTGATGCCTCCCAGATGGTACTTCTGGAAAACTGGCAGAGCTGGCCCATTTACTTTATCACCCAAGGAACAGGAGACAGAGGAATGGATATGGGTGAAACCACATGGTTAGATGTAGGTCATTGTCAAGATTCTAGCTTTTATTTGGGAAGGGGCAACAAATCTACTATTAGTAACCTATGATTATATTACTATAAAGGTGTCATTTTATGCTTTGCTTTCCAGCCATCAACCAAGAGCAGAGGGTTCTACTAAAACTTACTTACTTCCTTTTTAAATGTCATCTACACGGGCTCTGTTTGGTTTTACGGGTTCTCCTTGCACCTTTGCATTGCATGTTAATCTATAACTGCTGCCTCAAGTCAATTTAGAAGCAGCCAGGGCATAAATCCTAAAAAGTAAAAGTTTTTAATTGAGTAAAAGTTTTTAATGTGTTTATACACACACATATGGGCATGTATGTATGTGTATATGTGTGTTCATATGTATATATAATCTTCATATATGAGCAAATATATATATAGGTGGCTTTATATTAATAACAGTGTTAGTTTTTTGCACATATACACATACACAGTACTGTATATTTGTATACAGCTTTTTATTTTCCATAATACTTCTCATAGATTATCTCATTGTGAACTTCATAGTCACTCTGCACAGAGGTTATGTGACCTGTCCAAATTCACACTTAGTAAGTGATAAAGCCAGGACCAGCAATAAAGTTTCCTGATTCATAGCCAAGAGTTCTTTCTGCTATGACAGCTGTCAGTGGTTACTGGGAAGGCTAGGGAAAGAAACTGATTTGACTTCTCTGAAGTTGAGAATTATAGACAGTTACTGAAATATCAGCAGTGCAGTTATTTTCCAGGTCAGCTGACCCAGGGCAGTCCTATCTGTAGTTGAGATAAGTTGTTTAAGTGGCCATGTATAACTTTATGTTTTGTCTATATTATGCTATATTCCACCATCATCTGGTACTCTTGTTCCTTTATGTTACATATCTTTTTTATTGACTTTATTTTTGACACCTAAACAATCTTATAGCTATTCATTATACTAGTAATAAAAGGTATGCAGAGCAAGAATCTTGAATCATATTTTTCTCCAACTGCCATGTGTGGCAAAACAATATAATAAAATTCTATTTCTAGTACTTCCCATTAGTCAAAAAAAAATTTTTAGATGGAAATTGGTGATTATGGCATACAAAATTGACACTATTATTTCAAGGTTAAAAACTGGCGAATTTTTTCTTTCTATTTTTTTAACATTCTCTTTTCAGACCCTTCCCCCATTTCTTTATCTAATTTGTGGTTAAGTCCAATAAGAGAAATAAGGCAACTTGAAAGATCTTTGGATTGTTCAACCAGCATTCTCGGGCAGAGTTAGTAAAAGAGATGGAAAAACTGTTACTTCATTACAAACAACATAATCATAATGAAAATCAACCCCATTTTCAAGAATTCTCCATTTGAAATCAAAATGCCATCATCAAATAAAGAATGACAGAAAGGCCCTTGGTAATAACCTCAGTGTGATAATGAGTTTTCGAAAAGTTCAGCCTGACGTATCAGACTTGTGTCATTTAAAAATCTGTTCATACTATAGATCCTAAAGGCAAATTTCACCATTGAAACAATACTTTTTCCTTGAAAAATAATGTAAAACCTTGCATTCCATGGATAGGGGTTGAGATGCTGTAACAAAGAAAACCCCAAATGTTATTGGCTTACATAGATGGAAGTATATTTCTCTGTCACAGTAGTCTGGCTGATTGAAGTAGCGCAGTGGATCTACTCCTCTAGGTCATTAAAGGACACAGATTCCTTCCTTACTGCTTCATTGCCACATCCTGAATGTCATGCTCCTCAGTGTTGACAAAGCTGGGTCACTACCACTTCTGCGTTACAGCCCACAGAAAAGAGAGAGGAGAGTGTCCAGAGCAGGTGTCTTTAAGGAAAAGACCAAGAAGTGACAGATATCAATTCCGCTCCACTTTCATTGCCGGGAATCTCATCACATGCACATGACTTAGCCTCAAGGCATGCTGGGAAATGTAGTCTGTAGCAGGGAGGCCATGTTTGTAAAAAAAACATGGAGGGGTAAGGTTGGAGAGTGGAAGCAAGTGGACTCAATTACTATTAATAAAAGAAAGTAGAGGAGACGGGATGGGGGGAGCCCAGCTAGCAACATCTACAACAGCCACGGTTTTTTTTAACATCCTCTTTTGTATATGTGCGTATACATGTGTATGTAATACTTATTAAAGGGGGTTATATATTTTTCTGCCTCTTTAAATAGGGTGTATTGAGCTCAGTTGAATTAATTTATACTTTTATTGAATGCACATTAATTGGGTGCCTACTATCTATCAGTGTATATGAGGCCCTGCATATGGTTTCAGGTTTAATCTTCCCAACAACCCAATGAGGCAGGTCAAATTTTTCCTATTTCGCATATGAAGAAACTGATTGTTAAGGAATTTAGGTAACATAGTCAAGGTTACATAACCAGCTAGATTTAAATCCCATTCTCTGCTATCCATCCTACTTTCCTGGATTTGCTTTATTCAAAAAATATTTTTCAAGCAACTTCTATCGATCAGGCAGTTTTATATGTTTTACTCCTATTTAACCCCGAAACAATCCTATGAAGTAGATATTATCTTTCCATTTTATAGATGGTACAACCATAGTTCAGAAAGATGAAGTATCTTATATAAGATTTGCAGAGCAATGGGCAGAACAGACAGGATTTAAATCCAGAGCAGTGTTCTTCCAGTTGGGACCTGCCTTTTCTGCTATTTGAAGTCACCACTCCCATTGGGCTCCCAACTTAGACACAATGCAGACTTGCCTTACCTCCCTCTGCTCTACATTTTCTATCTACTGACCCAGCATGTCCTGACAGCTCCACTGCAGAAATGTCTCTCCGATCCACTCTCCATCATAGCCAGACCTTTATCATTTGAGGCCTGGATCATTTCAACTGTTTCCTAACTTATCTTTTCATGATCAAATTGTCTTTCCTTAGTCCATTCACATTGTCATGAGATAATCATTCTCAAATAAATAAAATATCCAATTACTATTCTTCCATGCTGAAAATTATTTGCTTCTTTATTTCCATGGAATAATGTCTTAGTTCATTACTTTGGTATACAGGGCTCTTCTCAATTTAGCTGAAGGCTCATTTCTCATCACCCAACTCCCACCCAACCTAATTTCTCCATACTCCAAACCCATCTGCTTTTTCATGCCTTAGTACTTTTGTGCATGATGTTTTTGTGACCTAAAGTAATCTTTCCCATTTTTTTCTGCCTGGAAAATTTCTAGACATTTTTAAAGTTGCAATTGTAAAATTGCTTCCCCACATGACATTGACCCCCCTTCTGTGGTCCCATAGCACTCTTGTGTATCTTAATATAGTGCAATAAGTGCTATCATAAGTACCTGCCTGTCTCACCCACAATATGCTTTCCTTGACAGCCAGGACCACCCAGTATGTTATGTAAGTGTTTTATTAGGAACAATGGTGCTGAAGACTCAGTTGCTAGACATTGCACAAGGGCAGTTGGCATGTAGTGGTCATTTAACAATAAAACAAGTCATCCGTTTATTGAATACTTACTCTCAACAAATTGCTGTGCCTGGTACTATAAAGGGATCAAAAAAGAATAAGAAGCCAGGAAGGATAGGGAGGAGGAGATGAAGAAAATGTGTATCAATGGGTATGAATCTACAGTTTGATGGAAGAAATAAGACCTAGTGCTAGATAGATCAATAGGGTGACTGTACTCTACAATAATCCGTTGTATAGTTCAAAATAGCTGGAAGAGAATAATTTGAATGTCTCTAGCATAAAGAAAAGACAAATATTTAAGGTGATGAATAATCCAAGTACACTAATTTGATCTTTACAAACTATATGAATATGTTACATTATCATGTGTATTCTGAAACTATGTATATCTATTATACATTAATAAAAAATAAATTTTAAAAAAGAATAAAATCATTCTTGCCCTTAATTCCTCACCCTAGCTTCAAATTTAATTAAGCAGTTAAGAGAAATACTTTGGAAATGATAGCACTTATGTACCTTCTTAATTTTTCCTTGTTTATACCTATTAGACTATAAACTCCTTGAGGATGGATTCTCTTTTCACCCTTGTTTTTTCTAGCTTCTGTTATTGTTTCTGGCACATAGTAGGTATTCAAAAATCTTTGTTCAAAGATGAGTGAATAACACATTTTCAAAGCTCTTAGAGTAACCATGTTTGAAGTACAAAGTGAGTGGTGTAGCCTCCATAGATATTACTAGAAATGAGCCAAAGGTCTAGGCACTGAAAGAAGATTTGGGTCAGTCTGAGACATAGGAAAGATTTGAGAAAATTAAGAAAGTAACGATGATATAGAAACAAATACGAGAAAATGCATTGTATTAGTCACGTAATCCAACATAAATACTACTTAATAAACCACCCCCAAACTCAGTGTCTTGTAACAGCAAACATTTATTTTTACACTTGTAGGTCTGCTGATTCAGGCTGGCTTAGCCAAGTGGCTCTGTTTCAGTCTGCAGGTCACCTGAGTTGGGGTTGACTCCAGGCTGTGGTTTCAGGTCAAGTCTGTTCCACATAGCTCCATTCTTGTGGTTGACGTCTCGAGGAGGGCTTAAGTGTATTTTGGATATGGGAGTGATGTAAACAATTGTGACCAAGAGAATATGCTGTTACATTGATTCATTGGTTCACAATTATTCATCCCCTCGTTTTATTAGAATTATATATTCACACCCTTTGCCATATGATTTTGCCAAAGCTCCACTGGAGTAAATAGAGGATATTTCCCAGCTCTCTTGATGTTGGGTTTGGCCATGAGGTTTGCTTTCACCAGCGAAATGTGGGTAGAAGTCACAGTGTGCCAGTTTCAGGTTAAGACCTCGAAGGGCATTGCTTTATTTGTTGTTGTTGTTCATCCTCTTGTGCTCCTGCCCTTTGCTGGTCCAAGGAGGATGAGAGACATGTGATGTAAACTTGATCATCATCCAAAGCCTGGAGCCCAGCCAACTACAGACTGTAACAGATCCTTCCTGACTGACTCTCTAACCAGTGAACATGAAAACTATACTTTTATCATTGTAGAACTCTAGGTTTGCAGTAATAGTTGACTAATACAGGTGTGGAAGTGAACAGTAACAGGGAGTATTCAGAAGTTATGTTATAAAGGGGGCCAAGCACTCACTGAATGGAGGCATGACCAGGATATATGATATAAGGACTGACGGAATAAAGAGGCAGCAAGGGAGAAGGGTCAAAGCTCACTAAGTGGTTGAGTCCAGGTTGAATGCTGGCACCAACTGGCTAAAATGACTACTTCAGTAACCATGAAATATTAAAGCTAAAGGGGATCTTGAAATTATTTTGGATATTACAATCTCCAAGACAGAATTAACATGCAGAATTATTTTGTTTGGCCAGTGTATTATAGATTTTTAAAATTTGAATTTGAATGCAATAGGCAGGTCATATAGTCTCCATTCTTTACTTTACCCACCCTTCCTTCTTCATGTGCCATACCTTTGAATGCATTTGCGTTTATGTCCCCTGGTAATCCAGTCACCACTTATTCCCAAGCATATTGGTTTAAAGATGAATGTGAGATATGTGAATTATAAAGGTGACAACAGCTGGTGTGAGTTGAGCCACTTATTATGGTTTCAGACATTGCTCTAAGTGCATTATATATCTTGTGTCATGAATGCCCATTTTGCAGATAGGGCAAAAGAAGTTTAAGTAACTTGCCTAAGGTCAACAGTTGGAAGTGGAAGAGACAGGATTTGAAAAGTCCAGTTTATTACACAGCTTCAACTAGGTCAGCTCAAACATAAAATGATTATTTTGTGGTAAACACTTTCTCTAGCTGGCCTAGTAGGAATCCCCCTTCCCTTCCTGATAGAAAATTCCTTAACTACATCTTGAGCAGATTCATAATTTCCCAATCCCTTTGGGGTATTAAAAGACTATCCAATTTAAAACTCCAGTGTCATCTCTAATTTATATCTTTCTCTTCCATGATCACCTGCCAGGCCTGGGGCTCAGAGGCCCTGAAAGGAAAGAGTGGTGGTATGCTCTCTCATTCCTCTCCACTCTTGCACCTGGGAATGTGTGGCATGTCTGGGTGTACATGGGGGTGGGGATTGAGGCCATGATCTGGTTCTCTAATTCCCTTTTCAAGGTCTATGAGCTTGGCATAGGGATGGTTGGGGAAATAAAGGTGGAATGGCAGATGTCTCTTGACTCAATTGCCTGGGTTTTAATTTTCTTTCTGTAAATTGGCTTTGCTTCTCTCGCAGATACAAACTGGCCTTCTATGTTGTCTGTCTGACAGGTGTCTAAATGCTGATTCTATGTATAGTGCGTCGCATGTATAAGTTCTTTGAAGATGGTCTGGGAGGTAGGACTGTCCATATCCTATTATTCCTGAGTTAGAAATTCTAGCTCCAGCTTTACCTTGCCCACCCCAGCTCCCACACCTAACATTATACCTATAGCTTCTTAATCCTGGACCCCTTGACTGGTTACCAACAAGAATAGCTCCAGCCCAGATAGATGTCCCAGAGGAAACTCACACAGCCCTGCCACACCAGAAGGAGCTCCTCTGCTGCTTTCTTTCTCCAATTCAGCCTCTCTCACCAAGTCTTTTCTTCAAGAAAGCATGAGATAGACCAACAAGTCAGCTGCCTGTGCAGCCATCCAAACAGGGAATAAGAATGCCAATCTCCCTTTTCTATAGGATCCCTCCAGACATCAAGTGTTGCTCACCGATCACTTGGCTGTAGTATAGTTGAGGGAAGGAAGGGTGGCCCCACAGCTCCCCCTGGGCCAACAACTCAGGCCCAGCACTCTTGACTACTATGCCTCTGCCAACAGGGAGAGAGGTAAGGTCTGCAGTGTTGACCTTTGTCTGCTTGGAGCTGATAGTTCAGGCTATGAGGGTTGGTGAACTCTTGAGGGAGAGAATGAATGTAGGGAGAAGAGTTGAGTGCCAGAGACTCAAACAATTGAGGAACAGTCACCTTTGAGGAATAGAGAATATGTGGTGGAGACAGAGAAAGGGTCTTAGAAAGAGAATTTTAGAATAAAGAAGGGCCTATTCAATCCCTCATTTTCTATATCAGAAAACAGAAACAAAAGGAGGCTGGAAGATCTGTTTAAGGTCACACAGCTGACTTGTTACAAGGCTTTAACTGAAACCCAAGGCCCTGACTGCTGGTGCTGCTGGTGAATTTTCAGAGAAATAGGAGGAGCTTTGGATTGCCCCCCAGTGAGAAATTAGATAACTGAACTTGTAAAGTCAATTAATTCAGTCTTACTCAGAATTCTAGACCCTGATTTTGCCCTGGAGGTATGTTTGACGAGAAGGTAGCCTGGTTTTAGAACAGCTGTTTGCTGGAAACCTGCGCCACTTTCAGGTTGGATGACGTAGATACCAGAAGTCTGGTTACCAGCTAGATGGAGTTATGCTCAAAATCAGCTGGAGGTTGGATCCTAAAGAATATAGTAAATGGCTGATGCAAAGAAAGAATTGTCTTGCAACAAAAGTGATTTCAGAGGATAGCTTTCAGTGGGTGACTATTTAAAACCATAGGTTATAGCTCTCTATTATTACACTCTGTTGCACATTCAAAGTAGAAAACCTACAGGTGAAACTGATTTAAAATTTTTTTTTAGAACTTAAAAAAATAACTATTCTGAGTTACTTCCCTCAAATAGCTTAATTGGACAATTATTGTTTGATAACAAATATACTCTTAGCAAAGCTGTGGGGAAACAGGTATAACGCTTCATGGGTGTATCACACAAACCTACATGAACACTGATGCAGGGCAATTTGTTAAATATCTACTAAATTTTCAAATGCATATGTCCCCTTGGACCTAGCAAGTACACTTCTGGGAATTTATCCCACAGAAATATTATTTAGCTACCCACTGATGTATTTACAAAGGTATTGTCTGAATAGCAAAAGATTGAAAGTAACCTAAATGTTCATCAGTTGGGGAGGATTTTAAATAAATATGGTACATCCATATAATGGAATATTATGCACCTATAAAAATAAGAATAAGATAGTTCTTTAGATAATCATTTAGAAAATCTATAAAATATTTTGTTAAGAAAAAAAGTGTGCATAAAAGTATGTAGGATGTCCTCCCTTTTGTGTAAGAAAGGAGGAAACGTATGTATTTGTATTTGCATAATAAAACCCTAGAGGCATACACAAGAAATGTATAAATGTGGTTATTGGAGGATAGAGAGGGACAAGACAGGTAGGATAGGTATGGGAGAAAGACCTACATTGCGTTTTTTCAATATATTTTTTGAACCGTGTGAATGTGTTAAAACACTTAACAATAAAGTTACCACTGTTAGATATACCTTTTTATTTATTTTTATTTTTTTGAGACAGAGTCTGGTTTGGTTGCCCGGGTGAAAGTGCCATGGTGTCAGCCTAGCTCACAGCAACCTCACACTCCTGGGCTCAAGCGATCCTTCTGCCTCAGCCTCCCAAGTAGCTGGGACTATAGGCATGCGCCACCATGCCCAGCTAATTTTTTCTCTACATATATATTTTTAGTTGTCCAGATCATTTCTTTCTATTTTTTAGTAGAGACGGGGGGGTCTCGCTCTTGTTCAGGCTGGTCTCGAACTCCCGACCTTGAGCGATCCACCCGCCTCGGGCCTCCCAGAGTGCTAGGATTACAGGCGTGAGCCACCACGCCCGGCCAGATATACCTTTTTAAAATTAGAAATAGAGTCTCTGTTCAATTGTTAGATAATTACTCATCTTTTTGTGGATTATCCACAAAAAGTGTTGGTGTTTGGAGAAAAGCGCTAGACTTACACATCAGGTGTTTTGAATCCAGGCCCATTGATTACTATTGTGTGATCTCCAGTCAGTGTCTTCTCTTTGGAATTCAGTTTTCTCATTAGTAAAATGTGTTAAGCCAGATGGTTTCTGTTCTAGTTCTAAGTTACTCTCTTCTCTCCCATAGCAAATGATTAAGGAATGGAACACAATATTGACATTTCTCTTCCAATAACTTGATTGGGAAGACTAGCACTGTTGCCTTTTGACATCAGGTTTCTTTGGGTGTAAGCAACTGAAACCGACCCTGTTTAGCTTAGGCACAGAGTGGCTCACAAAGTCAAGGAAGAGCTGAAAAACCAAGAGAAAATGTGTGTATTTCCCTCCAAGGCACATTCATTGGAAGACTTCTTTCAACTGCCTATGTGACTGTGTGTTTCTGATCAAGATTCAATTCCCAGGAGAAAAAGAATAAATCTGATTCTCTGAAATTAAGGGAACAAGGGTTCTGCCATTACAGCCACTCCAGGGCCTCATGTCATGAGGGATAAATGATTCTCTACTGAAAGGATGCCAGGCAAACAAGAACGTCTGTCTGCCCAGGGGAGCATTCTTCATAGTGCTGCTCTTCAGCCACGGAGTTGGCTGGAGCCGATGGGCCCCATCTCATGTGAATATGTACAACTCAGGGCCAACCTAGTTAAAACTAGGGTAGAGTGTGTTACTGCTGGGAAAAGAAATTGTGTCTCAACTGACTATATTATTGTTGTAACCTAAGGTTGAGAAAAGACTATTCTGGGGTTGAGGGATAAATCTCAAAACTGGTAAAAACATACAATTCACAGGTACTCAAAATAATGACTGCGATATTCATCATCTCATAATAGTTTAGATGTCTCTGAAATTCATCACGAGTCACTTTTGCACAGGACTACCACACAACACAGATGTTTTTATCTTGGAGTTGTCCTTCTTCACAGCAGTTGACTTTTTGCACTGGGACTTGCCCAATTTGCTGCTTCCTGGTCTTACTGCAATGATTACTCTACCAGTTCTTACTGAAGGCCAATTCAGAATTGGAAGCAATTGTTTCTGGCAAACCAATATCATTCCTGCCTTTCATCAATGAGAAAAATGAATCCCAAAGAGGTTATAAAAAGTGCCCAAGGTCACATAACTAGTAGGCCAGTCAGTCCAAGGTCACACAGACCATCAATCAGTGCTAATTTCAGTGCTAATTTTAGGTGGATCAAACCTATGAAGGGAAAAGTAGAGGTTACTCTGACAGCTTTCTGGATACATCTCATAGTCCTTGTGTTGTTCTTAATATATTTTTTTCATCATGGTCTTAAAAACTGTCTGTTTAACACATTACCAAGTATTAAGAGATATGATTCTACCATCTCCCTCTGGCCACTCTCCTGTACCCTTTTAATACAGTTTAGAAGCTGTGTCACCCTGCTTATTATTTTTCTGTGTACCACTAGGTGATGACCCTGCATTTCGGTCTTCCCAGCTCTTGCAATGAAAAGTTGCTTCATTAGACCGAAGTCCTAATGAGAATGATCCTTTCTTCCAGAACAAGCATACACAAAATAGGCTATATTTCTTATTAATTTTCATACAAATTTCCAGAGGAGAGAAAAAGCATGCTTCAGTATGCTTAGCTTCACCTTTAATTTTGGCACTTCCTTCAGAGCAGAATTGTATACCATGGAATACCCAGGTCCCAGCAAATATAACAAGGATGTTAGCATTTCTTTCTTTTTCCTTTTTTTTTTTATATTTTATTTACCTTGAAAAGACTATCATATGTGATTCCAATTAAAGAATTCCCCTATTCTCTACTAGGCTGAATTATTTCTCTTGTCTATCTAAACTATGCCCCAGGTATATGCAACATATCCCCAGATGATTAGACTTGTATGTTTTTATATCTTGACTGCCATGTTAGACATCATTACAGCCGCTTGAGATATCTGGTGCATTTTGTGCAGTTATTCCTGTTGTCATTTTGTTGCTCTTCTGAAGGGTCCTATTGAGACAAACATTTAGTGTCATCATAAGAGTTAGATGAGACGCTTTATGTAAAGTTCTTAGGACAGTGTCTGGTAGGCAGTAAACACTCAAAAATATTAGCCGTTATTATTATTTTGGCCAGAATAACCTCAAGTGTCTTCCTCGGTAGAAAGAGATTAGAATTTTCAACATGCTACCTTTCTCTGTGCCTTCCTTTCCACTCACAATTCGGTCTCCTATCCTTTGGCTAACCAGGACAACCAGGATCTCTACATCGAATGATTGAGTTTAGGAGTCTTTGTTATTTTCCTCTCATCTTGTGTCTGCCAGATAATCATCATTTTTCTAAGGTTGGTTGGTTTGTTTGAGACAGAGTCTTGCATTGTTGCCCTGGCTAGAGTGCTGTGGTGTCATCGTAGCTCACTGCAACTTCAAACTCCTAAGCTTAAGTGATCCTCCTATCTCAGCCTCCTGACCAGCTGGGACTACAGGCACATACCACCATGCCCAGCTAATTTTTTTCTATTTTTTGTAGAGACAGGGGTCTCTCTCTTCCTCAGGATGGTCTCGAACTCCTGGCCTCAAGCAGTGTTCTCGCCTCAGCCTCCCAAAGTGCTAGGATTACAAGTGTGAGCCACTGCACCCGGCCTGTTTGTTTTTAAAGACTGCTGTCCTTAGTACATTTTCCTTTCCTTGATCTGTTTATAATCACACTGCTGTCCTTGAATTAATGGTAAACTTTTATGTAACTCTGGAGTCATAGGTCATGAGCTCTGGTGTGGGGCACCAGCTGTTCAGAAATATCATTGTAAATTTCCTTAAACCCAGCTTTAGTTTTTCCATGTTGATTGAAGTTGATGAGAATTTTACTTTTGTCTTTTTTCTTGTCAACGACTTATATGGATAGGACAATCTCAATGTTTTAAAACTTTTGAGTTTACCTTTTCAATGACACTTTTTTCATACATATTTTTAACATATATTTCTAAGTTCTGGCATCTTTGCTCTTCCCTTCAAGCATGTTTTAAGTCCTTCCTGTCATAGCTGACATGTTTTTTTTCCACTGTTGTATACCTGCCTAATTTCTAAGTTTTGGAAAACTTAATTTCAGCTATGTTGTCATGTGAACAGAAAAAACAGCTCTTTGCATTTCATGTGGTTCCATATCTCTTTCCTTGCATATCCTATTAATTTTCCAGATTCACTGATTTTTTTCTATGTTTACTCCAAAGAGCATAGCATCCTATTAGTATTTAAAGAGGTGCTTTTTAGAGGTTATGTCCCTCCTATGTTTTCAAACTTCTCTAAAATTTTAGCAGTTTTCTAGAGATAAAGCTAATATCACTTTCCAACTTTTCCTATTTTTTTTCCAGACAGAAGGGAGGGTATGCGTAATTTGAAACTTTTTGGTTTTGGCCATGTACAATTAAGTTCACATTCGGAGGAGCTTCCAATCTAGATCTCAGGTCTTCTTGACTTCCCGGGCCGATGGAGCTTACCTCTCTCCACTGGACCAGGATGAAGACTACCTTCCTAGGTAAATTCACATTTTCCTCTTCGTATTCAGATTTGTTGTTGTCCTAAAGCAACATTCATTAGTTTTTCTTCTCTCAGGCCTAGACCTCTAGCCATGGATATTTATAACCATATTTTTTTGTATTACTTGTTTCTATTCATACTTTTTCCGTTTGTAATTACTCTGTCAAGACTTCTTTTGAATACTTTCTTTTCCTATCTCCTTTGAGACCTCTTTCTGTCTTATTTATTTATTTCACGCTTTCAGCTACTCCTGTCCGTACAGTTGCTCTACCTTCCATTCATTCGACAAATATTTATTGAGTGCCTACTATATACCAGGCACTGTACAAGACCCTGGAGATGCAAGGATCAGCAAGGTAGACAGGGTCTCTGCTCTCATGGAGTTTTCATTTTAGGGTGCAAGACAGACAAAACCAAGTAAACAAGTAAATGAATAATAGAATTTCAGATAGTAATGTAGGCTGTGAAGTAAATGATACAGCACAATGAAGCAGAGAGCTGGGTTTAGGCAAGCATGCAGGCTATTTTGTTGATAGGATGATTAAGGCATCTCTGAGATGACGTTGCACTGAGAATAGAAGGAAATAAAAACTAAGAGAAGAGAATTTCAGGCAGAAGGAACGAGAAAAATGAAGACCTTGAGGTGGGAAACAGCTGTTCAAGGAGGGGGAAAAGGCCACCTTGGGCCGTAGCAGAGCTAGTGAGGGAAGACTGGAAAGAGGTGACGCTGGGGCAGTGGGAAGGGATCAGATTCGTATAGGACACTGTAAGGTTAGTAATGATTTTAGATTTTATTCTAAGGATAATAGGAAGCCAACAGATGGTTTTGCGCCAGGGGAAGATATGAATTTAAGAGATCGGTTTGGCTATTGTATTGAAAATGGACCACAAGGAGCAAGAGTAGAAGCAGGGAGACCCGTTGGAGGCTACTCTTTTTAGGTAGAACGGTGTTTTTATTTTTGTCTGTCTGTTCTTATTAAATCCAAGTAATACAAAAATAACCCAAAATGACTCATATGAGGACATTTCTTATTTCATACATAAGAAGCTCTGTAGCAGGGTGTACTCTAGGATTGGGTGTTTCAGCAATGCAATGACATCATCAAGACGTGCCCTCTGCCATCCGTGGGTTTTATTTCATCCTCATGCTGGTAGCAAGATAGCTGCTGGAGCTCTAACCATTGTACCCCCCAAATGGCCAAGTCCAGAGGTAGGAGAGAAATTATTGTATCATGGGGCAATCTCTTAGCAAGTGTACTCTTGTATAAATTTGCCTTATACCTCTTTGACCAGAATTGTTTACTCCTAAACCCACCACTGACAGAAGGTATGTGATTGTCATTATTTGCTTGGGCTAATTATGAATATTTGAAGATGGAATGGATAATGGGGAGTCAGCCTCTACTGCCATAGTCCAGACAGAAATAAACGCCCCGTGCCTAGCCCAATAATGTGTGATATACAGCAGGACCTCAAACCAAAACCAAAACCAAACAAACCAAACAAATGATTTTTGGATATTTCAGAAAGACTTGAGATTTTTCCCCTGGAGGCATTTCTGTTTCTAAACAGGGTTATCCTGCCTGTAACATAACACAAAGATATTCAACTAACTTTTTAAGCTTATTTGTAAAGCGAGTGAGTATTTGAGTGTCTCTTACATGAAAGGCAATATTCTGGGAACCTTACATGTGAGAACTGCTTTAGACTTCACAACCATCCTATGAAGTAGTATTCTTAAATCCACTTTGCAGAACAAAAAGCTGGGCCTAATTAAATTGATGAAGATCACATAGCAGTTTTTGTCTTTCTCAAAAGACCATGTACATTCTTTTTATAATTCTAAGAATAAAATAAAAATATATTTATGGCCATAGTTGGATCTGCATACTTGAGCCTTTTTAAAGCATTCTGAAGGGCTCATAGGCTGTATGAAAAGCAATAATCTTCAAATTGAACAAATAAAGATCAGAAGTGATAAATCACTTAGCAGCTAACTCCAGAGGCATAGCTCTTCTATTTGACAACTCACACATAATAAAGACAGTGCCTAATTATTTTAAAAATACCTTGTTCAGAGGAGGGTGTTGTTTTGTGGATATTGAAGTGATATATTTTTTTAGAGTGGTATTATGAAAGACAAAATCAACACCATTATAACTTTTTCCACCTGAAGACAAGTTATTTATTCCATTCAGTTTGGAGTTTTGTCTCTGTGTTTTTAACCTCTGCCTCTGTGTGTACTCTGCACTGATATTGACCAAATCATAGCTACTGAGATGTGAAATTAGGTGATTTAAAGATTCACTTCTGATTCTCAAGATATGCTCCAGGGCATACTGTGATGTGCTGTAGGGCAAAAAATGATCTCAAGCTGGGACTAAGGGGGGAAAAATATCTCCATAGTAACAATAAATATTGCATAGTGGCAAGGTGGTTAGAAAATAATGTTCTTAAAAATTTTCAAACAACTATACTTTTCATAAAATCTAGTCATAAGGCAGGAAACTAAACCGTGTCGATTGTTGACTTATACGATGAAAACTCTCTACATTGTTCAACACGTAAACTGTTCTCATCAGTTCAAAGATTAAATTTGCTTTTTTTGTTGCCTAAGCTAGTTTGGGATCAATGTGTGGAGCTAAAAATAAATATAAAATCTCTGGGAGAGTTTTGTTACATCCAGCTTTTAATTTGTCTATGGTAATGAGGGGAAAAGGGGATGGGTAGCCCTTGAATGTCCAATTCTCAAGAATGGAGTATTGGTGTAGAAAACAAGATAATCTCACCAGGGCTTTGACTGATCTGTAATTTGCATAATCAAGAGTAAAGGATAGTCTTAGAATATAGTCTTCCAAATAACTTTTATCTGTGTTACCAGAAAACAATGAAACATTGACTAAATACTTCCTGAGCATGTTCCTTTCTCTCCTCTGGCAGAGCTTCTATGAGTGAAATGATCAGAAAGTAGTGAAGGAAAGTAGGCAGAAAGAGAAACAAGGAATCTGGGTTAATTTCCAAATTGAATAATCAACTTCCTACTAAAGAAGAGAATTGGCAAGGCTGTATGGAAGGTTCCATGATTCCTTCATTCCCATTGTGGCAGCAGTATGTAAGCTGGCAAGAGAGACCTGCAAATACTATGGATAAACATAATCATTTCTCAAAGGCTCCCATTTAACTCACTATAATTTAAAATTACACAGCCCTACTTGCCCTGCATACATCTTCTTCTGTGTTGAGTCTACAACTGTGCTTGAGAACCTAACAAGCATTGCGCTGAATGGTGTGTTAACGTGGAAAGCTTTATAGTTGGTGACACACTTGGGAATTTGCAAGCTTAGCCTGGGAAAAAAAAATCTGCCTTCCTTCCCTCGATCTTGGAAAAACTTGGCCCCAAGTCCAGTGGCTCATATTCCTTGATTCTCTGCTACTGCCTCCTTTTTGTGATTTTAAAAAATCCTGCTCAGTTGTGTCACTCCACATTGTACAGAACAAAGACCTTGTACTCTTGGGCTTGCGTCCCAGATAGCTTACATACTTCCCAAATAAGCAGAGATTATTGGAATCTTTTATTAATAGAAAACCTGCAGATCTATTCACATACTGATTTTACATATAATGAAGTGGAACTCAGAGAGTTTAAATGACTTACCCAAAGTCACACAGCTAATAAGTGTCGGAGCCAGAATTTGAATCCAGGTCGGTGTGATGCTGAAGGTCATACATTTTCCACTGTGCTGTACCTCTCAGGCTTATATGAAGAGGGCAAAGTAAGTACCCAGAGGTAAAGAGGGGAATGTTGTCTTCAAGCAGAGTGGTGCTTAGCATGTGGTAAGCATGTAACGTGTATTTCTTTCTTTCTTTTTTTTTGAGACAGAGTCTCACTCTGTTGCCCAGGCTAGAGTGCCATGGCATCAGCCTAGCTCAAAGGAACCTCAAACTCCTGGGCTCAAGCGATTCTCCTTCCTCAGCCTCCTGAGTAGCTGGGACTACAGGTGTTCACCACCACATTCGGCTAAGTTTTTATTTCTATTTTTAGTTGCTGGGCTAATAGATGGGATCTTGCTCTTGCTCAGGTTGGAAACATGTATTTCTTGACTGAAAAAAAATGAAGTAATGAACAACTGTTTTATGTTTTTTTTCTCCATACTTGTTCAATTTTTTAAGTGAGCATTTACTACTTTTCTAATTATTAAATAAAGAAAACAGGAGCGAGAGAGAGAGAGAAAGAATTGCTCTTTTCCACAGATGCAGAAAATGGCTGTGGATGGGGATAAATGCCTGTAAAAAGTTTTAAGAGAGGAATGTTCTTCAAAGTTCAAATCATCACTATTAGCACTGGGTCAGTGATTGCTGGTTTAGTGTATTTAGTTCTTAGAATGATCAATGTCACAAAGTGACCTTGTAATTCTCTTCCCCTTGGTTTCTGTGAGCAGAATCTGTGAGCAGATTTAATCCCTGTTGCCCATCCAGGAGAACGAGATGTTCTAACGAGTAAAGAGATGTAAAGTACACTCAGAGCTTTGAATAAAAAGCCCTGTGAGTAGGGAATTGTATTATAAGTTGCAAGCCAGTCACATAAAACAGTTGCTTGATTTATAGCCTATAGGGCTTTAAACACATCACAGACAATTGGAGACTATAAAGAAATTGCAGTGTACATACACAGACCTTGATATACCATAATTGCTTAATAAGAATTATACCCTGAGAAATCAGCCTCTGCCTTTCTAATGAGAGACAAGGAGCTGCATCTGATCTTTGGATCTCAAACCTAAGCAAGAGAGGTACACATAGGTTCTCAAATTTAGAAAACAGAATTTTGGAAGGCAAATCTTCTCTCTCAATGATTTCTAAATTCAGAGATTTATCATCATGGAAAATACTGGAGTCAGAGGCTTGGTTTGACAAATCACACATACGACAGGACAAAAATGCTGAACCCCTGCACTGTACCATTAGTTGCATGAAAGGATTTTCCTACTGTCTAGAGCAGTATTGTCCACTAGAACTTTCTGTGATGATGAAAATGTTCTATTCTAACCTGTCTAAAATAGAAAAGACTAGTCACATGTGGCTATTGAACACCTGAAATGTGGTCAGTGTACCTGAGGAGTTAACATTTTAATCTTATATAATTTCAATTAATTTGAATAAATTTAACATGACTAGCAGCACAGCTTTAGAAACAAATTAATATACCAGAAATTCCTATTTCATAGCCCTTGGCCTGAGCACAGTTAATTCCAATGGCCATGCTGGCTTGTCAGACACAGTGGGGCAAGGGACAGACTTGTCAGAAACCAGAGTTCAATGGGAGCAAATTCTTTCTCCATTATTCTATGACTCTAGAAATTCTTAAGCCAGGGCATCCTCTCACAATAAGGAACCCAAAGGCCCCTTCAAGCAGCTGTTACCTTCTTCACTGAGGGGCTCCTTCTCTGTAAATAATGGCAAGGGACAGAATGGCACAGGACTTTTCTAGAACACTGATTCCACGTGAGTCCCTCTACATCCGTTAGTAGTCATGCGTGCCTTCACTCATTCCAAAATGTTGAATGTCTACCATGGGCCAGGTGCTGTTCGCTGAAAGATAATTTTCCTCTGTTAACATTTTGGTGTGTTGCCTTTCACCCTCGCCACACATGCATGTGGCGGGCACCATGGCATGCAGCAAGCAGCTTTGAAATCAGCCTGAAATGACACTATTTTCTAGAGCAGGGGTCGGCAAACTATTTTTTGTAAAGGGCCACATAATAAATACAGTAGGTCCTCCTTACCTGTGGTTTGGCTTTCTGCCCTTTCAATTACCCATGGTCAACTGTGGTCCAAAAATAGTACATGACCATTCTTGTACTTTGGGGCCATTTTTAAGTAAAATAAGGTTAACTTGAACACAAGCACTGTGATACCATGACAGGTGGATCTGATAACCTAGAGGGATACTGAGTGACTAACAGCAATCCTGGCAGGACAGAGTGGGATGGTGCAAGATTTCATCACGCTATTAGCAAGTGAATTAAAACTTATGAATTGTTTATTTCTGGAATTTTCCATGTATGTCACAATGCCTACGTCATTCACTCACTTTATCTCCTCACGTAAGCATTTTATCATCTCGCATCAACACAAGAAGAAGGATAAGTACAGTACGAAAAGATATTTTGAGGGTAAGAGAGAGAGACACACCATATTTGCCTAACTTTTATTACATTGTATTATTATAACTTTTATTTTATTATTAGTTATTGTTAATCTTCTACTGTGCATAATTTATAAATTAAACTTTATTGTAAGTACGTATGTATAGAAGAAAACAGTGTATATAGGTTTCAGTAGTATCTGTGGTTTCAGGCTTCCGCTGGAGGGTCTTGGAATGTATCCTTCGTGGATAAGAGGGAACCACTGGATTTTTGTCTCTGAGGGCCATACAATTTCTGTCACAGCTACTCACCTCTGCAGTTGTAGCACCAAAACAGCCATAGAAAATACATAAACAAATAAACTTGATTGTGTGCCAATAAAACTTTATTTATGGACACTGAAATTTGAATTTTCCTATTCAAAATATAGAATATGAAATATGGATTAAAGGAATTTGAATTTTTCCCATATCACAAAATATTTTTCTTTTGAGATTTTTTCAATCATTAAAAAAATGTAAAAATCATTTTTTAGCTCATGAGTCATACAAAAATAATTGGCGGAATATATTTGGCCCACGGGCCATTATGGTTTGCTGATTCTTAGCATAGAACATAGGAAATGAAAAAATATTTATGATATAATGTAACTGAAAAGTCTTTATGAACATTTTAGTAATTTGATGATAGTCTATTAATGTATATATGTATGTGTGTGTGTTTTCTTTATTTTGGGATTATTAGGATTTTTCCAAGTTTAAAATTAAGATGAAGATATTTGTTCTTAAAGATTTTTCTTTTATTGTATATTATTATGTAGGTTTGAAGGTGTAAATATTTTAAGGTTTTTACTGTGTTACTGCCAGCTTGATTTCCAAAAAGTCATACAAGCTATATTTCACGAGAACACTGAGTATTCTTTTTAAAAAGTCTTGAAATTCAGCTATTCTGTAGGTAGCTCTATGGTTTCATTGCCTAGGGTCTTAATACCATATTGTAAAAAGTCTTTCAAACCTGCTTTGAAAGACAGGTAGAATGAAATACTCTAGCTGGAATTTTCCCAAACAACTGAAAAAGTGGGTATTGTTTATCGAACTAAATAAGAATCATACTTTTCTGCCATCAAAAACAATGGGCATGGGTTTACTTGAAAACATACTAAAGGTTAATCCTATGGATTTGGCTATGCCATGAGGTACAAGAGAGTCTCTTCTTGAGAACTTAAAGAGCCCAGACAAGAACTGGTCCTGAACGGTTTAGCCACTCAATTTTCTAAAATCGGGGTCTAGGACGGGTTTAGATTTGAGTAATATTTATTAAATATCTATTATAATTATAGATCTCCAAATCCAGCCCACATATCAGCAATAGTCTGAGATCAAGTTTTCACCTTTCTGTGGAGAAATGCATAACATAAAGCCCAATGTATTCATTTTAAATGTGATGATTTACTTTTTTGTAGTTAACATGTTTTTTCCTTTTATAAAGTAATGGTGTTTTATATTTTTTTTTCATGATGACGTTTGGCAAAATAGACACCATTTATCTCTGTGTGTTACCTAAATCAAATACATGTGTATTTGAATATATATAAAATAATAAATTGTGTATAATTTATATAAAATTTCCATATAATTTACAAGTCAGGAAATTACTATGTTTAGTATTTATCTGTGCTATTTGCATCACAAATATAATTTACTTTTACTCTTCATAACCATTTAAGTTATTATCACTTTCTTTTTTTACAAATAAAGAAATGAAAGCTGATAGAGGGTAAATAATTTACCTAAGGTCACACAGCTAGTAGGTGGCATAGTTAGGAGTTAAAAATTAAAGATTTGGCCGGGCGTGGTGGCTCACGCCTGTAATCCCAGCACTCTGGGAGGCCGAGGTGGGCGGATTGTTTGAGCTCAGGAGTTCAAGACCAGCCTGAGCAACAGTGAGACCCCGCCTCTACTAAAATTAGAAAGAAATTAATCGGACAACTAAAAATATATAGAAAAAAATTAGCCGGGCATGGTGGCTCATGTCTGTAGTCCCAGCTACTCGGGAGGCTGAGGTAGTAGGATCACTTGAGCCCTGGAGTTTGAGGTTGCTGTGAGCTAGGCTGATGCCATGGCACTCACTCTAGCCCTGGCAAAAAGAGTGAGACTCTGTCTCAAAAAAAAAAAAAAAAAAATTAAAGATTCTTTCATTGTCTACACTGCTGCCTCATATAATTCCATATAAATTACTTAAAAATTAGTGATATCTTGAAGTCCTTTCCAACTTCATAATTGTAATCATTAAAAATAAATAGATTGTTTATTATTATGTCACGAGAATAGCAGAAGCAGCAAGTATGTCATTGAGATATTAACTTCTATGATATGGCTATTTTCCATGAGCTTATTTTTTATCTGTTTTTGTAGGTGTGTGTATAGTCCTATTATGCCCAGTAATTCTACCACCAGACAATGGACACCAAATTATGGATTGTGCCATTTTTCTTAGGGTGCATTTCTCCTTTAGTTATCATAGAGACATTCTGATGGGAATAGGGCTGCCTAGGACAGTAGACCTCCAGTTACTTTCTCTCGTGCAGAATGGTAATGGTGTGTTAAGGTACCAGTCGGGATCAGAAGTGATGAATAATATTGATTAATATTAATATTAAATAAAAATGGTGATGAGTGCCTCAAAGGACAAAGTCTAAATAAAATGTCTAAAGAAAATGTACATAATGTTAAGGGGTTTCTTACTTCGAGTGGAGATCTGCTAAGTGACCTTAATCTGAGATTGTTAGGCTATGCGGGGATCATCCAGATGAAGATGGAGAGGAAAGGAGGACCACCTAGGAGAAAAGTAGTACCTGAGGGCTCTGGGATGCAATGAGCAGGAGGAGGAATGGTTCAAATGGAGACTGATAACGTGGCATAGGATGTGGGACATTTAAAACTTTTATCACTAGTCATTTTAATAACCTTGTTGTGGCATGATGGAGACTTAGATTAAGGTGGTGACAGTGAAGATGGAGCACATGAATGTTTCTGAGAGCCATGTAGAAGACAAAAGCAGTGCTGTAAGCTTCTGGGGGCAGAAATTTATCTTCTTTCTTTATCTTTTGTGTTTGGAATAAACAAAAGAAAGTAGACCTATGAACAATCACATTCCAGGGAAGCTGAAGTGTGTGGTCAATTCTTTCCAAATGCCTTCTGCCCAAGTCTAGGATGTGAAACGAACCACTAAGGGAGCATTTCAGTCTATATATCCGCCTCTCCAGGACTGTTATCCCATATCTGCACATCATGGGAACAGAGAGACATGGGCTTCAGGACTGCCCCTGAAGGCAACCCTGAGCTCTGAGCCAAGTGCACCTCGTCCTGGAGGTAGAAAAGCAGAATGCACCCACTCTTTTTAAAAAACATATTTATTGAGATATAATTTATATATTGTGGTAGGCAAAATAATGGATTCCCAGAGATGTGTTCAGCTTTACCCTGGAAACTGTGAATATGTTACCTATCATGGTAAAGGAACTTTGCAGATGGGATTAAGGTTATGGACCTTGAGATGGAGATAGTATCCCAGGTTATCCAGGTGGGCCCAATCTCTTCACCTGAATTCTTAAAAGAGGAAAACTCTGAATGGCTGGCTTAGAGAAATAGATGTGACTATTGGTGAAGGGTCAAAGAAATGTGACTTTTCTGGCTTTCAAGATGGATAGGAACATACTATACAATTTAACTGTTTAATGTGAAAAATTCAGTGTTTTTTTTAGCATAATCACACATGCTGTAATTATGTATCTATAGGTTTGCCTGTTCTAGACATTTCGTATAAATGGAGTCCTGCAATATGTGATCTTTTGTGACTGCATTCTTTCACACAACATAATGTTTTTGAGGGTTATCTATGTTGTAGCATGTATTAGTGCTTCATTTTTTTATTGCTGAATAAAATTTTACCATATGAATGTACCGCATTTTGCTTATTCATTCATCAATTTATGGACATATGTGTTGTTTCCACTTTTGGGCTATTGTGAATGATGATGCTATGAACATTGAAACGAACAATTGCACAAGTTTTTGAGTGAACATGAGCTTTTATTTCCCTTGGGCCTATGCCAATGAGTGGAATTTCTGGATCCTACAGTAACTCTGTGTTTAGCATTTTGAGGAGTTGCCAGATCATTCTCCGAAGTGGCTGCACTACTTTACATTTCCACCAGGAGTATATAAAAGCTCCAATTTCTCCACATCCACCCCCGCACTTATTGTCTATCTTTTGTATTATGTTCCTCTTAGTGAATGTGAAGTGGCATTTCATTGTAACTCTGCTTTGCATTTCTCTGACGACCAATAATGTGGAGCATCTTTTCATATTCTTATTGGCTATTTATGTACTTTATCTGGAGAACTATTTAGAGCCTTAGCTCATTTTTAAATTGGGTTATTTATCTTACTATTGTTGAGTTTTAAGAGTCTCTCTTTATATATTATAGATAAAAGTTTCTTATAATATATACAGTTTGCAAATTATTCCATTCTGTGGGTTGTCTTTTCACTTCCTGGATTGTCCTTTGAAGTATGAAAGGTTTTTAATTTTGACAAAGTCTAATTCGTCCAATTTTTCTTTCATTTCTTATGCTTTTGTCTCTAATTCTTTTTTTTCTTATCCTCTCCTAGAACGAAGTTTTCTTTTTTTAATTCTTTTTTTTTCTTTGTATTTTTTATGCTTTTGGAGTCATAGCTAATAAACCATTCCTAACACAAAGCCACAGAGGTTTACTTTTATGAGTTTTTAAAGAGTTCTATAGTCTTTGTGAAACCTATTTTTAGGTTACCTATTAAGTATTTTAAACCTATTACATTTATGTCTCTGATCCACTTTGAGTTAATTTTTATACATAATGCGAAGTAGGGATTCAACTTCATTCTTTTGCATGTGGGCATCCAGTTGTTCCAGAGCCATTTGTCAGAAGGACTATTCTTTCCCCCATCGAATGCTTTGGCACCTTTGTTGGAAACCAATTGACCATAAATGTAAGGTTTCATTTCTGGATTCTTAGTTCTATTCCCTCGATCTATGTGTCTTTCCTCATGCCAGTACCACACTGTCTTGATTACTGTAGCTTTTTAGTAGGATTTGAAATTGGAAAATGTGAGTCTTCCAACTTCCAACTTTAGAACTGTAAATTTTAACTTTTCTTTCTCAAGATTGTTTTTGTTATTCTACCTCCCTTGCATTTCCATATGAATTTTTGTGTTGCCTGTCAATTTCTGCAAAGAAGCCAGCCTGGATTTTGATAAGGTTTGCAGTGAATCTCTAGATCAAGTTTGGCCAAATTTTAGCACTATTAAATTATCTGATCCATGAACATGAGATGTCCTTTGCATTATTTAGATTTTCCTTAATTTCTTTCAGCAATATTTTGTAATTGACAGTGTACACATTTTGCATTTTTTTGGTTAAGTTTATTCCTATGCGTTTTAGAACACACCCACTGTTGAAGCATGAACAGGGAAAGAGGGAGAACACAGAATGGCCTGACTCTTACTAAAAACAAAAAAAACAAAAAAAACTCCCCGATAAGGTAATTCACTTTTTCTACCCTGAGGAGAAAAAAGAGGAGGATAGGGTGAGGAGGGATGGAATGAGAACTGGAAGTATTATTTCAATATTACTTTTTCCTAGGAGCAGAAGTTCTTTTCACGCAACATGACCAGAGAGAAATAGAGATTCTCTCTATCATAGAGAACATAATGATTATTGAATGTGGCAGTTAAGGGAGAAGAAAGTGTCAAGAATAATTCCCCAGTTTCTTGTGTGAACAACTGGATATGTAGCAGTTGCTTTTAGATGGTCAACACTTGAGAGTATCATTTGGGGGAATAGAATGAGATTAGTTTGGCAACTTAGATTTAATGTACATTTGAAATATGTGAATAAAGATGAATATGTAGTTGAAAGTATAGTTATGGACCTCATAGAAGGCCAGCAGCAAAGTTAATTGGATTCATTAGCAAATTATCAGTAAATGAAGTTGTGTGTAATAGTTGGAATCCTCTAGGGAAAGCTTATAGTTTGCCATGAAAAGAGAATCTATGACTAAGTTTTGGGAAACTTTATAATTTACTGGTCAGATAGAGCAGAATGAGTTAGGGAAGTTGAGAAGAGGTAGAGATGTCTGTGATATGAGGAAACTGGGAGACTGTAGTTTCCTGGAATCAAGAATAGAGAATGTTTCAAGCAGGAAGGAATATTGGATACCATAGAGAAGTCAGGTAAGCAGAGGTAGACCAATTAAATTTGATAACATAGAGCTCAGTGGTGAAAGAGCTGTTTCAGGGGATTTGTGGTGGGGTGGTGGCAACATTATAAAGAGAGAAAACAGAGAAGGACAAAAATAGAAGTAGTAACGTGAATAAAAAAATAGAGGTGGCTGATGGGAGAAAAAGAGTTTAAGGAGATTTTTATTTTCTTTTTAGAAGAGAAACTTGAGAATGTTTAAATGTGGATGGCAAGGAAACCACAGAGAGAAAAGGTTGAAGATAAAATAATGAGATGGAGCAATCCCTAGGGTTAGGTTCTTAGGAAGGCAGGACTGTTGGAGGCACGATAGTACCTGTAAAGGGATAGTCTGCTCAAAGGAAGAGACCATCTATTTCTCCTTGTGGAAGGGGCACGATAGTACCTGTAAAGGGATAGTCTGCTCAAAGGAAGAGACCATCTATTCCTCCTTGTGGAAGGAGTCTACATGTGTTAATGCATGTATCTTTGCAGGATTACTGTTGGGAAGTCTTTAATTTTCTCTGTGAAGTAGGAGGACAAGATCATTGACTGGAAAAGAATTCAGTAGATGAGGGAGACTGGAGATTTAAGGAGGGTACGGAGTGGAGTGTACTCCTTATGATGAAGGGAAAAGTGAGTAAACAAGAGACATGGCAGTATTGCTGGATGGTACTGAGGACTCTGTGTGTCTGTGTGTGTGTGTCTAGGAGGGGTGTTACTGAAGGATGGGCAGGGAGATGATGCAATAAATTCTAAATGAAGATGACCGGGGTAATAAACCTAAAGCAAAGGGGCGGGGAACCTGTGACCTTAAGGCCACATGTGGTGGCCAGATCCCCAAGTGCGGCCCCTTGACCAAATCCAAACTTCACAGAACAAATCCTTTGGATTTGGTCAAAAGGCCACACTCAAGGATTCAGAAGGCCACATGTGGTCCCCAGGCGGCAGGTTCCCCACCCTATCCAAGCTAGACAGTGTTTCCAATTTTGTTCTGCTATAGAGAGCCAAGGACAGTTTTGTAGAACAGGGATTCCTACCTTAGTTTTCTCCCCCAGCTGCCTGGTGCTAATAGCCTGGTGCTAACAGCCTGGTGTATTTTCTTACCATCATATGACTGGTAACCACAATTCAGAATAAGACTCCAGATAGGAATGTATGCCATCTCATGAGAAAAGGTCATTGCACTAATTCCGAGCTGGAATGGATGGGGAGAGATGCAACTGACAAGGCTAATTTTGTCATGTGGCATGCAAGGGCATGTGGCAAGTCAGTGGTCCCCAACTTCTCTGAGATAAGAGCCTGTAACCTTTGGTAATGATAGGAGGTACAGTGAAGGAGGCACTCACACTAAAATTTACCATGGGGTCAATTAACTGTGTATTCAAGAGCAAGCCTGCAAGCTTTCTCTCGCCATAAGGAATTCCAGCATACCATAGGCAGCCTTGGTATATTACTCTCCTTTCCATCGTTGCCCGGTGAGACTTTTGTGTGTGTACCTTGGCAACCTAACAGTTACCCTGTAAAGCATCAGCAGTGGGAACATTTATCACATTATGTGCTGAGGAAAATAAAAGAAATGGGAGTTGGCTGAACTAAACAAAGTAAAGCAGGGATTGTTGATCAAGGAGTCAAATTGCTAACTCTCAGATAATACCCATGTGGTGAATATATTCGTCACTGGATTAAAATGTTAGATGGGCTTTTCTTTGGATGTATGTTAAAGAAAATTAGGGGTGTCTTAATATGTTGTCAGGAAATGTGCTTGGTGATAGCGTATAAATCAACACCTTCAGTGGAAAATCAGAGTGTATTTTAATTAATATTAATTTCCCATTTTTTTTAAATGTCCAACATTTAGAAACGATGCAAGCTCATTTTTTATTATTATGTTTGGAAACATTTTACTTTCAAGTAATTGACTTGGGATAACAATGGTTGGAAGTATTACTGCTTACTCATGATAATAATGATCATAATAATTTTTATAACTACTATTTATTATTTACTTTGTGCTAAGCACTTTGATGACATTATTATGTCATCTAAGCCATATAGCACCTTGTGAGCAGGTATTATTATTTTCTGGAATTTATTTTATAGATGTCTATTTAACCAGCAAAGAAACTAGACACTTCTAAGTGTCTGGGCTGGAATTCACACCAAAGTATATTTGTCCTTAGAGTCAATTTGTCTCTAGGCTCCTCTCTGATATATGCCATTTAATTTACTATATGATTTTACAGTTTCCTCAATTTCCTCTGTATAAAATAAAAATAATTAAGAGCATCAATGTCATTGGGATTTAAGGATTACATGAGACAATATAGGTAAAACTCTGATAATGCTGAGTATATAGAAAATATTCAAGTAAATATTAGTTACTATCATTACTGCACCGGAGTAAATTATTTGTGTATTAGAAGTTTTGCTGCTTTTGTTGTGTCTCCTGATAATCAGTCAACTTGCCCTTGAACTACTTTTCTTGTGGAAGCTTTAATAAGAGCTGACCTTTCCACAAACTCTTTTTTATTTTTTTTTTGGAGACAGAGTCTTGCTCTGTTGCCCAGGCTAGAGTGCTGTGGCATCAGCCTAGCTCACAGCAACCTCAAACTCCTGGGCTCAAGTGATCCTACTGCCTCAGCCTCCCAAGTAGCTGGGACTACAGGCATGTGCCACCATTCCCAGCTAATTTTTTCTATATATATTTAGTTGTCCAGTTAATTTCTTTTTATTTTTAGTAGAGACGGGGTCTCACTCTTGTTCAGGCTGGTCTAGAACTCCTGATCTTGAGTCATCCTCCTGCCTCGGCTTCCCAGAGTGCTCGGATTACAGGCGTGAGCCACCGTGCCCAGTCTCCACAAACTCTTAATTGCCCTCAACAACTTATATTAGCTCGCTGGTGCATAGGGGTACAAATTATAAAAATAGAATAAAGCAAAGCCTAAATCACTCATGGGGAAACTACATTCATGCTGCAATTTTGTAACAATATACTCTATTTGCTTAAATAATCAATGTCTGTGAAAAGGGAAAAAATGTGTTCAGCAAGAGGTTCTTTGAGAAGAAGTTGGTTTGTTAAAATCAAAGCGGGGCAGCAAAATCAGGATCAACATAAGAAAATTCGTGAAGGTCCATTGGCATAAGAATGTCCAAGATGTGAGATCATCCACCTGGTCTTTACTTTCCCATATTTTCAGAAGGTCACCATTTTAAATCTCACTTGGGAATGCTACTCAGCAACAAACAGGAAAGAACTATTGATGCCTGCTAGGATATGGATAAATTTTTTAAATGATTATGTACAGTGAAAGAAGCTAGACAAAAAGAGGACACCCCGTATAATTCTATTCATCTAAAATTCTAGAAAAATGAAAATTAATCTATAGTGACACAAAGCAGATTAGGTAGTTGCTTGGAAATGGGGTGAGAAAACATTACTAAGGGGTACAGAGAAACGTTTAGAAGGTGATGGTTTTATAAGTATATACATATGTCGGAACTTAAATTGTACACTTCAATGTATGGTTTATTGTACTTCAATTATACCTCAATAAAGCTGTTTAAAAAATCTCATGGTATGTTTTTCCATTTGTTTGTGTCATCTGTGAATTAATTCCTCAGTATTTAGTAGTTCTCTTTGTAAATATCTTTCACCTCCTTGGTTAAGTATATTCCTAGGTATTTTATTTTCTCTGTAGCTATTGTGAGTGGTATTGAGTCTTTGATTTGACTCTCAGCTTGGCTGTTATTGGTACATAGGAATGCTAGTGATTTGTGTACATTGATTTTGTAACCTCAGACTTTGCCGAATTTATTTATCAATTCCAGGATTCTCTTGGTGGAGTCTTTCTAGATATAAGATCATATAAGATCGTATTGTCAGCAAAAAGCGATAGTTTGCACAACTAAGGAAATAATCAACAGAGCAAATAGAAAACCTATAAAATGGGAGAAAATATTCACAAGCTATACATCTGATAAACGGCTAATAACCAGAATTTACAAGAACTCCAGCAAATCGCAAGAAAAAAAGGCATTAAAAATGGGCAAAAGACATGAACAGAAGTTCATCTTTTCAAAAGAAGATAGACAATAAACATATGAAAAAATGCTGAACATCACTAATCATCAGGGAAACGCAAATAAAACCACAATGAGATATTCCCTTACCCCAGTTAGATGGCTTTTATTAAAAAGTCCAAAGATAATAGATGCTGGCATGGATGCAGAGAGAGGGGAGCGCTTATATACTGTTGGTGGGACTGCAAATTAGTACAATCTCTATGGAAAATAGTATAGAGATTTCTGAAAGAACTAAAAGCAGATCTAGCATTCAAGCCAGCAATCCCATTACTGGGTATCCTTTTCCCAAAGGAAAAGAAGTCATTTTATCAAAAAGACACCTGCACTCGAATGTTTATTGCAGCACAATTCATAATTTCAAAGATGTGGAAAAAATCTCATGGGATGCTTTAAAGATTGTTTTTTAAAGTTGTAACTTTTACCATTTTTTTCCTTAATACCCATTAACAATTCTTATTGTTTTTCTTTAAGAGTATTTTGGGTACTGTGACCCTGCACTTCTACGTTGATGTTAGAATTAGCCATCAGATTTCACTTATACATGCATGGCTGCACAACTACCCCTCTCCCAAATACACACACACCTGTTGAGATTTTGATGAATTGCACTGAAACTGTACATTAATTTGGGAAGAAATGACACGATATTGAGTCTCTTGAACCATGAATATAGTGTATCTCCATTTATTTAGGTCTTCTTTAATGTCTTTCAAGTGTTTTACAATTTTCTCCGTACAGGTCTAGTATATTTTTAAGTAGTTATTTTATTACTATTGGATTGGAATTATTTTTTAAATAATATTTCTAACTGTTAATTGTTTATAACACTGTAATTGATTTTGTATATTTACTTTTTAATCCAGCAACTTATTAATTTATTTATATTCTATTGATTCTTTTAGATTACCCATATAGGCAATAATATTAATACTTTCTAGAATATTGAGATAATTTATACTTCCTTACTGATTCTTATAACTTTGATTTCTTTCTCTTGCCTTATGGCTTTGGCAAAGTTCACCAATACAATGATGAATAGAAATGTGTTAGCTTATTTTCTTCTTACTTTTATTCTTTATCTGAAAAGAAATGATTTCATTACTTCATCATTAAGTATGAGTTTACTTTGTGGGAAGATTTTAACCTACAGAATCAATTTTTTAACACAGTTATAGAAGTATTAATTTTCTATTTCTTCATTGGTCAATGTTAAGTTACATTTTTCTATAATGTGTTTTTAAATTTATTGACAGAAAGTTGGTTGTGATATTCTTTTATTATCTTGAAAATCTCTGCAGCTTTTTTTTTATTATGTCCTCTATTTTACTGCTAATTTTGCTTATGAATGCATTCTCCTTTTTTTCTCTTGATAAAACTTGCCAGTGTTTTTATCAATGTTATAAGTCTTTTCAAGGAACCAACTTTTTATTTGTAGATTCTTTCTATTTTATATGTCCTAAATCTGCACTAATATTTTCTATCTTCTCTCCTATTACTACGGATAAACTCTCTGTGCTCCAAGTTAAGTCTAACCCCTTTATTTGTGCAATAAATTTTATTCCCTTCTTCTACTCAAAAATATTGGTCTAACAATTCTCCTCTCCCTTCATTATCATATTCCCTCCTTGTTGGAAATTTCTATCAGCATAAAATATGCTATTATTTCTCCCACCTTATAACAATAACAACAAACAACGTTCTCTGGACCCCACTTCTAGCTGCTGCACTATTCTTCTTTTCCCGTACAGCAAAACTCTTTTAAAAAGTTGTCCATACTTACTCTTTCCAAAGTATCCTCCCTCATTTTTTTTTTTTGAACCTGCTCTAATTAGCCTTCTGCACCAAACACTGCTCTGAAACATGTTTTCTCCTGGTCGCTACATTGCTAAAATCCAGTTGTTATTTCTTGGCCCTTTTCTTACTTGCGTGATGATGAGTATTTGACACAGTTGCTTATTCTCTCCTTTGACACTCTTTTCCTCCCCAGGCTTCCAGGACACCACACTTACCTGGCATTCCTGTTTCTGGCCACTGCCTCCCAATCTCTTTTGCTAGTTCCTGCTCTATATATCATAATAACTGAAATATGAAGTATGCCATTGCTTAATCCTCAGACTTTTTTTTCTTTTGCTATCTATACCACATTTTGTTGATGTTATCCAGTATCATGGCTCTAAATAGCATCTATATTCTGATGACTCCAAATTTATATCTCCATCTTACATCTTTCTGCAGCACACCAGTTACTGCATGACTACCTTAAAGCTCCAATAGGACTGGTGGGCCAAGTGGTACTTAGCGTTCCTACAAATCAGAGCCAATTCAAAGCCATTACCCAATAGTTCCCCAAAGGTCTGAGTATTTCTTTTTTCCCACAGGACAGTCACACTAATAAATGTCTACAGTTGCCTTTGGAGAGGGATTGAAAGAAAGTTAAAAGTATGTGTATATCAGGCTCTACCTTCAAATGAACCTAACCTCTCCTCTTTAATTAAGGGATTCTAGTCTTATGTGTGAAAACTGGGTGAGGGACTATGACAATACATTGTGTCAACTTATGTCTGGTTTTTACTAGACCTGAAATGTTCCTTATTTTATAGATCCAGTAACATTTTAGCAGGCTGTCTGTGTGTTAAATATTTCATTCCTAGAGACATTGTAATCAATTTGCCACTGCTAAAGATATCTGCAGGTGATATCATACTGCGGTAAAGAGATGACTACCAGTTATGCCAGTTATGGTAAACGCATCCACATTGTTTTTGCTGGTGAACTTGATATACCACTTGGCCTGGGTCACTGCAGGATCCAGCTGAAAATCAGGGAGCCCATCTTAACAGCAACGTCTGCCACTTTCATACCTGGCTTACAGAGGACAGCAACCAGAGGGCTTTCCCAGGGTTCAGGTTTTCTTCTCGGCAATGTAAAGGGAGTGTCCTTTGAGCTCTTTCAGTGAATGCAGTGTGGGCTGAGGGTGGCAGGAGGGTGGGGGTGCAGCCCACATGTGGTAAATCTACTCCATCATTCTTATCTTCCTCAGCCTTCTGAGCTACTCGTCTGCATTTTGCCAGGGATGTTCTGGCATCTTAATCCCATTAAATGCAGATGATCAAAGAGTCCAAGTGTCATTCAACCAAAGCAAACCGTTAGAACCACTTCTGGTTAGCACGTTAAATACAGAAACACTCATAAGTCCTTCAATAGTCAATAAATTTGACCCTTTTCAGAATTCTGTTGCAGCCTGCTTGGTCTAACATCCTTAGAATCCATTCACGGCACTCCCCATTTTCTCTCTGGAAGTGCGCCAGTGTTCTTAGAGAATCCATCCCACACCAGTCTTGGTTGTCATCTCTCCTGCCATAGTGCTGAAGGGCAGCAGCCACTTGGTCTCCCAAGTCACCATTTCACCACAATCAATCCCCAGTGATGCTTTCGGTAATCACAAGTTAGTGCATGATTAATCCGTTTCCCATTGACAAGTAGTTCTATGTTCAAGCATCCCAAGAAATGACCACATTAACCATCAAGTGCTATGTATGATGGTCATCTTGTGTCCTACTATGAATGTATTTATCAGTCAGAGTCCATCAAGAACAAAAAGCACATCAGGTTTTTGAAGAGAAATTATTTAACTTAAGGAATTATTAACTATGTCTAGAGTTATTTATAAGTATTTTATAAAAGAAAAAGAAAAAAAACCCACAAAGGTGTCATGGAGGTAACAATTGCAGAAAGCGGTCACTACTGTTAGGGATGGGAGAACAAAGGAAAGAAGTCCGAAATGCTAAAACTTACATGCTGGACGGAGAGCCCTGTGGTGCTGAAACTCAGAATTCTGACGAGGTGCCTCTGCTTAGCTGGTGGCGATGGGTGATGAGGTTGGTTCTATCAATATTGGAAAAACTGAAAACTGGATCCAACTTCCGTTGCAAGAAGGAACTGCTGTTACCAAGATAAAAAAGCATTGCTAGAGGAATGCTTATAGGAACAGGAACAGATGGGAAACAAACAATTAGCGATACTTTGGAGTTCATGCTTATCTTGCAATCAAACTACATTTTGAAAAGTTATAGCATAGAAAACTATTGTTAGGGCAAAGCAAAGACCGAATACTTAAAAATAAGTGAAAATAGCACATGCCCAATCCATGTAGACAAGTGTAGTAGAAGATGTTACCTTTCCATCCCTACCACTTTGTGTGCATTTGTAAAAGCAAAACATTTGTATTAATATTATGCATACATATGCGAGCAAAACATTTGGGTTCATCCATACAGAGACATAATTTAAATCCGCTTCCATTCCTTGACTAGAAACTGTTGTGTCAAGGAAATTAGTAAGTATGTAATGTCAAAATATCACTTTATTGTGTATTTAGTGTATTTTGGGTGGAAAAAATGTTAATCTGAAAAATACAGTTGTCCAAAATGTGTTGTAACTTCAAGAGTTGCTAAATGAATAGTTATTATATGAGGTACGTGTGTCTACTTAAGATTTAAGCGTGGCTCCTGGAAGGGAAGAAGTAAAGCTGCCCTTATTCTTAGGTGACATGTTTGGTTGTATAGAAAATCTTAAGGAAAATCCTATATTACTACTTACTAATATGAATTTAGCAAAGTTGCAGGATCTCTGGTCAATCCACAAAAATAAATTGTATTTCTATATATGAGCAATAAACAATTGGAAATTGAGATGTAAAAATAGTATCATTTATAATAGTATAAAAATAAAGGATATTTTGGGATGAATTCCCAAAATATGTACAAGACCTGTACACTTTAAACTGTAATGCATTGCTGACAAATATTAAAGAATGTCTAGATAAAAGGTGAGATATCATGTCTCATGAAAAAATTATTAATCATCAGAGAAATGTAAAATAAAACCACAACTAAATATTATGTAGGTACAGTATAATGACTAAAATTAAAAAAAAACCGACAATACCGAGTTTCATAGAAACTTTATCTGTAATAGCCTGGAAATAAACCAAATGTCCTTAAAAGCATTATGCTAAATAAAAGAAACCAAACACAGAAGACTGTATGATTGCATTTATATGAAAGTCTAGAAAAGACAACACTATAGTGATAGCAGATCCAAGGTTTTAGGGTCTGGAGTTTGGAGGGGAGGGTTGACTGCAATGGAGAAAGAGAACTTTTTGCTATGTTGGAAGTCTTTCGTGTGGTATTTATACAACTGTGTACTTTTATCTAAGCTCATCCAATTGCTCATTTAAAACTGGTGAATGTTATAGCATGTAAATTACACCTCAAAAAAACTAATTTTTAAAAATTTGCAAGAAAACTAAATTGTCTTTCATAAAAGTGAGAGTCATTTAAACTTTCACCAGGATTGTAGCCTAATGCCTTTGGTCTCTTTCTGAGGAGGCAAAGTGAGAAGACAAAATGAAAGAGAATAAAACTCCCAAGATTTCCCTTAGCTCAGGGGAATAGAACCATAAGATGTAATTTCTTGTGATCATTCACCAAGGGAGCAAGACTATCTTAAAGCATGATATTTTTGTTTTGTTTTGTTTTTAGAACACTTTTCAGACTCTTTATTAAAACCCTTTATGAAAAATATCGCTTTCAGTTTTGTTTTCACTCGATCTTTTGTAATTGGGGTGTCAAGGTTAACATCACGTATTAGTGAATATGCAGATATTTGTGTGCTGTGTCACTGAGGACAGCATATTCTCTAAAAGAAAAAATGATCTTTGTCCTATTGCCTCAATATGCACATGTCAGAAATGACAAAAATATGCCTTGTTTTATTTTGTTATTATTATGAAGTTTGGGGGAACCTTTAAATTTACAATATGATCTTCGAGAGGATGTCTGTTTATTTTAAAAGATAACTGGCATGGGCTTAGCTTTATGTGGCATGGTAGAACTTTATATATGTTATTCTAATTTAAATTAAATTTAAATCCTGGCCCTATCCAGGGAGTAGAGGATAGACCAAGGACTGATATATATGCGTATATATATATGTACATATATTGTATACATACGTTATGTTAGCCTGCTCAGACAGCTGTAACAAAATGCCATACATCGACCAGATGGCTTTAACAACAAACATTTATTTCTCACAGTTCTAGAAGCTGGGAAGTTTAAGATCAAAATGCCAGCAGATCCAGTTGCTGGTGGGGGCTGCCTTCCTGGTCTGTAGATAGCTGCCTTCTCTCTGTGCCCTCACATAGGAAAGAGAGAGCTCTGGCCTTTCCTCCTCTTCTTACAAGGACACTAATCCCGTCATGGGGGACCTACCCTCATGACCTCATCTAACCCTAATTACCTCCCAAGTGCCCCACCTCCAAATGCCATTACACTGGGGGTTAGGGCTTCAACATATTACTTTTGGGGGGACGCATTCTGTCCATAGCAGATACATGCGTGCACGCGCGCACACACACACACACACACACCCTTGTAATTCTAATGTGCAGCCAAGTTTTGAGAACCACTGCTTTGGAGCAGTTGTTTTCGATATTTAGTGTGCATCAGAATCACCTGGGAAACTTGCTAACCGGATTGATGGTCACCACCCTCAGAGTTTCTGAGTCTCTAGGTCTGGGATGGGGATCCAGAATTTGAATTTCTAACAAGTGCCCAGGTATGTTTATGCTGCTGACTCACTTTGAGAATTACTGTTTTAGAACTTGCTGACTTCTGCTGTATGCATCCTAGGGGCAATTCCCGTGGGTATTAGGAGAGGTTATACAGGTCTGACATCAAGGAGATGGACTTAGAAGATAAAGACCTGATAGTCAAGAGTACATTTACAACTATGGTATCTATTGGGCGCCTCCGATTTTTCTAAACTAAAAATTGAGAAATAACTGGAAAAAATTGAGCACAAAAAATAGCTTAAAAAGCACTTTGAGCAGAAAAGGAAGATGTAAATCTCAGGAGGACCCTGCAAAAAGCAATAGAAAATTAGGGAGAATACATGGTACACCAGAATTCTTAGGTACAATCAATAACATCCACTATTTTTGTAAAACTGTAAAAGTATATTCACCTTGTCTTGACAGTGTCTGTATTTCCTAGACCACAGAGGGAATCAAGAGTATGAAAGGAGAGATTTTCGCCTTTAAATTTACAGATGACATTCAGTGCAAAGTAAAGGAAACATCACACTTGAATCCCATGTTCCCTTTGATAAATTTCCTTTGAACGCTGTGGCCCAGTCTAATGTAGTTCTAGTGTATAATGCTAGCTCTGTAAGAAAAGCTGACTTATTTTAGATGATTTTTTAAAAAGCTAAGCATACAGTTATCATGGAAGACTACAGTGATCTAGAATTAAATTAACAAATTAAAGCAACAAGAAAGAGAAGGGATAAGTATAATTGTTCTGGGACCAAGAGTTCCTATTCCTCTGCTAGAATTAGGTAAAAATTTTAGAAAAACTATTATAAGGGGTTTAAATTGTATTTTACAAAGCTAAGTGGACAAGACATAGTTTGTTTTATTTCCTTTAAATAAAATTAAATTTGACCCCAAGTTCCAATGCCACAGAGATGGTGGCAAATTCTGAGTTATTACTGGGACTCCCTCCCTGCTACAAGTGTCCTGCACGGAATCTGTAGCCAAGTAGCCTTTTCTATGATGTGGGCTTCATTTTGGTTATGACTAAGATCGTGATCCTTTAAAGTCCAGGGGCGCTTATCTATCTATGAAATCATTGCCTAATCCAAGGTCATAAAGATTTACACCTATGATTTCCTGTAAGAGATTTGTAGTTTAGGCTCTTACATTTAGGTCTTTGATCCTTTTTGAGTTAATTTTTGTATATGCTATGAGATAGGGGTCCAACCCTTGGTACCTTTGTTGAAAATTAATTGATCATAAATATAAGGACTTATTTAAGGATTCTTAATTCTATTCCATCTGTCTAGATGTCTAGCAGATGCCAGTATCACCCTGTCTTGAGTACTGTAGCTTTGTAACTTTTGAAATCAGAAAGTGTGCTAGTATTATTCCTCCAGTTTTTTTGTTTCCCCAACAGTGTTTTGGCTATTCTGCTTCCCATATGAATTTTCGGATCGACTTGTCCACTTCCACAAAGAAGTTAGCTGGTACTATGATAAAGATTGCATTGAATCTCGTAGATAAATTTTGGGAATATTGTCATTGTAATAATATTAAACATAAGTACCTGATTATCAAAGATACTAATATTTCAAGTCTTTTCTTTTTTTTCCTTTCTATTCAAGGCAGAGAAGGAAGGATCAGGAACTTGGGCCTTGAGCATATGTTGTTTAAATATGACAGGTTTTGGTGAGTAAATATAGTTAGTAAAAATTTTGGTTTCTTTTAAGTTAAAGCTGGACTGAATGAATATCTTCAGCTTGTCTAAACAGGTAGTAACAATAAAATATTGAAACTAGATAACATAAATCGAGAAATCGGGTGTGTTTAGTAGACAGTTTGCAGAGGCAGGAGATATGAGGAATGAGCCGAGTTAAGGAATGGGAGGGAAGGAGCCAAGTGAAATAACATGAAGGAGACCCAAAGAAAATTAGTGAAAATCTGTGCCTGGTGAAACAAACAGGAGAAGATAATGGTTTTTAAATGCGATAGTCTGAGTTTTCATGCTATTAGACTGTACTCCATTATAAATTGCTGTTTGGGGATTGCTGTACTAAAGAACAGATGCTCCTTGTTTAAAAAGAGAGTGAGAAATGTCCCTCATACTGGACTCTGACTTTAAAGTTGTTTTCTAAGGAACTCTGAAAGAACCATTTCTAAACGTGACATTTCAAAACCAGGGATGTTTTGTGTATATATAATTCATCTCTTAGCATATTTTAAAGAGATAACTCCTTTTTTGAAATTTTGCTCAAGTGTTAGCAAAATTCATGCTTTTTGAAGTTTAGAGGTTCCAGAGTTTCTTATCAAGACATCCACATCTGTATCCCCACCTCCTTAGCAAGGAATATAAACATGCGAAAGTTTAGCTCATCTGCCAAATATTTCTTGAGATACAAAATGGCAATGCTATGCTGGACCTAGGCAGCACAAAGGCCTTATTCTTAGAGATTTTAGATTCCAAGTAATGAGATAAAACTATAATAAAATAAGTTTATAGTGATACGGAGTAAATATCTATCGTGCAGCCTTATGTATCTGAACTGCTTAAGACTAAGATGAAACCAAAACACTGAAAACCTGTCTAACACATGGTGATGTTTTAAAGGTGCTCCAGGGGCAGTGCCTAGAAGAGTCAGGTAAAACAAGAACGTATTCTATTGTTCACAGAACTAAATGTTCTGGATGAGATGGGGGCTTGAGAAGAAAGCACAGAGTGGTCAGACATGATTTCAGATGCCCTTTGTGTTCCCCATCAAATCACAAAGCAGGAAGCACACTCATTTCCTCAGTTTAGGGGAAAGACAGGAAGGTTTGGGGAGATAATATGTCTGTATATATACTGTGGGGGGGAACTGTCTTGTATTCTTTTATGATATAATCTGTTAGGTGCAGCCACAAGAGGAGACAGAGGAGAAGCTGGGGAGGAGGGGATGTTTATTATACTCACAGGTCATAGAGACAGGAAGTAAGATGGGCCATGTACGGCCACATGGGAAAGACACCTGCGTGGTCAGGAGGCAGAAGACAAGAGCAAGGGGAGCCCTTAGGCCACGGCTTTTAATGGGGTTTCTGAGAAAAAGGCAGAGCAGGGTAGAGTGAACCCTTTAGGATTGGCTCATTTGACTAATTTCAGTGGGCTCTAAACTATAAGGATGGTCCCTAGTTGCCTAATACCTGGCCCAGGGATAATTAAGGCAGAGGAATATTGCCTGCTGGGGTGTATGGGCCAGATACAGGAGAGGTGGCTGTGGGTGCTTAGTTTGCATATCAAAGACATGCTCCCAGCCCAGTCCTTTGCTATCTCTAAGAATTGGCTTGCCCAGGGAAGGGTAGTCTTTCCTCAACCAAAAAAAGTTGTTTTTTTTTTAAGATGGCAAAACATCATAATACACAGAAAATTAAAAATTCTTACAATATAGGAACATAATGAAAAAAAGGACTAAAAACTATGAATTAGCATGAGCAGTTTAACACTTAAAAGAGTTCATTTTCCTCCTCCAGGGGTGTGGTGCTGTCCTTGTTTGCATCCTGACACAATCCATATGTAAGGTGGGGAAGGGACATGCCAAAGCCTGACGGACTAGAAAGGGATCCAGGATGCTGAGAAAGAAAGAAGCCATCAAAGTAATCAACTCCTGGTGTGTAGCTTCCACTGTGACCTCAACTTCTGGATTCTCAGTCTTCTTCTTTATTTTTGTGGCCACTAATTCTGGTAGAATTTTTGTTACTGAAAGTTTTTTACTTGTCCTTGAGACCTAATCAGTGAGAATGAAGAATGAGGACAAGTGGTTTGAGGAAAAAGAAAGAGAAGTTTATTAATTTGCCGGCAAATGAGGAGGGCAATAGACTAGTGTCTCAAAAGACTGCCATTCTGCCTTTAAGCAGAAATACAGAGCTTTTTAAAAGGAGGGTTTTTGGCAGTTGGGCTCAGGTCTATATGACCAGTGTCACATGTCATGGCTTCAAGCTATTGTTGTTTAACTATAATTGGTGGTTTTGGTTGACCTTATATCTCTGGTGATGACGATCTTGTGACCTTTGTCTGGACAATTCTGTTGAGCCATTTCTTATAGTTTATGATACTTGTAAACAAACAGCAAAGAACATTTTTCTACCCTTTTGATTACTGGCCTCAGGAAGGAATGCTGGTGTTAATTCCCCAAAAGGTGGGGGGTTTTAGAGAGACAACTTGTAAAACATTTCATTGCCCTTTTTCAGACCTTTACCTCTGTTACATCATTAGCTACCTATGCTTGGCTCTCTATACTAGACCCCTGTTTGGCATCCCCTACAAGACCTACCCTCATCTTGCCAAGCCATGCTTTACACTAGCGATCAATCTTTCTAAAACCTCACTCTCAGCCTGTCTGACCCTGCCTACTTGAAGTTCCTACTTTAGCTTCATGCTTTACTAATGTTGGGACTCAGAAAATGATACCTCAGAGTGTGGTGCTGTGGCACGCAGAGCACTTTGAATTAAAAGAAACTGGAGGGCCTTAGAAGCTGCCTCGGAACCAAGGACTTTCTAAACTTCTCTGGTTTTTTCCCCCCATCCAGTGCAGGGAGGGACTCTTTCTGCAATTTCCCTGTCTGACTGAGGAAAACTTTTTTTTTGAAAGAGATGCAATTGTCTTAAACTCCCTCCCTAAGAATCTCATTAAAAACCAGGAAAGATTAACCACTGTAGAAGAGACTAAATAAAAGTCATCACCATGCCCAGACAGACTTTTTATTTATTCTTTTGAGGGAAGCTCCAAGAGATTATCTAAGAGACTGTATCTGCATAGTAAGACAACCTGTTCACAGTGCTGTTCCGCCATCACTTTGCTGTAACTTGCCAGTTCCACTCAGTTTCCTAAGAGAATCATTTACAAACTGTTCTTTTCTTTTTGGGCCCATTCATTTCCCCTGAAAATCACTTATTACCCCTCACAATTGCCTACATCCCCCATTTCCCTCTTCCCTGTGAAAAGACAGCCTCAGCTGTCTGGTCCTTCTTTAAGTCTCATATTTCGTATGGCTTCCATGCTTATGCACACTAATAAATTTGCATGCCTTTTCTCCTATTAGTCTGTCAATTTTCAGTTCATTTCAGCAGACTCAAACCTTCAGAGGGGGAAGAAAAATTCTTTTTGCCCCTACACTAACAATTTTCAAACTCTTCCATGAACCGTTATGAACCTTAGTTCACATAGTTCTTTATGAAATCATTAGACCTTGCCTCACCTAAATAATAATTTTTATTTTTGCTTCTGTGCTTTTTGCTCAGCTATTTCCTTAGCCCAACTTCCTTTGGATTATTAGATTCTACAAATTCTTCAAGGCCCTGTCTAAATTCTATTTTTAACTTAAAACCTTGAGCTACATACTTCAGCTCATGAATGTTTCTTTATTTTCTTTTCTCTTTGTTAGTGCAGGGGAGGAAAAAAATAATTTTTTCTCTGACCTTCTAAATTCTTATTTGCAATGGATCCCTGTAACAGAAGACAGATTAACAACAACAAAAAAAGCCAATAGAAGTTTGTTAGCATGTGTACCTCATGTATACATGGGAGATATGCAGGGAAAATAAATAAATCTTTAAAGAAATAGCTTTAAGTTCAGGCTTAAATACCATCTTCAACAAAAACAAAAACAAAAGGGTGTTGGAGAGACCATAATAAGGAGATGATCGGGAAGCGTGGTAAAAAAGAATAAGCTTTGTTATACTGATTTTTGTTGGATATTAGTGGAAACTAATATCTCTGGATATTAGTTTCTAGTGATTTGGAGTTATCCTTCTCTTCTTGGTACAGGGAGGGAGACACCCTTACAAATGGAGATTTTCTTTATAGATGTAAATTTCCTTTATAAAAGAGAAACTTCTATTCTGTTTTCAGAGCTTCTTCTGTGTTTGCAGTTTCCCAAAATAATAGGCTCAAAATAATTCTTATGCCAAACAGGCCTATTTTGGGGCAGCATATTCTTGTCTCCTATAGCCATATTTTGGAGTTGCATATTCTGATCTACTAGACCAGGTATGAGGCTATTAACAGGATTCTGAGAAAGAACTCACCTCATTGAACATTCTGTTGAACCCAATGGTTTCATATATTTTCATTCTGATTTCCTAACCATATTATGAACATTTTGACAACGGTAGCCATTGGGCACCAAGTGGTTAACACACAATACATACTTGTTGACTGAGGAAGCCATATTGAATAAGGTCAACTACTATAAGGATGCAAAGTGTAGGGAACTGATCAACAGTTGAATGGCACTAGTCAGAGACAGTTTCCAAGAAGGTAATATAATTTTGCCAGGGTTGTTATTTCTTCTTTCTTCAAAGGCTTAGAATGGTACAGGGACAGGAAAGAAAAATTCCAGATATTATATGGTCCACTGTGTTGTTTGGTGCAAACATCCCGGGGAAACTGGAACCTGGAATATTCGATGAGCCCTCCAACTACAGCATGTCAACCTGGAGTGTGCTGTATTTTTTTTTTTATTTCTCAGAATCCCTGGAATTATTAATAGTGGAGATCATCCAAGGGCAAAGAATGTGTGGTCCTTTTGACCAGGAACTAGGTTCCATAAATAAAAGAGCTTACTCATTATCATCTCTTCCATCTCTAGTCAATTTCTGCCACCCACAGCAATGAAGCACTGCATTAAAAAAATTACTATTTTATTTAAAATGCTAAATTAATTTAGTGTCCCTTTTAATTTCCCAGGAGATTTTGAAGAGATTATGGAGCCATCTGCCTATGCCCAGAAGTGATTATAATATCAGGAGAACTGGCCTCACCTTTGGTAGCCTTTTCTCTTTCAAAAATGACCTGAATGGAGTCATTGCCTTTACTGATGGGTTATAATTCATTTCTTTCAAATTGGTAAGAAGGGAGACTATACTTCTTAATACTCTTTTAGGGAAGAGGTGTGTCCAAAAATTAGTTATACTAAAGCAAACAGTTCACGAAGGCTACTTAATGGGGTTATTCAGTAATCAGAGTTCATGAAAAAGTTGAGCTGGTTCATTCTTAATTTGTTTTTATTCACCGAACATCCTTTGGTAGCTTGGGGAAGCTCATGAACCACTTGTGTGCCAGTTGTAGAGCTATTGTTTCTCAGCTCCAAGCCCACCCAAAGGTCTAAACTTCACTTTGTGATGCTGGAACTAGAACTTTGTAAACCACATTTTATCATGGTCAGCTGGCTCTCTGCTAGGTCTTGCCAACAGGGGGCACCAGAGGGAGATGGCAAAGCTGGAAAAGGGAGAAGGGATTTTTCTTCTTCCTGTTTGTTTTGCCTGGGCTTCCAACTGTGTGATACTTCTTCACCTTAGCAGCAGCAGTGCCTTCCCATAACTACAGCTGAAATCATTTTGTGGTTCTTTTCAACCTGGCAGAGTTGGGTTAAACCACAACCTCAGAGGGACCAGCACCAGCTGGCATCCTTTCCCCAGAAGTCTGAGTTTTGCCTTCATGGGGTCTTTCCTGCAGACCTCTAAGTTTAAATAAATTCCAGCCTCTTCCCTCTGTTCCCCCAGGCGGAGGAGTGTGGCTGTGCTTGTAAGTGTTACCTCTATGATACCTTAATGTAGTGATAGGCAAACTCATGTCTGTATAGTTTATGGCTGCTTTTGTTTAGTACTTGAGAGCGTATGACTGCAAAGCTGAAAATATTTACCATCAGTGCTTCGTTCAGAAAGTTTCCTGAATGCTGCCTCAGTGTTCTCTTCTGGCCTTACTAGTTAACAACTTCATACTGAACTAATTTTTTGTGTTAAATTCCCTCTGTTCAAATAACTGATGTAGTTTCTGTCTCCTGCCTGGACCTCGACTGACATAGAAATTGATTCTAAAAGTGGTCTCAGGTAACAGACACTCCAAAATGGGATTTGGGGATTGGTTTGGTTGTGTTCTTGTGTTTGGCACATGCTGAAATTAGATACTAGTAATGTATGGCATGCAGTAGCATCTTGGTTCATCAAATTACCACCTATGATTGGTCATGATGAAGTTCTACTAAAGCAGATGCCTATGAAGCTGCTGAACCTGACAGCTATGGCAGTAATGATGACTACAAGGACTTTGGTGTGGGGTGGATTTTCTGATTGCACTGAAGCTCTTATATTAAATAGAAAGAAGACAAACTGAAAGACTCAGCTCCTATTGCTGACCTCAAAAAATATTTTATTTCTTGTAGCCATAGGCTAGCATTGCTGAAAATAACCTATAAAATTTAATTGGGCAGGTTAATTACAACAAAAACTAAATTTATACCTTTTCCAAATTCCTCATGTCTAACCTGGGAAAAAATGCATCCCTATCATTCTGGTGAAATCTATGAACCTATTCTCTGATTATTGCTTTTAGACGCATAAAGTAAAATAAAATCTATAGAAATATAAAATAAAATCCGAACCTAATTATGTTGGAATACAGTAATCAGAATGTTAAAAAATAAACAAACATGTTATTTAAATTAATGGTTTAAAGAACAAGATCTAGCAGTAGGTCTTATAGGTGCCATAAATTTGAACACTTTTTGAGATATCTGCATTGACTGTCATTTAATATGAAATATCTGTGATTTGTATTGTTGACAATGTGATGGGTAATGATAATAACGATGCTCCTCAACTTACAATGAATGGGGCTATGGCTGGATAAACCCATTGTAAGTTGAAAATATTGTAAGTCAAAACTGCATTTACTACACCTGGCCTACCAAACATCATAGCTTAGCCTAGCCTACCTTAAACGTACTCAGAGCACAATCTTCTGAATTATATCTTTGTATTCCAAGTTAAGAGTCCCCGTTTTAGCAGTACAGGTATCCTAGAGAAGTTAGCTAAATTGTCAAAATTAATTAGAGAAGGGCCAATGTTGTCAGGTTCATTTAGTCTCCTTTTAACTCTTTCTACTTATAACTTATATCATTCTTCATTTCTTACCTCAGCAATCTCTTCATCTAGGAGACTGGATAAGGTACATCTTATATGTACAGCTATATAGTTCTCAGGACTTTCGCTATCAAAGCACTTACGTAACTGTACAATTGAAGTACTTTCCCCATCAAAGCACTATGATACTACACTGCCTATTTGCCTTTATATATTCTCTCCACTGGATTATATGCTCTCTGATATCAGAGATCATGTCTTGCTTGTTCTCATCAATCTCTAGCACAGAGCCTGCCACCTAGTAAATGCTTAATTTATATTTGTGAATAAACAAGTGAATGAATAGATGAATTCCAAGGTGGAAATAGTTTTTTCTCTAATTCATGGCGAAAGATCTTGGATAGATATTTTACGAACATGTTGCCATGAGTGAATATAGGAGAGAGAGTGTGAATATGTATGTCAATACCAGTCAGCCCACCACTGGAAAAGCAATGCAGTGTTTACACCCTCCTGACAGTGGTGCGGTAGACATGTCACCGACGGGGCAGACACTGTTGGTTGCCTACCCAGTATTTCTTCCATTTTTTTTCTTGCAAATAAACTTATAATTTGTTTTATAGTATCAGGATGACATGTATGTACATCAGGGGAAACTGGGTCCCTCCTTAGCTGTGGGGGTGGATGTGAGTCTTGATTAAGTTAATCCAATCATAGTAGTTTCCTTTGACAGAATGTGTTTGGTTTAGATATGGGTGTATGCCACAATTACGGACAATGAAATGTGATGGCAAGTCTGCTGAGGGGCTTCTAGGAAGGGATAAAGGGATATATGCATAGGAGGCAACATTCCTGTTTTCCTCCCTTTTGATGAGGTTATATAAGGAGGCAATGCCTAGATCTGATGCAACCATAGCATGATGATGAGGGGAGCAGCTGACACTCTGAGAATGACAGTGTGGAAAAATGGAAAGAAAGTGGGTCATTGTTGATGCCATTGAGATGCCGTATTAAGCAACTGCAGTACTTGTTGTTTAAGCCAGTGTTTGATTGGCTTTCTTTGCTACTTGCATCTCAAAGCATCATAACGGCATCACCTTCCTGAGTGAAGGACAGCTTTACCAATGCCCATGCACAGATGTGAGAAGAAATTGATGCTGCCTGGCAACTGGATACTTCAGAGTAACAGAAGTTTACATGATATGCAGAATTCTTTTACAGCTCCCAAACTCTAGCAGACTAGTTTAGAGAGTAGGCAGGGTGCAGGTCATTTCTGAAGCTCATCAAATGAGAACATTTAAATCTGGGTGATATGCATATAAGCATTTGTAGCTGAACTAACCCCAAACACCCTTTTTAAATCCAAGTATGCTATGGTGAGGCATTCTTCTGCAGCATGTTGTGTGTTACCATGTTACGAAACCAGCTTTGACATTTGGATGTCTACCACTTGGTGAGTGGTTAGTTATAAAATGCTATTGGTTCAACAGATTATACTTCTGGAATAAAGCCTGGACTTCTGGGATCTTTTTAGTGGCTGGTTTATTTGTATTTCCAAGGCCATTTTTTCCAATAAGCCAACACAATCAAATTACATGCAGCTTTGAAGACATTCTACCTTACAGTTTGACATTTTAATTAGGACTTTAAAGAGATAATAATCACAGCCCACAACTTCCCTAATGTTACCTAGAAATGGGTCAGTTAATTGGGATCCCAGAAAAACCACTGCATACATTTCTTTTTAATTGTTTTTCCAAACTTCCATCACCACATCTCTTGGCTTCAACTCAGACCAAATCAAACAAACAGCAGGGAAAGGTTCTATCTCTCTGGCCTTCGGAAAAATCTAAGGGTGCAAATAAGTCAGTTTGTGTCCACCGTCTAAAAATGTATGTTTTACCCAGCATAAGACATTTTTCTTTCATTTCAATATTGCTTTTGAAAGGAGAAGCATGCCAGTTCATTTCATTAGATCATTCTCTATGAAAGCTATTAAGATCTTGTTTTCTTGATCATTTTGATTCTTGTATCTATTTTTCATTTTTCTTTATCTCATCTAGGGTAGCATTATTAATGGGTGGTCCCACTGAGGAATGTTTTAATGTTCTCTGACTGCATTAAATTCCTTCTAAGTGGATTTTTACAAGGTGGAAAGAAAAATGAGTCCATCTATTATGCAGAAACAAAGGGACCCAGGGTGTGATAGAAATTCAAGAAAAGAATTCTGTGCTTTTGGGCAGGTTTGATGTAACAGGATGCTCTCTGCCCCATCGAGCCTTGTCCCACCCTATCCCTGGGGTCAATATATAAGAATGGAAATGGTAAATGTTGGAGTTGTTTGTCTAATGCTCTGGTGTGTTTTGGCACATTCAGGGAGGAGAGGTGGTTGCTGCCTCCCAGAAGGGGTATAAAGAGTGTTACAATATATCACTCTGTCATGCTGCCAGGCAAGTGTCTGTAGACTCACTTTCGAACCTGACTACCTCAGCCTCCAGTTGGATGATCAGTTATGACATTATCTCAGTTCCTGAGATCCAGCACTTATGAAGTTCCTTCAGTTAAATAGTTGGGCTGTTGGTGGCTGATGTGAAAGATATCTTCAGCTTGCAACTTCGTTGATGACTGCATTTTCACCATCCTGTTAACCGTATTCGCTTCCTTCTTGCTCATCATCAGAGCAGCTATCCTGTGAAGCAAATGAAATTCAAGCTTTAAGACCCCTCACTTGCGTGGGCCCCTTCCAAGTCTCTGGCAAGAGCTCTCACAGTGCATTCACATGATCATATGTTCTTGTAAAATTTGAAAATATATGATAATGTAACAGGAATCAGTTATAACCACTGTGTATTTTCTCAGCCACTTTTCTATTCACAATTTTGTACTCTTTTTCTTAAAGAGGAACTCCCAAATTGTATAACTTTTAGACCCAATAAGCTTGGATTTGTCTCTGCTCACTGTATAAATATTGTACTTAATTTAAGGTTGAAGGTTTTAGATTAGAAAAATGTGGCGCATCCAGATAGTCTCAAGGTAGCTTTTCAAGGTAGCTGTCTATGCAAAGGAATGTCCTTGAAGTAGGCAGAGTTTGTTTAACATGTTCTTAATTTCCTGTTTCCATCTTTCTTTGATATTTCTCCAAATTCAGTCCATTCCTCTGACCTTGGGGGATTAAATGAGTTAAGACATGTGCAACACTTAGCGCAGTGATTGCACATAGTAAGTCCCCAGTGAATGCTGCCTATAATAATTATTTTTTTTTTTTTAGCGGTCTTCAGTGGTATGTAATAATTATTATTATATTCATTTTCTTCAAATCTTGCAGTCGTGGATATACCTTTTTCTACCACTCTTAATGAAAGAGCCTGGCTCAGTTATTATCATTTTGAGAAATGCTTCATCTCCCAGATGTATCATTTTTTTTTTCTGCCATGAAAAATACTTCTCTGGATCTTTAAGTCAGCTGATTTAAAATAAAAAAAATTCTCTTATAATGTGAATCCCTCTTGAAGAGTGATCTAATAAAATTTTTCGGGAAGGATCACCAAAAGCGGATGATGGATGAATAGAGTGCACCAAGGGGACAGAGTGGAAGAGCAGAGGGTTTATTTATTTATTTATTTATTTTATTGTTTGTTATTATAGGGGTACAGATGTTTAGGTTACGTATGTTGCCCTTGCCCCCACTCCCCGCCAAGTCCCAGTTTCAAGTGTGTCCATCTCTCAGGTGGTGCGCATTGCACTCTTTGTGTATGCAGATACCCGTCCCCTCCTTCCCCTCGCCCCTCCCCCTTCCCCCCCCGCCCGACATCC